>CM071575.1:40646469-40868969 GCA_036426205.1 Ascaphus truei | reverse complement strand
TTTTAAAGCATCATTTTATGCTCATTTTATGTTTTTAAATAAATTTTTAGATTCCCTCAGGGGGGCACTGGCATGTAGAAATGAATATCATGAGGTATGTACACTCGGTCAATCACGCTCGTCTGTCCAAATACAGGTCCCGACACTTGGCTGCCCCGCCTGCCTTGTAACCTGGTGACCCCACCTTCCGAGAACGTGGAATACGTGTTACACTGTGGACACCACTTATATACGTGGATAACGTGTTACACTGTGCAGGAAACTTGAATAATTGCCAGTCTCTTATCCCAATTTCAGGTGATGATTAGATACAACGTTGCTCCCCATGTACACGTAAACGATCCCAACTTCTGCAGTGATCAGAAGTCTACATCATTAATTATTTGTACAGAGTTAACTAATTATTGGCTGGGCCAACGAGTATATACAATATGCAGCAACTACTTAATGGACAAGAATCAAGAGAGGGTGGGTCTAGAGAGTATGGGTTATATTTTACTGCATTACAGGTGGAAACACCCAATGCACCCCACTGACCGCCTAAAACACCAATTCCCAAAGGTCTGGACAGATGATGTTGAGCTCTTCTGTAATGACACAAAGCATCCGATTCTAATTTCCCTATATTATTGTGAGGCTTTCCATGACTATGTCTGGCGACACTCAAAATAGTATAAGAATGCATCGCCAATCGTATCCTGACTCTGCCTTAGAGTATTGAGGAATAAACAAGTCTGGAAGAATTGACTAGGAAACGTCCTCATATTTCAGACGAGCAGTGATTTCAACACTTGCTTTATTAGAGCCCTAATTGATCTTTTTTGCATCTCTGTGCCCACACTCTGTGAATGGATCCGCCACCTATGTAACCCTATCCCCCTAAATATTCTCTATGCATTTTTATTGTCTTTTATTGAACGTGTTAGGTTTGTGTTGACATGTGTATGCCCAGTTCGAACCTCTTCCCTTTTGTGGAGTCATCTTTGTACCATTTAGCGATTTATTTATTATATTGAACTGACACTATTTTTATATGGCAAACAGGGGACTACTTAATAACAGCATTTGGTGATTCATCAAGCCCATTAGCCTAACCAAATGACGCGAGAAGTCAGACAGTATTTCACCAACAAGTCGTGTGACAAGACGTGTTTTCTGTCAGCAACCTTCCGTCTCCCAAACAGAATCTGTTGCGTTATAAGGAGGCTGGCACGATATAGAGAACTGCCAAAGTATAAAGGCCATCATTTCCCGAGTCCTACCCCTAACTTAGACCTTGCTTTTTCTTTAAAATTCCAGGGGATAAATTGCTATCAGGAAAGAAAGATGAGCAAGATGCCTTGTAATTTTTTTATGGTTATAATGCAAACAGTTGCTTAGTAGTGGATACACGGGTGCATAGATAAGCCCAAATAAATCAAAACAATGCTTGATTATTTTTTTTTAAGGAAGTCACACTAAGGTTGTGGATGTGACACCAGTCCAGATGCAAATGCACGTTTTTTCCTGGTACTTGGCTTTGAAACATACTTTCTGGCGCCCAAGCTTAACCCCTCTACCAGCTACTCACCACACCCACAAACATGCAGCACTTATACAAATCTGAGATCTTACTACAAAGACTGTATGGTCCAATACTTCAACAAAGAATCCATGGCCGGCTGTCCTCCTTCTGTTTGACTCTGTGCACCGTCACACTGGAACACTCTCCAACGGACACTCTTCAAAAACAGCTCCAGTTAATTCTAGAAATTGTCATACTGTTTTATATCGCCCATAATCATATATAATCTCTTTAACTGTTTCATAACTATTCTGTAAATTGCAATCTATAACATCTGTTCATTTAATGTAACCGATGTTTGTTCCCAGGACTAATTGAAAAAGAGCGTAAAACTTCAATGAGTATTAGTTTCCTGTAAAACATTTACAAATGTTTGAAGGAGCGGCTCAGTGAGTAAGACCAAGCTGAACTGGCATGAGTTTGAGGCGGAACCTGGTTCACTTCCCGGGTCTGCTCCATTGCACCTTGCGCAAAGTCACTTTATCATTCACTGTTGCCTCAGCACCAAAAACATAGATTGTAAGCTTACGGGCAGGGACTGTGTCTGCAAAATGATTTTCTGTAAAAGACTTTTGTAAAACTAAGCGCGCTATAACAAGAACATGCTATATATTTATTATTAGTTATAAATAAATAAACAAGAAGCAGAATTTACTGCTAAAGTAAGGCCTTGCCGCCCGCTGCCTGCGAACAGCGTCCCGCTGTGGCGGACGCGCGCTCACAAGAGAGCCCTCCTCGCAATGGCACGCGGGCCCGCGCGAGGGGGGGCCGCACGCCTCGTTCCGGCGAGAGCTACATCCTGCTTCTCAATAGAATTGAGAGCAGGACACTCGCGCGAGCGGCTAGGCACACACCCCCGAGGTTCGCCAATGAGGGCGAAGCCTGACGGGTGACGTCATACGGCCGCGCCCCCCGTCACTCCTGTCCGCCACACTACCCCCCCCGGTCTCTGCTACCTGCAGTGAGTGCAGACGGGGAATCGCCGGACTCGCGCAGCCAAAAGCGGCGGGCGCGCATTACAGCGCCGATGACCGGGGCCTTAGCCTAAAGCTTAGTTAGAGCTTTGCGATGAAGAGGCCTTTGTTTGTTTGTTATTTGAGGGAGTATTTGTGTGTATGCGAATTTAAGCTGGGGGTTGTCAAGTTCAGTTGAGGCTACCAACAGGGCCAGTTTTCAGAGCAATATATACTGGGGACAGTTGTGATAATTAGGGCCTAGCTAATTAGTTATTCTAAATACTTAGCAGCCAATAGAGAAATTAAGCATTCTGCTTGTACTCCCTAAATCCTGCATTTCCAATGGCACCAAATGTGTGCTGTGGGACGTGTCTGGCATTATGATGGTTGGTTCTACATTTAAGTAAAGTTTCCAGTACTATGATGACACCAGGCAAAAGTACTGGACCAGGTTTATGGTTTCGGTTGAAAACGTTTCCTCATAGCTCCGGAGGAGGTGTTTGCCCCACTTTTGCAGTTAGCAGACTTTGAGAAATAGCTCGCCAGGTATTCCTAGAAATATTAGGTACCGTACCATATTCATAACCCTTAATGATTAACCCACTGCTACCTATAATGATATCACTCTGTCTGTCTCCCAAAGCTCACACTTGAGAAAATATGACTTAAAGCAAACACCCCCAGTAGATAACTTTTCTCCATGCTGACATTTTGATCTGGGTGATTCCCTTCTGCACTGTCACCCGTCACCCCAAGGATACCACATTTGAGTTTATTACAATACCCTCTTCTGGTGTTTTGGAAACTAGAACTGTCCAGCAGCTGCCATTTACTGTATTTGGTGTGTCTTTTAAGTCAAAGAAATTGAGATGGTTACTCTAAGAGGATTGAACGCTTACATTATACTGCAATGATATCATTTTTAATGCTGGCCCCCGAGGATTAAAAGTTATTTAAAAAACATAAAATGAGCATAAAAAGTGCTTTAAAAAAAAAAACGTAAATATTTAGAAGTCAAGAGTGTAATTCTCCCAAAGGGACTTTTAGCAGAATAGTAAGATTTTTAAATCACACATATGAAAGGGCTGTTTAACCAAACAATGAGGGAAAGTGCTGGACACTGTGTACTAAACTATACTTTTCCTGATAAACATCTGTGACAAATAAAAATATGATCAGACATCCCTTTGCTGCTAGACCTTTGTTTGAAAGAAAGTTATATACAATAAGGCAAAGAACATTAGCAAAAACACCACAAAAGAACCATGCTCAACAAGACTTATCTATGGGTAATGGTATACTTCTAGATGACGAGCTCAGTTATACAGCAGTCCTCGTTTTAAACGAGGTATCCAACGCTATGCCATGAATCTATGTTCATTTTTACAATGCCAAAACAGCGTACCCAACGTCTGCAAAGTTGTTTTTGTTATATATATATTATATATATATATATATATATATATATATAATATATATATAGATATATTATATTAACTCTATATATATTATCTATGTTATATTCATAAAAATACATATACAATATAATTTGTGTGTGCTGCATATTCTTATTGCCTGCGTAAAATATTTGGTTTTAGTGTTAAAAATGTCTTCAGGAACGGAACCTTCATTTAAACAGTGTTTTCTATGGGAAAACGTGTTTCGCTTTAAGAACGTTTCGCTATCACGCCATTTTGAGTAACGCATTGTGTCGATAACCGAGGACTGCCTGTATATGGACCAGAGTAATGTGGTCCATGTCCAGTGTCCCCCTCGTGGGGGGATGGATCCTTGAATATATATGGGGGAAAAAATAGACACGCACAACCGTATAAAAAATGTATTGGTACAATAAAAAAATAATATCGCTCACTTACATGCGGTAGAACACCGGAGTGACAGTCGCGCGGGCACAGGATCTTTCGTGTTACGGAGATCTCGCTGTTCCTCCATCATTGTGTATGGGATTTGGTGCAGGAGGCCAGCGCCGGGGAGAACAGCGCCGCGGAATCCTTTGGAGCTCCAGCGAGATCTCCATAACACGAAAGATCCCGTGCCCACGCTACATCACACCCACCGGGTTTACTCACATGTAAGTGAGCGATTTTATTTTTAGATTTGTACCAATACATTTTTTATATACAGGCTGTGCGTGTCTTTTCTTTTAACATTAGCAACAATCACAATGTGAGTTTGGGATTAGAAATAAATCACCAATAAAAAGCATCCGTCTAATTATAGTATTTACAGTGTTTCACTTTCGATCATGAAAACCAATTTCTTTAACGATCTCATTTTTTTATCTTATTCTATGTTAACATCTAAATTATTAAGAGTCTTAGGGCTGTTATATACAGCATGCGGCAGTGCGTTCCTATGCGAACGCGCGTGCCGCATGCTTTTTATGTATATAGAGCCGGGAGCTGCAGGTTAGTGTGTGTGTGTGTGTGTGTGTGTGTTGTGTGTGTGTGTGGTGTGTGGTGTGTGTGTGTGTGTGTGTGTGTGTGTGTGTGTGTGTGTGTGTGTGTGTGTGTGTGTGTGTGTGTGTGTGTGTGTGTGTGTGTGAGTGGAAAGTAAGTCCTAGATAGATTTTTTTAAAGAAAAAGTTTATAAAATTTTTTTGTTGTTGTTTTACAATCCTTGACACACACACCACACACACACACACACACACACCACATCCACGCCATACATACACACATATACATACATTTGAGCGCAGGTAGCGGCGCGAAAAGATGAATTTCTTCATCTTCGCCGCTGTTCTGTGCTCCCCTCTCCCTGCTGTGCGCACGTGGCCCTTCTATAGAAAGCTGACTGACGCAGCCAACTGACATCCGCACGCGCGCACAGCACTATAGAACGTGCCTTACAGTGAACAGTTAAAAATCAATGTTAATTATCATTAATATTATTATCTTTTATTTGTATGGTGCTAACATTTTGTGTAGCGCAGTACTTTTTGGGAAGGGGGATAATAACATTGTATGACATGAGTACAGATTATTATATATAATTATATATATATATATATTCTAATATATATATGCACCTTAACCCTGGCTGTGCTCAAAGCTGTGACCATGCAGCAAGCTTAAGCCTATAGGGAACCCATGTTAAAAATGGTTTTGAAGCAAAAAGTGGCACTGCGTGCTCATTTGATGTCATTTCCCAGAATCCCTTGCTTGCAGTGTAAGTGCTGTATGCTGGGTGAAATGGTGAAAGGTGGGGTTGCAGACCTGCCTAAGACATGCAGATGAGCATACAGTTGTATTTGCATATATATATATATATATATATATATATTATATAATATATATATTATATATAGCCAACAACATCAGGACTCTGAGTATGTCATTCTAGGATGAAAGTAAAAGAATTAGAAGCATGTTAGACAAGCATCCCTAGAAAAGGGTTTCTTTAAGGAACATTGACATGTATATATGAGAGGAGGGGAGAGTTCGTGGGAGAGAATTCCAGAGTTTGGATGCAGCACGGGAAAAGTCTTGGACAAAAGGCATTTGCTTAAAGGAATAAAAGGAATCGGTTACCTGTTTTAACGCATCGAACGTGCCACTTTGCTACACTACATTAAATATATCTCTTTGTAAATATACTTGCCAGCTAATCTATCTGGGTACATATCTGCAGCACACTGATAAAACCCATTTCTTCTGCAGATAAAACCGCTATTGTCGACTCTTGCCTTGGCCCTCTCATTTTTCTTGAGTCATTGCATCTCGCTGAAAACGCTGCTCCCTTTGTTCTAATCTCACACTTTATTGGCTCCTCAAAATTAACTTGAAAGGAGCTAACCAAATAACACTTGACTGTATTAGTAATTTAATGGATTCCCTTGACTGGTTTCATATATAATTTACAAATGAGAATCTACTGAAGCAATTACTGAACAAGACAAAAAAATCAATTACAATCTTACATAATGGTAACAAAGGCATATATGCAGCCAAGCACTAGTTAAGATAAGAAAAATAAGAAAAAACATGTAACAATATTTATTTGAGCGTATACACTGGCAGTAGAAATATTTTGCATCTCAGAAATGAGAAGTCCGCAACAAAATGATGTAATTCCTCCTATATGCAAATATTCAGAAACATTAGAATATACATCTGACTGTTCTTGAGTTATAGTTTATTAGGCCTGACTTAATAGTTTTACATAAGGTTTTCTTACACTGTTTCATGTTTTCACTATATATTTGTTGGCTTAATCTTAACATGACATTTTTATTGCGATGTACTCTTATTAAAAACATTAAAATAATACTATAAACACAGGCTCTTGCAGAATGTGTCTTCTGTTGCCTGCACTCCAATGTAAGATTATACAAATTACAATTGTTTTTCTATTGTACAGCACTAAGTGTATGCAGTGCCGTACATATGTTTGCAGCATTAGGCCCTGCCCCTGGAGAGCTTACAATCTATTGTCTTGGTGCCTGAGGCACTGGAAGATAAAGGGACTTGCTCAAGGTCACAAGGAGCTGACACCGGGAATTGAACCAGGCTGCATTTGTATAACTTTTATGGTCAATGTCTCAAACATAATACAAGTGTGCTACATAGATAGACAAATCAGGAAAACATACAATACAAATTGGATTTTTGCTGTCTGCCTCTGTCTGCACTTTGATAAAATACCCCCCCCCCCCCCCAAAAAGAATATATGACTTGGTACCTTCAAATACATGGTTCATTTAACTGTAACTCTATCCCAGCTGTAAGAGTAGCCAAACATCAGCCCCCACAACAGCTGACTGCAGCACACACACACGGCCCACATTTTGTGTTTAATGCCTCTGTTGGTAGATAGTATTAAAAACAGTAAATACACTTTACACATTTGTAGGTTGGTGCAGGGTCTATTGGTTTTTCACTTCCAGTGAAGTCTTTTTTATTTTCTCTGCATTATATTCTATATAATAAAGGCAGTTGAAATCGGACTACACCTTTTTGTAAAAAGAAGTGTCTATTTACCCGGCAGACGGTTCGATCACCTACTTCCTCTCCCTTATTCAGCCAACAATTACTTTCTAGCGGTTTATTAGGACTCAGAGAGTGCTGGTTAAGATGGCATATTAGGGTTAGATTGTCTTATTACTGTTAGGGTAAGGGTTAGGCTGGCATATTACTGTTAGGGTAAGGGTTAGGCTGGTATATTACTGTTAGGGTAAGGGTTAGGCTGGCATATTACTGTTAGGGTAAGAGTTATGTCATATTACTGATAGGTTAAGGGTTAGGCTGGTATATTACTGTTAGGGTAAGGCTGGCATATTAGTGTTAGGGTTAGGCTGGCAAATTACGGTAAGGGTTAGGTTGCCATATTACGGTTAGGGTAAGGGTTAGGATGGCATATTAGGGTTAGGCTGGTATATTAGGTTTAGGGTAAGGGTTAGCCTGGCATATTACTGTTAGGTAAGGGTTAGGATGGCATTTTATGGTTAGGGTAAGGGTTAGGCTGGCATATTACTATTAAGGTAAGGGTTAGGCTGGCATAGTAGGGTTAGTTTGGGATATTACTGTTAGGGTAAGGGTTAGGTTAGCATATTATGGTTAGTGTAAGGTTTAGGCTGGCATATTAAGGTTAGGGTAAGGCTGGCATATTACTGTTAGGTAAGGGTTAGGCTGGCATATTACGGTTAGGGTAAGGGTTAGGCTGGCATATTATGGTTAGGGTAAGAGGGCTGGCATATTACTGTTAAGGTAAGGGTTAGGCTGGCATATTATGGTTAGGCTGGCATATTACAGTTAGGGTAAGGGTTAGGCTGGCATATTACAGTTAGGCTGGCATATTATGGTTAGGGTAAGGCTGAACCAGTCTTTTATTTATTCTGCTGCAAGTTAAATTATGCAAAACCAGTCCCTTATATATCCGGCAGCCAGGAAAATAAGGCTGAACAAGTGTTTCATTTACCCAGTTCACCAGATGAATAGCCTCTAATTTTTATTTTTTTAAACATTGGATTAAAATAGTTTTCGTATTGCATCTCTACAAATTGAAATATAAACTTAAAACTATTGAGGAATCTGAATCTTATTTGCCAGGCTGAAGGTAGCCATCTTGGATTTGTGATGTCATGTATAAACCCAGAACTTTGGCTTTCATTACCAATCCCTATGCCTGCAAACACTGTCTCTCCTTTCTCTTTACTTGATGTTCTATATATCAGCATCAAGGAACTGACAGGTTTGTACTGTTCCAGAAGACATCTTCCGGTCAGTATTCTGGAAGCACAAGTAAATCCGACTGCATGCATCTTTAACTAGCTAATACTTTATGCATATTCATGAACGCAAGCTAACTGTATGCCAGGAGCAGATAAAAAGCCAGACATTGACAGAATTGAAAGTGGAAAGTAATATATGAAAACAGGAGAATATGTAACTTTCTTAAATAATATTAGGTGAAGCAATGTGGTTTAAATCCAAATGAAATGTAATATGAACTCTGAGACCTCCAAGTGATGTTTTCAACATCACATGTACTGTACCATATTGTCATTCTTCAAGTAATATCATTAAGCAAATTGGAATAGGTAGTTAATTTGTTGCTTAACATCACATTAGTTGTTTAGACGGGGATAAAAAGTCATATACACAGCTACAATAAACATACTACACTGAATAAGAATACTGAGTACTGAGTGAATATTCACTTTAATTCCACATCCATCCCGCCTTCTATACAAAAAAAAATAGAATTAAATATATTGTTAAGTATCTGTAGATCCCAATGGTGCTTTTGATGTTCATTCTTTTTGGTGACCCCTAAGCCATATTAACACCTAGTAAAATGGGGTCCCTTTACTACAGTTATGGGTTCTCAGTGTGGGTAGTAATGGAGAGGGTGTTCAGGATCCCTACTTTCCAGAGAGTTTAAATATGCTTTATGTACAAGGTGCCACTATGGATCTGGCAGAAAGACACAACAAGAGGTGAGACGTGACAGCTCAAGATACAAGCCTTCTATTTTATAGTTATATAAAGCCTTGTGGGTCACAGGTATATAGCTATACCAAGTATTACTCTATGTTACAGTATTTACTTTTCAAGCATAATTCTTAAATCACTGCTTTATTTTGTATTTATGGATGTACTAATGGTGACTACTGTATAACTTTTTCAAATGCTTTAATTTATCCCAGTAAGTGTCTCGATTTTTCTCATTTGACCTACAGTATAAGAGGTGCTCACCATTCTACATAAATTAATCTGGATAAGCAAAAGAGAAATTAACAACTGAGTCAAATGTTTAATTACAGAGATTAACAATTATCCAAAGCCTTCATTATAGCAATTTCAAATAAAACAAAACAATTTACTCAATTAGACATAAGATTTTCATCTACATTAATAAATTAAAAAAAGTCACTGCTATTTGGAATAGTCCTATAAATACATTTGCCTGTCAATGCCTAGACTAACTAACATCCTTATAATGTCTGCCTTACCCATAATATATGTTGATGCCCGAGTCCTTTTTCAATATTAATTAAGCATTTATAACTCAGTATTTGAAAGCTATGCCAGCTGCTCCTACATCAACTCTAAATAACACATCCAAAGCATTTCTAACCTCAATATGATTAAAACATTCTGACTCAATATTATAAATATGTAGGAGTCTATTTGCTAAAGTCCATGGGTTGCAAAAGAAATATAATACTATTGAAAGCAAATTGATTTTTTTCCTTTGAACAATCTGGTACAATTCCTTTGCACTGTACCTGCCCCAGGTTTGCAGCCTATAAACTTTAGCAAATTACATTGTATTTAGTGTTGTGACCTATATGTTTGTATTTAGTTACCTCTAAACTACATATACTGTACTAACATAGCAGTGTATTTATTCTGCTACAAACAGTGGCTTCCTCAATTTGGTTTGGTGTGTCCATTCATACTATATTAAAAGCAATGAGCAATAAAGCAATATTAAAAAATAAAGTGTTTATTTTAAATGGGGTAACTTGTAATAAGTAACTGCCTCTTATATGCAAAACAAACTCCTAGACATGTTGGATTGTCTACAAATATGTAAGTATCAGACTATTGGTGCATAGCAACCAACTGACATAATATATCATTTGATATTAAATAGTATAATATAATGGTGGGACGAATATGATGATATTATGAGACAGTTTCTTATGGAAACATATAACAATTAATTAATATTAAGCATAAACCAACAATAACCTTAGAATCTCAGTACAAGTTTTCCTACTCACTTTGATATGACAATGGTAATGCTTCTAGATAAGCATATCTTATAGACACCTATACGTATATAACTGAATGTATGTAGTATGTAGTGTAGAAAAGCACAGTGCAAGGCACTGTTAGATAAATGACCATGATCAGAGCCTCTGACCTCCCCTTGGAGAAATGCAGCAGCCACTTCGCCATAGCGTTCATTACACAAGACTCGACTAATGCCAGTGCTACTGCAATAATGTTACTACTATGTACACAAAAATCACCACACACACTGCAGGCACATTTTAGGGTTGATCATTTTATCACAACAAAAAATTCTACCAAAGATTTGTAATGGTTTACTAGTAAAAAAATAAATAAACTGCAATTGCATTCTGAAGCAATACATGCTATATGCATATATGACACTGCTATAGCTAATTGTGTATGTATGTATGTATGTATGTATGCATGTATAATATATATACACACACACACACACCTGTAATGGCAATGCAGCACAAGATTTTCCTTATAGAGCCCTATGAAACATGTACAGTATGTAGTCATTATCACAGCAAATGATTGGTATTTCAGCAGTATGCTATTTTCCTAATATATTTGCACATGTAACCAGTTACAGATTATCCACCAAACTCCTTAATAACTACACTAATACAGCATGTGTCTACAACCACAGTAAAATAACTGCATGTCTTACGTTTCTGGCTGGAGTAGCCCGGGTAATAGCCATAGTAGCCAGTGATCCTTAGGATTCTGTCTTCGATGGTGGCCACGCCGTTGGGAGCTGCTTTGACATCCATATAGGGAAGTTATAGTAGCTGCGTCCTCCTATCAGACTTTCTTCAGCTCCAGTCTCTGCTGCTATCCTTTGTTTGCTGCCACTGTCCCAGGTGCTGAACACCCCAGGAGTCTTCTCTGTCTCCTGAGTCTGCTGCTGTCCAATGTCCTGATTCACACCACTGTCCTGACTGCTACTGATTCTGCTGCACTGGGCTCTTCTACTGCTGCGGTTCTGCCCGTGCTCCAGTGTAACCGACTCTGGCTGTTCCAGCTTTGTTGTAATACTGAGCTATTCCTGCTGGTCTTAATATTGTCCTTGCTGCTGTTGCTGCACCGCTGTTGCTGTGTAGGACGGCTTCCCATCCCCGCACACTCCACACAAGCCGGCCTCTGTGTCATTGATCAGCCCAATGCCAGTCACCACAGCACACAACTTCTCGTTGCAGAGTGTGGACAGAGCACACAGAGGGCGCTCTATACTGCACACCTCATCAGATTTATAAGCAGTACAAGAGAAAAGGCATACCTTAGAAGTTCAACAATACTGAATGGGAGGATTGAGAGATCATTGAATATACAATTCATTGAGAAGGTTATATGAATATAATGTGGATTTTAGATAGATGAATCGAGATCACTACAGTAGAACATCCTGCTGCCACAAATTATACTGTAACAGACTTATTATTTTTTTTTTTTAAATACTGCTTCCATTAATTGCTTTTGTGTGTACTGTGGCAAAGTGTACAGTGAAAATATCTAGCATATTGAGCTTGTAAACACCAGCAGGCAGCCTGACAACTATGAAACAAGAAGGCTGACAAAGTACCAGGAAATAATGAATCTGGCAGACAATGCTGATGTGTCCAATGTGCAAACATTTCCCTGCTTCATGGTACTATCTAACATCTCTGTATATACCTGGAAGATTTATCCTGTGTTCATTTCAGCATCTGTGACTTAGGTTGCAACAATATATTGCTACACATTTTGAGCTAACGTTAACTGCACCCCGCACAGTGCTACACTCCATGGAGAGATTCATCTACTAGAAACCAATCTGTAGAAGCACTAACAAAAAATGGCCCTCTATAGGGTCTTATCAATAGTTTGTGTAAGTAGTTTTGTGATGAGCTGTGTGTACTGTGTGCGAGATATGGGTGTTCAACTTTTTTCCTCCCACATAGTTATATAGTTACATAGTAGAGGAGGTTGAAAAAAGACATGCGTCCATCAAGTTCAACCCATGCTAAATTTAGACGACAGATACTTTATCCTATATCTGTAAATACAGTATATTGATCCAGAGGAAGGCAAACAAAAACCCCCAGTGAAATATCATCCAATAATATCTCATAAGGGGAAAAATAAATTCCTTCCTGACTCCAAGAATTGGCAATCGGATTAATCCCTGGATCAACATCCTTCCCATGTTTACTTATTTGGTATATCCCTGTATACCTTTCCCTTCTAAAAATATATCCAACCTTTTTTTTAACAAATCTATTGTATCTGCCATCACAGTCTCCATGGGTAAGGAATTCCACATTTTAACTGCCCTTACTGTAAAGAATATTATTTTTTATTTGTTTGATATGAATAAAATAAAGAAAATGCAACGACAAAAAGGAAAACAACTTGCAGCTTATAAAATCATTTAAACGTATCTGCTCTTGTGATACTAATTATCTGTCAAATACGTTTGTTAATGTTTTTATGCCATAAAATGGTGTTAACTTATTTATAATTATTTCTGCATTAGAACGCTAAAACATACGGTTTTGAAACAAAGAAAAAACAACTTTAGAACATTATGTCAAGTGGGAGAGGGAGAAAGTACTCAATATTTTGTAATAAGTGATCTGGCCAAAAACAAATCCCACAGATGCCATATAACAGGGGTACCCAACACCAGACCTCAAGACTCCCCAACAGGTCAGATTTTAAGGATTTCCCAGCTTCAGCACAGTTGGCTCAGTCTTTGATTGAGCCACCTGTACTGAAGCTGGAATATCCGTAAAACCTGACCTTTTGGGGGGCTCTTGAGGACTGGAGTTGAGCACCCCTGCCATATAATATACAACAGTACATTAAAGGTGGCCTTGCCTCAAAAATATTGTACCACAGGCTCTATTATGTTACATTTCCTATATTTATTATGACAAGCCTACTTAAAATTCTCCATCATCCCAATAGCCCATAACTTCAATCAACAACTACTAATAGTAGATGAGTTTGTAGCTTTCCCTTTCCATCCCTTGGTGATTAGTAATTTAGCTACTAGGAGCATATTCTCCAGCCACCATCAAAGAATTAAAACTTCCAGGTATGTGAGTAATGTTTAAGATTACCGTTGCTATACTGTACATTTCTAGAAACCCATTATTTTTGGACGACTCCACCATAACTTAAAGAAATCCATCCTGGAGCCACATATTTTATATATGATAAATGTAGCCAGAGTCCAGTAAACGTGAACAAATAACTTATGAGTTGGATCAGATTCAAGGATATAGGAATTTTATTCATAATCAGCCCGATATCTTGCCAATCCTGAAAAATCTCTTTCCTTGTTTATACCAGCTTCCCATTTTTGACAGTAAATGTTACCATCTATCCCAGGTATTCATATTAATTTAGCATGTACCTTGAGATTATCCGTTTTTTACATTTGAGTTATAAAATAAAACCGTCTCCAGAGAATGAGTCTGATAGAAATGCTGTTTTATGGCGTTAAACATTTCTTTAAGGTGGAAGTTCTTAAATGCAAGAGGTGCAATTCTTACTTATCTAGGATTTAGACTTGACAGAAAAAGCAGTAATCCAAATGAAATATAAATTATAACCAATATAGAACATTACACAAGATCATTTTGTATTTCTAAAATGTTTTCAATAATGTTATTCAAAAATCACCTACCACTACCATGGTATTGTGATGTGACGTAAACAGTCTAGCATTGATAAAAAAACATATGATAATACTGTATATAAATGCACACACTTCTTATTGCTTCTAACATATATAGCAATGGTGACTCTGGCAAGATGACAAAGAACCAAGAATGTATTGTTGCAGCTTTTTAGCATACTGGGAAAAAAATAACCCAGCACCATCTGCATAATTCTATGTAACTGTCAGCATGATAGATTGCACAGATATGGAATATAACAGGGAAATGACAATGCAAAGGCATGAAGTGGTAATTAAATAAGTGAAAGCAAATGAATTCAGGGTAAATATTACAATTCATTAGTTGTGGAGAAATAAAAATTAAATACCCGAATATTTTTATTACACCATTGACACACATTTAAGTTACTGAACTGATGCAAAGACCCAACTTCTATTTGCATAGCATCTGTTGCTTGTTGACATTCTAATTCAAGACAGAGTACATCTCAATGGAATATTTGATTAAAGAATATACATGTGATTCTAACTGCCACTACAAACAAAGGTATTATACTTCACATCATTGTGTGCGAATAGAAGCTCAGACAATAGAAGACTTTTCAATGCAATATCATTGGAAGGACTCAGAAACACCTTATTTAGAGGATTTTAATGAAGAGGGGAAAAAGTAAACGAAATGCAATGGTCACCAGAAGATGCTTCCTCGTAATTATATATCAAGATATATCTAATAGCTTTAGTGATATAAACTTGAGACATTAACTATGTTCTCCAGTCAAAGAGCCAGTACAAACACAACATTGGCTATTAATTTCAGAAGAGGAGAGAGGCAGGTGGAATATGTTGTTTTACAAATATTCATATTTTAAGTACTCAACTGGTTAGAAAATGACACAAAAATTTACATTTTAAAAAAATGGCTGGTAATGATTACCTTTCACAAAATACTTTCTTAAGTGAAGCATTTAAGAATTAATTACTAAAACGTAGAAGGCTAATACAATTTTAACGACACTGTTAAAAAGACAATTAAATGGATTAAGAGCATTTAGGTTAAAAACTATCGTAGATTAAAAGCACATCAGTGATAATCCCCTGAAAAAGCAATATTAATTGTATTGTTGTCGATGAAAAATGAGTTCACAAAGCCAACTCAGGGTCATGTACTCACAGTTCTTGCAAAATGGAAGTGTGCTCTTATAAATGTTTAAAAGCTCTCATATGGCTTTGTAACTTAAGCTGCATTGTCAACATTTGAATATTCATCACCAGACCATTGACACCAGACTGCTAAAAGGAAATGTTTGAGGATATACCAGTTTTGTGCTGGTCATTTTCTGAAAACTAAAATCAATATGTTGTAAATGACACATTGTTTTATTTTTTATATATAATTTTGAAGTTAGTTATTATTTAGCATAAATTCCCACGGCTCCAGGTAAGATGCATACAGCAACAATTATGCATCTTAAAATATAAATTCATGCAATTTCTAACATGCCCTCGTTGTGGTATGCATTCAGAAATTCTCCAAGTTGTCTACTAGAAATAGTTTCAGTAGTCACGGATGGTCATCTACTATTTCATATAGTATTTAGTTCCACTTTGGAAAATTAAAGTCACAAGTGGAAGAAAAGGAGGTAACAAAGCAGCAAAGTCCTCACTAGTAGAGCATTCGGACTCTTGTGACTTTTGCCCATCTGTTACATATTTTTTTATTCCATCATTTGATCAGTGTCATTTAAGACACCACATTTCTACCTCCATTTTCATATTACTCCAACTGTCCCTCTCTTATCTTTACACAGTGTAAGGCTTGTCCACTTATACATTCATACCTTAAGTCAGGGGAGAGCAAACTTTTGGAGCTGCGCCCCCTCCCCCCGCCTGCTCCCCCAGGTGCTCGCGCCCCCGTTACTTTTTACTGGCGTCAGATGACGCCACATGACCCCGTTGCCAGATGACGTCACTTGGCCCGCAGCATCATTTGACGCTGTGTTGCCATGGTGACGTGGCACAACAAGGCTTCTGAATCACAGTAAATAGGTTACGGAGACCTTGCGCGATCCCCCGGCATTTAAATGCCTTGGGGAAGAGTGTGAGGCCTCTGCAACCGCCCACACACCCCCAAAAAAATCCCACACCCCCCAATTTGTGCACCGCTGCCTTACGTGACAGCAAATAAGAATATCACTTGTGAGCACATTCACATGTCTCTGTCAGGTCTGCAACCCTGCCCTTCCCCATTATCTCCTAGCATGCAAGGCTTCCACTGTAGTAAGGGATTGTGGGAAATGACATGCAAATGAGTACAGTGTCACCTTTTGCTTCTAATCCATTTTAACAATGACAACCCCTATAAACAGTGTTCGACAAACCTATACATTTGCTCGCCCCGGGCAAGTGGATTTAACTCCTGGGCGAGTAAATATTGGCCCAAGCAGCACACGTTTGGTACTAGGTGGCGAGTAGATTTTTTTGTGTGGCGAGTAGATTTTTTGGTGATTTGTCAACCACTGCCTATAAATGTATGCCTGCCGTACTACACAGCTTTCCAGCACAGCTTGGATTAAAGTACATAGCCAGTAACCCTACTCACAGACATCTGTTTCAACCTTTTGTGCCTCATCAGTGTGAGACTGGTTATACTGGCTTTGCAATGTGAAGCTGAGAGCGGTTTCAACCGCACATTAAATACGTTATGGAGGGTAAAAAAAAAAAGACAAAAACCCTCCACCGTACAGTATACAGCAAATAATAATAATAATAATATCTGTTGAGTAGAGGTGGACACATTTTGGCGGGATGACCGGTTCCTTTGGCCTGCGGATTTCAGCGGATCGATGTCACAAAGGGCGATTCCCATTTTGCAACTTTTCTATTATTATTATTATTATTGCCAATACACTCCGCAGATTCTGGGATCCGTTACCGTATTTTTAAGAATCCGCCAAACGAGCTGCTGAATCCGTGGATTGGATTTAAAAAATCCATCAAACGGCTGGTATCCAATGGCAGATCTTGATGAAGGATCTGCGTGGATTAAAACCAGGGGGGGGGGCGGGGAGGGCGAAAAACGGCTATCTCTACTTGTGAGCACATTCATGTCTAAGGCAAGTGTCTCAGGCTTTTCATCATTATCTCTGAGCATGCAATGCTTCCACTGCATGGAGGGATTCTGGGAAATGACATGTAAATGAGCACACAGTGTCACCTTTCACTTCCTTATAGGGACAGGTAGAAAAACGGCAGGGCACTGCCAAGAAAACCAGGAGGCGGCTCACGGAAGCAAAAGCAAAAATGTATTTCATAAAGGTCCCCCCTAGCCCCAAGAAGTATCCACCTACGCGTTTCGGCTCTATGCCATATATATATATATAAGAAGTAAAAGACAGCGCCCTTCTCCAACCACACACAAACCGCTGTGGCCCCAATGTAATTCAGCAAGGTGATAACCCAACACAGATGACTAATACAATATAGCATAAAAATACAAATAGTAAAAATGTAAAAATGCTTGTGGTTAGGAACTATTGATTGGGACTAATACCCTGTAAATGTTGCTACTAAAAATAAATAGAAATTGTAAAAAATATATAATATTGTGTGTGAAAAAATGTGTGTGTGTGTGTGTGTGTGTGTAATAAGAATATCAATGATATGATCTTATATTATGTGTAAATTGTGTAATATATGGACCAAAAAATAGTAAAAAGCATAAAAATGAAAAAATGAAAAATTGAAAAAAAATTGCTGAAAAAAAATATTGTTTTATAATAAAAATAAAAATAAAAATAAAAAATGAAAATAAGAAATAAATTGAACAATATTAAGTCCACATATGTCCTTGATAATGACAAATAAAGGTCACGGCAGCTTTCTTCATGGGATCACCAACTCCCCAACGAACCTATAGAAAAGAGAAGAAAAAAGCACCCGATCCTGTATAAAATCCGATTAATAATGGTTAATAATCCAGGACAAGACAAATGCCACATCACACTGTCAGTATAAAATAGGCATGTTATGGGACCAGCCCATGCAAAACCAATTTGCAGAGACTCCCACCGCATCCAAAACGGAGGACGGTGGGAATCCTCACGTTCATATGGTGCATGGGTGGACCCTATACATGCCTTTTTTCTATTGCAAAGTGTGAGTGTGCATTTTCTTGTCATGGATTATTAAACCTATTTATCGGACTGAATATTTTATAGAACAAGATGGCCGCCTTGTTGAGAACTGCCTAGCTTGCTTGTGCTGGCTTCTCTCTTTAGTTTTTCTATCTTATATACTATGATAAATAGTATATAGTATTATTATATATCTATTCTAGATATCTATAATATGACTATAGAACTAGTATATATATATATCTATATATATATATATATATATATATATCTAGATATGGAAAATTCTGAGCCAAGTCAAAATATAAACATGAGCATTTTTTAACATTTTCATTATATACTAAATAATGCTATTCAAAATCACCTATAATTTCCCATTTTATGTCCAACCCTTAATAATCATGTTATAATTACCCTCTCTCTTTATTAATCTACCCAATCTGGAAAGAGTAAAAATGTTTTTTTTTTTTTTCTATATTGCAAAGAAAAAGAAATCTCCATTGTTTCCAGTCTTCTTTTTCACACACGTGGTGATATTTTTTCAGCTTTGCATTTGGAAGACAACACAGACTCCGATATAGTAGGGTTATTTAACCTTTATTAGTGTGGCACACAAGTAATCCCACAGCAGGGAAAGTCCAAGTTAAAGTGTCATCTTACACAAATATCGTGGCAGGTGTAATAACGCAAAACTGGGGCAAACGTGTACACCAAAAGTAGAACAAATGCATAGTTTTAAATTAATTGTTCTCTTTGGTTCATCTGATGCAGTTTTGTTGCGGTTTTTGGTTGCACCTTTGTGCCTTTGGTTGCTTGATACATGGACCCCATTAATTATACTGATAGCTCAGAACAAGTAGGAGAATCCCTATTGTTTGTGCAGAGATATGATAGAACTAGCATTGTTTATGAAGAGGTTACACGGATGGGAAAGAGTGCCTAGAGATATCAATCAGTGAATTGTTAACATAATGGCTACACCAACCCAACCATAAGACCCACTCACATGTGGTAAGCCATTTCATGTTGATTTTACCAAGAAAAGGTGGTTAGAACCCGTGAGTACATGACATATGTAATATATTGTGACGAAAACAAATACAGGTGTACTTAGCAGCAGAAAAGGCACTTTTAGTTATTCCAGGGGTTCTCAACTCCTGTCCTCAAGCCCCCTACCCCAACAGGTCAGGTTTTCAGGATAGCCCTGCTTGAGCACAGGTGGCTCAATCAGTCCCTGCTTCAGCACAGGTGGCTCAGTCTTCGCTGGGATATGCTGAAAACCTGACCTGTTGGGGGGGGGGGGGGGTTGAGGACTGGAGTTGAGCACCTCTGCTCTATTCAGTGGTTTGGTGTGGCACAAGCCAAAATATATAAGGGTGTTTCACATGTTAATGAGGCATAAGGCTGCGCTTATAGTGGCTTGCGACGTCATTCCGAAACAAATACATTGACTCCGTCGCAAGCGCTTATAGTAAGCGCGACGGCGACGGTGCGACCAAAATTTTTGAAGCCGGATAAATTAAATTTTTTAGAGACAGTTGCCACATGTGACTCTAAACCAATCAAATTGCGCGGCCCACCCCTTTTAGTGACGTCACTGGCCTTGTCGCCAGCGATCTCGCTAAAAATCAAATTACAACTTTTGCCGGTGGCGACATCATCGGTCACGTCGCCAGCACTATAAGCACGGCCTTAGGCATCATCTGCTTTATCTTTTGAATAAAACTTGGGAGGCAATGACAGCATGTACTTTTATATATTTTTTTTTTTAAGAATTCCTATTACATAAGTATTTTTATTTAAATAATTCAGAAATATATATATCTTTATCTAATTAACCTGAAGGTGGATTAATAGAACCATATGATTTATCAGCTGAAGGAGACACTGAGTGTGGAAGTCTTCGTCTGGTTTTCCCTGCTTGGTTTGATTGAACAAAAGAATCCTCCAAATTGTGGGGTAGAATCTGTTCTATTTCTTCATCTCTTCTGTTGTCTTCATACCCAAGCAAGAACATATTGTAGAGTTGGTTAAAATGTAAAAGGTTCTTCATTATTTCAACCACAAGAAGCATAGCAACCAGTCCCATTAGTAAGTAACCTGAAAAACACACAAAAATAAATAACACACATGTACATAATGACATTAGTATGTTACATAGTACAGGGGAACACAAACTTTCCTCGTTGAGCCCCCCTGCTTGCTCTCCCTCCTTACCTTGTCTTCATTGTCAAATGACACCACAAGGTAACGTAATGTCGCATTGCAATAGCGACGTGACACCAAAGACATGGTAAGGGTCGTTGAAGAGGCCTCATGCGATCTCCCGTCATTCATTTAAATGGCTCGTGGGAAGAGCGCAGAGCCTCTACAACCGCTGGTTTCTCTCCTGCTCACAGGCACGATCTGCGCTGTGGCACTCACTGGAAATCCCTTTCCACCTGCTCACACAATTATATACTTTTAGTTTTTTTATTCACTCTGTGTACTGCCATATACAGATATACATGGTGGCCAAAGATTAAGAACAGACAGAGGCCCTCAGCATGGGGCTGTCACCCACATAAGGGCATGGGGCCAGCTGCAGTCTGACACTGGGTTGGGCAGACTGCATGAGGGGGACTTCAAAGGAGGTCTGGACCCCGGGGATCCATCCAGCCTGGCAAGGATAGCTTCCCACACGTAGCCAGGTGTGAAAAATGACTGGGACTAAGGGGCGACAAGCGGCGTATCAGGTAGTACTGTGGGCTTGTTACACCAAGGGATCATTTTCCATTCTGGGCTAGCTCTGCCCAAAAATATCAGCAACGTGGAAACGCAGGGTCCAGCAGTACAGTTTGAACCTACAGGGTGTTTTTTTTTAGCAATTGTGCTTAGACAGAGCATACAAGCGAGGGGGATGGAGCGAATGCCACCCTACGCTGGGTTTGGTGTGCCCATCACTATACTTGACCCGCAAAAGTTGGTGTTTTCCCTGCAAAAAAAATAAATAAAAAATAGAGAGAGAATTTTTTGTGTCCTTGTCCTTGTGTCCAGAGCCTTATTCAAGACTTTGAAAAAGGCTCAGTGGTGAACCCAATTATTGACTTTTTTGTAATAAAATCTTTATTCATATTTTTCAACAGCACTGGAGTGCCTGCACTTTTCTTATTTGTATCCCAATTTTCTGCAGACTGCACACACACACCTTTTGCCTAGTTTTGTAGGCTCTGATAAATAAACTCCCTTATCTCAAAACAACCGTGTGTTAGGTTAAATTATTATGCATTTGTTACGTGGTAAGATCCCAGTATGATTTGCATTAAGTAGTTACTTACATGTAACAAACAACTTGTAAAGATCAGGCATCCTTTGGCCACTCTGCTCACCAGGTATATAGTCTCCCAATCCAATGGTAGTTAGTGAAATAAAACAGAAATATAGTGCATCCAAGTAACCCCAGTTTCCTTCAATAACATCAAAGATAAAGGCAGGGATGAAAAAGAAGACAACTGACAGGATAGATATCAAAACCGCAGCATGAATCCACAAAACCTTTCTCCTGGAGATGTTGCACTGAAGTTGAATGTAGTGGATTGGTTTGTCATGAAGCAAGATAAGCAAGTTCTGAGCAGTGATGGAGAGTAAGGACAAAGTGAATGGTATTCCAATGATTGAGTATAGGAGACAAAATGCCTTTCCACCCAATGATATTGGCACTGGATGTCCATAACCTAAAGGGGGAAAAAAGGAACATGTGCTAAGATTGCAGTATATGTATGTATTGTATGTCTTTATTTATATAGCGCCATTAATATACATAGCGCTGCACAGTAGTAATACACGTGGTAATCATAGAAATAACAAATAATATAAATAACACATAATGGGAAGAAGTGCTTCAGACATAAAAGTAACATTAAGGAAGAGGAGTCCCTGCTCCGAGGAGCTTACAATCTAATTGGTAGGTAGGTAGAACTTACAGAGACAGTAGGAGGGAATTCTAGTAAGTGCGTCTGCAGTGGGCCAAGCTTTATGTATCATGTGTCCAGTATATCCACAGTGCTATTCATATGCTTCTTTAAGCAAGTAAGGTTTGAGGGAACCAGTCCCAGAATCAGGGCTCAATTACACCATAACATCAGTGTAATAATGTTCACTTGTGAATCACCCATTGGGAATCAGCTATAAATCAGAGCTATGTGAAACTTTCTTGAAACCTGTTTGTCGAAACTCCAGTCAGAAAAAACAATGCATAGGTGTCTATAGGGTGGTGACAGACATATATATATATATATATATATATATATATTACACACACACCATAATGGACATGCCTACCCTCCCCATAAAACAGCCTGCAAAACTAACATGACCATATGGAGTGAACAGGTAAGTACTCACAATACAGCAGCTTGTCCCTGGGTGATGCGTGCCTCACGTCAGCAAGGTAGGTTGAATGGATGTCCCAAAAGGTCCAAAACGGAGCACAGCAGTAGCAAGGAGTGGGGCCACACACGTCAAAAAGAACCCTTTGCCTACACTGCGCGCTTATATATATATATATATTTTGTGTGTGTGTATGTATATACATATACACACACACTTACGAAAAAGGTTCATGCAATGTATTTTATCTGGCTGCTGTGTTGCAGCGGGACTGATGTGTTATCCCACCCATTGTAATGTAATACAGGTTTCATCTGTCAATGGCCAACTTTTATTCTTACCAGATGAACAATAAATGCAGAATAGAGTCCAAGTTCTGGGGGTCACAAAGAATCCCATGTGAAATCTGCTTGACCACAGCAGCATTCAGAGTTGTACAGTGGAGACAGCACAGTATAATCGCAGAACTAAACAGCAATGCAGATACACTGCAGCAGCTGAAAAGTCTATTGGATCAAGTTGGATGAAACTGGCAGACTGTGTGTGTGAGGAAGAAGAAATTTAGGGTTACATTTCATGGAGGGGGTCACCTGCCACCTTTATCCCTTAAAGCACATTCAGTCTTCAAGGTCCACTTAGTTACCTATTTGAAACCATTTCTTCTAACAGCAGCATCGAGAGTTACCAAGTGATGTTCCTTAAAGGTTTATGTATCTACTCTAATCCAAGGGGGCCGACAAACTTTTAAAACCCCAAAATAGCCAAATTGGCCAACGAGACTGGGGAAGACTTTAGCGTCATTTATATTAAGAAGTGCTATGCCGTAAGACACCAACCGTGCTGGTAGACACATTGCAGTTAATTTCGTTAAATGGGCTGTCAGGGCCTATTTGTTGTTACTAAGTTGTGCTGGAACGGGTCTTAGGACGAATCACAGCGTAGTAAATCTGGAGCTTTTTCTCCTGCGTCAAAAACCGGGAATCGCTGTACTCTGGTGACCAAACTTGGACGCCATCTTTAACACTGTGGGGCCTATTCTGGTAGTTCCAAAGTTGCCATTACCAAAACCTCACGGTTTGCCATGTTCAGAAGTAGCGGAATAAAATGTGCAAAAACCCCTATTCTCTATTGCACACCGCTTCTAAAAAAAAGTGACAAACCGTACAGTTTAACAGCCAAACCACCCAGACTGCACTTGCTTTAGAAGAAGAATGACCTGGGCTGGTGCTAATTCCATCCCCTGTCTCACATATGAGTTTTGTTCTCGCAGCCAAACCCATATTTCTGGCTCTGGATGTAACTCGCAAAACCAATCTCGCCTCCCCCCCCCTTGAGGTGGCATAAGAAAAATGGGAGTTTTTAGAAGCGGTTTGCATAATGGAGCAACATGAATTGTAGTTTTTGTCAAAAACAAATGCAAGTTGGAGGCTTTTTTGACAAACCAATCGGATTGTCAGAGCCAGGGTGAAACAGCTTCTAAAATAAAGCCTTTTAGACAGGGATTACACATGCGAGAAGGGCTTACAGAATACCAAAGCGTGCCAATCCACTTCTAAAGTTCACTTGAGAAGCGGTTTGTCACACTTCGGAGCCACTAGGATAGGTCGCTGTTAGTTGTGAGTATAATTCCTAGATTGTCACATGCGCTCACTGTGGATGTTTCTTGGAAATCACATGTTCACTGACTGCTGGAGGCAGGAAGCTTTAAGCTTTAAGACTTATGGAGCCCTGGGGACATCTGCTTACACTAAAAGTTTTAATGGCAATGGGATGTGGTGCTTTAGCAAGTTCATGATGGCAGGGTGGTTCAGCCTTTCATCTATGATTGCTTTAACCACTGCACCATGATGTGGACTTAAACAAAGTCGTGTTTTTCAGTCATTAAGGGCATTATCTGGAAGATATTAACGCACCGCAGTGACACTCATTCACATTTTCAACTTTAGAAGTCGTCAATCCCAAAGCAGATTGTGATAAATTTTTTTGAAATATCCTTAACAAATTAACTCCGGTTTTGATTTTGTTTAGCAAAACCATTATTTCATATGGGAAAAATGCATCCATTATAATCCACCTCAATAACTTTACAGTTACTCAGTAAGCATCTCCGGAATGCCACTGGATAGAAATAATAACCCAGTCAATTCTCACTCAATGGAAGGTCAGTTTATATCCCTAATTTCCAGATAAATGACATACTGGCCAGCTAAACCATCTTTCTTGTTATATATAAGGTTTGAGGGAACCAGTCCCAGAATCAGGGCTCAATTACACCATAAAATCAGTGTAATAATGTTCACTTGTGAATCAGCTATAATCAGAGCTATGTGAGACTTTCTTGAAACCTGTTTGTCTAAACTCCAGTCAGAAAAAACAATGCATAGGTGTGTCTATGGGGTGGTGACAGACCTATATATATACCATAATGGACATGCCTACCCTCTCCATAAAACAGCCTGCAAAACTAACATGACCATATGGAGTGAACAGGTAAGTACTCACAGTACAGCAGCTTGTCCCTGGGTGATGCGTGCCTCACGTCAGCAAGGTAGGTTGAATGGATGTCCCAAAAGGTCCAAAACGGAGCACAGCAGTAGCAAGGAGTGGGGCCACAAACCAGAAAAAGGGGTTAAAAAATAGTTTATTCCATAACAAGTGAGGGGTACAGGGTAACTCTGACGCATTTCGTGAACAAGACTCTTTGACAAAGGGACTTGTTCCCGAAACGCATCAGAGTTACCCTGTACCCCTCACTTGTTATGGAATAAACTATTTTTTAACCCCTTTTTCTGGTTTGTGGCCCCATCCTTGCTACTGCTGTGCTCCGTTTTGGACCTTTTGGGACATCCATTCAACCTCTTGTGTAGATGATCGGCACCCAGGGACAGTATTCCATAATTTCAGGGACTTGATATAGGTGCCCAGTCACGTAAGCATTGATGGAAGGGAAAGGAGGAAAGCGATCCAGAGCTCCAGGTTAAAAGAAGGGACCTGGGTGTGGGCTTTCATCCATTCTATCCAAGTATACTTATGCGGGGATTGAGAGAATATGCTAGGAGCCTCCCCAGATTATATAGGGATCAGGGAAGGACTTCCTTAAACTGCCCATAGATGGCATAGCGTCCACGCAGGTCTGCCTGAAAACCCTTCCTGATTGCCGGATGTTGCTGTTCTGAAGAAAGATTAGTTAAAGTCTGGTGCCCTTTCTCCATTATAATACCTATCCTTGGGCTGGACTGGAGATCTTAACTCCCTACCCTATCCTCCAATGACACTCCCATCAAAGGTGCCCATGGTTTAGTATTAAAAGAACAACATTTCAGATTTGCCACTTCATTGACTAAACTAAGAACAGCTCTGATTCTAAGACAACTTGCTCAGCAGGTTGGTCGTAGGAAGATGCCGGACCAGGATTCCTCGTGCCTTTCATTACACACCTCCCAAACCGTTGCTCGTGTCATGTGCACCACAGTCTTATGCAAACCAGAAGTGCAATGTTCCATTAGTCTCTCGTTTCAGCCCGTTAATCGACTGGAAAAACTCCTACTACATCAATCGCAGGCGAAGAGAGACATCCCAGGGGGCTATATTGTAATTTACTAATGACCATAATGAGCAGTCACAGCATATGTAATGTTAAATAAAAGGATTAACATAACCAATAGTCAAATAACATGGCATTAACTAGCCCTCCGCAGCGGAGATAAAGTGCTCTGGATTTATTAATCTAGTTGACAGGGTCAATGGTACATGTCGTATTTCAATCGCAATTAGAAAGTCGAAAAGACTATCTGGAATTCTAATCTTTGGGGCGCGTCCACAATCCATTGTGATGTCTGAATTGAATAATTTTGGCACTGGTTGCTATGTGTGGAATATTGGCTAATGGACGGGAGTTGTATCATTATTGAACCTTTTACAGTTCCAGAGGTGCTCTTGCTATGTATTGTTGCATTGATGTTCAGAACTCATTAATCTCATTACACAAAAGGAATCCACTTGCGATTGCCCAAAAAAAAAAACCAGAATTTGTTTTGTATATAAAAAATAGATATGCGTGGGTTTCTCTACAATGTCTAAAAAAGGCATATTCTGCAGAGATGAAATATACCCAAATACCTGTGTTATATGGGTGAGGTGGGGATAAACTGTCAAGATACAATAAGAAGAGTGCAGTGTGCAGATTTGCCTTGCATGACACAAATACTCGTTCTTTAATACGTTGAGACAACCCTTTGTAAACTCAGATAGGCTCTCTGTATGAGAGGTACAGTACAGATGTAGCAGGACTTTCTGCCTCCCTGCGGTGCGTGAGCTTGCACGCACCCAGAGGCGCCAGTGTCTATCGGACCAAGAACGGGTAAACTCGCCCGGGATTGAGTAACTCAAAGGAGCTCCATGTTTCTGAAGGGGGGACCACCAATGAGTTATATTACGAGTAGACACGCATCTGTAATAGCTGCGGCAGAAAGCAGACTTCAGGCACAGCACCCAGACGACCGGACACACACTAACAAGCACGGATTCACCACTAACCAGCAAAGACTCACCACTACCAGCACAGACTCACACTAACAGCCGACTCACACTGACCAGCATTAGATCACCACTGCCCAGCATAGACTCACAGGCACACCACTGACCAGCACCAGACTGACATACTATGCACTACCAGCACACACACTGAGAGCAATATACTCACTCACTGACCAGCAAAGGAACACTGACCAAGCACAGATTCACAGTCACATGATGGCAAACACAAACACTGACCAGTACAAACTCACAGACCTCACACAGACTCACAAGACATATGGTACATCTGAACAGCACATGACATCAAAGGCCTGTACAGAACAACACTGACCAGCAAAACATGACCAGTCACAGATCCAGACATACACTTTACCATGCAGATCATTCATTTGTGTACTCAGCACACACAACACACCCACATACATCACCAGAACTACACACACCTATCAGTACCTACACCACGATCAAGCATGACTTCACAGCACATGATGAGCAAAATCAAACACACATGAAAAGCACAGACAGTTACATCGTCCAACTCGACTCTACACCTGGCCCAGAGCCCATAGTGATTAGCACTGATTCAGTACACCCACACAACACAAACACCATGTCACATACAACACTGACCACGCACACATCCCACACACACACACACATCAAACACACACACACACACCACTACACAAAGTTCACACAATTCTACACACACACACACAAAGACTATACACCCAAACTGGAGTTGGGATGCATTTCACCAAAACACATTACAACTGACACCCGCTCCCTACATGTAGCCCATCTTGGTCCCTCTGGGGCTCCCATTGAGACCACCGTTCTCCCTGTCTGATTGATGGCGCGTTTTGGCCACCGCGGGTTACCGATGGATGTTCAGCAGACGGCAACCGCTGGGTTATCTGAAAGGTGGGGACCCAGAGCAGAGAGCGTCCGCTTGTTACTTCGGGGCTCCGCGGAGCATTTTTTCGGGTAGCGGGGCCATCGCCATTAGTTGCGCTTTACACTGCGCAGAAAGGCAGGCAGCACACGGGACAAGGCTTTGAGCATGAGTGCACAGAGAGAAGTGGCGGCCATTACAGGTTCGCGCAGGCGCAGGTAGAGCCCGCGGCGGCCCTTACCTTGTCGGCGACTGCTCAGTGCGCTCCCGCCCGCGGACCCAATAGAAAAGGATGGTCCTGAGTGGGACTACTAATCAGCAGCCTCTGGGGACTGCCTTTCCCCCAGAGTACTCAGTTAAAGACAGATTCCACTAAGCCTGGGATTCAGGTGTTGGTGCCAGACGGGCAGGAGTGGAGTTGGAGGCGAGGGCGTTAGGGAGGGAGGGTTTTGTGATTGGTGGCAGTCTGATGGGCGAGTGTTGTGTTCATTTCCTCCTAGAAGAATTTTTCAGAAGTTGAAGGAGGAGGGCGAGGGGGCAGGGCTTACAGACATGAGGGTCGGGATCTCAAGTTTAGTCTTGAACTCATTCTAAGACTGATTTCCATTGGCTGCCGACCGGTCCAGTGACGCTGCCCTTGCAGCTGCAAAAAAAAACAAATTTTGTTATTGAAACTGTAGGCCAGCGTCCTAACCTCCCTCCTTCGGAGGACCAGGCGCAGCTGCTACCCTTATCATACACCCACCCTTCACTCTGTACACCCATCACAATTGGATCCGCACCCCCCCCCGCGCCCACCGCCCCCGCCTCACCGCACGCCCCCCTCCGAAGCCCTTCTGCACCTGAAACGGAAGAAGGTGGATTATAGAACCAATGATTATCAGCTGAAGGAGACACTGAGTGTGGAAGTCGTCGTCTGGTGTTTCCCTGCTTGGTTTGATTGAACAAAAGAATCCTCCAAATTGTGGGGTGGGGGTTAGAATGTTCTATTTCTCATCTTTCTGTCTTGTTGTCTCATACCCAAGCAAGAAATATTGTAGAGTTGGTTAAAATGTTAAAAGGTTCTTCATTTATGTCAACCACAAGAAGCATAGCAAAAAACAGTCCCATTAGTAAGTAACCTGAAAAACACACAAAAAAATAAATAACACACATGTACATAATGACATTAGTATGTTACATAGTACAGGGGAACACAAATCTCTCGTTGAGCCCCCTGCTGCTCTCCTCCTTACCTTGGTCTCATTGTCAAATGACACCACAACCGGTAACGTTAATGTCGCATTGCAAATAGCGACGTGACACCAAAGACATGGTAAGGGTCGTTGAAGAGCCTCATGCGATCTCCCGTCATTCATTTAAATGGCTCGTGGGAAGAGCGCAGAGCCTCTACAACCCGCTGGTTTCTCTCTGCTCACAGGCACGATCTGCGCCTGTGGGCAACTCACTGGAAATCCCTTTCCACCTGCTCACACAATTATATACTTTTAGTTTTTTTATTCACTCTGTGTACTGCCATATACAGATATACATGGTGGACAAAGATTAAGAACAGACAGAGGACCTCAGCATTGGGGCTGTCACCCACATAAGGGCATGGGGCCAGCTGCAGTCTGACCACGGGGTGGGCAGACTGCATGGGGGACTTCAAAGGAGGTCTGGACCCGCCGGGGATCCATCAGCTGGCAAGAAGGATAGCTTCCCACCACACGTAGCCAGGGAGCTGGGAAAAGATGAACTGGGACTAAGGGGCGACAAGCAGAGCGCGTATCAGGTAGTACTGTGGCTTGACACCAGGGATCAGATTTTCCATTCGGGCTAGCTCTGCCAAACAATATCAGCAACGTGGGAGGAAACGCAGGGTCCAGCAGTACAGTTTGAACCTACAGGGTTTTTTTTTTTAGCAATTGTGCTTAGACAGAGCATACAAGCGAGGGGATGGATTGCGAATGCCACCCTACGGGGTTTGGTTGGTTGTGCCATCACTATACTTGACCCGCAAAAGGTTGGTGTTTTCCCTGCCAAAAAAAATAAATAAAAAAGAGAGAGAGAATTTTTGTGTCCTTGTCCATTGTGTCCAGAGCCTTATTCAAGACTTTGAAAAAGGCTCAGTGTGTGAACCACATATTAATTGACTTTTTTGTAATAAAATCTTTTTCATATTTTTCAACAGCACTGGAGTGCCTGCACTTTTCTTATTTGTATCCAATTTTCTGGCAGACTGCACACACACACCTGCCTAGTTTTGTAGGCTCTGATAATAATAAACTCCCTTATCTCAAAACAACCGTTGGTTGTGTGTGTTAGGTTAAATTATTATGCATTTTACTTGTTAGTGGTAAGATCCCAGTATGATTTGGCATTAAGTAGTTACTTACATGTAACAAAAAACTTGTAAAGATCAGGCATCTTGGCCACTCGGCTCACCAGGTATATAGTCTCCCAATCACCAATGGTAGTTTAGTGAAATAAAACAGAAATATTAGTGATCAATCCAAGTAGTAACCCCAGTTTCCTTCAATAACATCAAAGATAAAGGCAGGATGAGGGATGAAAAAGAAGACAACGACAGGATAGATTCAAAACCGCAGCGATGATCCACAAAACCTTTTCCTGGAGATGTTGCACTGAAGTTGAATGTAGTGGATTGGTTTGTCATGAAGCAAGAGAAGCAAGTTCTGAGCAGTGATGGAGAGTAAGGACAAAGTGAATGGTATTCCAATGATGAGTTATAGGAGACCAAAATGCCTTTCCACCCAATGATTTGGCACTGGATGTGCCATAACCTAAAGGGGGAAAAAAAGGAAAAGGAAAAAAGGAACATGTGCTAAGATTGCAGTATATGCTATGTATTGTATGTCTTATTTATATAGCGCATTAATTAATAGCGCTGCACAGTAGTAATACACGTGGTAATCATAGAAAAATAACAAATAATATAAATAACACATAATGGGAAGAAGTGCTTCAGACATAAAAGTAACATTAAGGAGAGAGGAGTCCCTGCTCCGAGGAGCTTACAATCTAATTGGTAGGTAGGTAGAACTTACAGAGACAGTAGGAGGGAATTCTAGTAAGTGCGTTCTGCAGTGGGCCAAGCTTTATGTATCATGTGTCCAGTATACCACAGTGCTATTCATATGCTTCTTTAAGCAAGTAAGGTTGAGGGGGGAACCAGTCCCAGAATCAGGGCTCAATTACACCATAACATCAGTGTGATAATGTTCACTGTGAACACCCATTGGGAATCAGCTATAAATCAGAGCTATGTGAAACTTTCTTGAAACCTGTTTTGTTAGAAACTCCAGTCAGAAAAAACAATGCATAGGTGTCTATAGGGTGGTGACAGACATAATATATATTATATATATTATATATATTACACACACACCATAAGGGACATGCCTACCCTCCCCATAAAACAGCTGCACAAAACTAACATGACATATGAGTGAACAGGGTAAGTACTCACAAATACAGCAGCTGTCCTGGGTGATGCGTGCCTCACGTCCAGCAAGGTAGGTTGAATGGATGTCCCAAAAGGTCCAAAACGGAGCACAGCAGTAGCAAGAGTGGCGGCACAAACAGAAAAAGGGGTTAAAAATAGTTTATTCCATAACAAGTGAGGGGTACAGGGTAACTCTGATGCGTTTCGGGAACAAGTCCCTTTGTCAAAGAGTCTTGTTCACGAAATGCGTCAGAGTTACCCTGTACCCCTCACTTGTTATGGAATAAACTATTTTTTAACCCCTTTTTCTGGTTTGTGGCCCCACTCCTTGCTTCTTTAAGTAAGTGTGTCTTAAGGTGGGTCTTAAAGGTGGATAGAGATGGTGCTAGTATATGTGAAAAGTATATATAAAAAAAAGGCCAAAAACAAGCCATTACATTCTATCAATAAGCTTAAACTCACATGGGGTTAACCAGCTTTAATTCATGTCAGAGTGTTCATGGATGGGCTTTTTCCACCTTTTACCCACAATAACCTAATTGTGCCTCATTTGTAGACCGCTTCCTAGCTTTGCAATGCAGTGCTATAGGATAAAGTCTTTATTTATTTAATCAGGTTTCTGGCTCTGTACTTCAGTAACGCAGGCTTGACTAAACAAGCCTCTTTGTACAGCAGGCTGGAAGTCTGAAGGAATAAACCAGGAGGGGCTAACTCCAGTCCTCAAGGGCCCCACCAGCATGTCAGGTTTTTTAGGATATCCCTGCTTCAGCACAGGTGGCTCTATCATTGACTGAGCCACTGATTTAACCACCTGTGCTGGGATATTGTTAAAATCTGACATGTTGGTGGGTCCCTTGGATACTGGAGCTGGCCCCTCCTGGAATAAGCCTTTTGATGAACATATGAACAAAAAACCATTAAGGTAATTTGCATATTTTCTCCCTTCAGGCCTCAGTGCATCATTTGGAGAGTATAAATAGGAGGAGCTAAACTGGGCATATATTATTCTATGTAACGCTGCACCTTAGTGTTTATTTCTCTTGCGCCTAAACATTAATATCTGCCAAAGGGTCAAGAGTGGGAGAAAAAAAAAAAAAAAAAGATACCGCTTTGTGAAATATTATAAACTTTGGATAACAAGACACCTCCCTACACCGAGAACCCCTGAGCAATGGGTTAACTTTCTAGTGAATCTTCAAAAGAGTGTATTCCATCTTCCAATATATTCAAGTTTAAAGTTGCAATATGAGCATGTGAAAAATGTGTTACTAAAATGTAATAATCACCCCAAAATTGTAAGTACAACTTTTCTATACCCAAACAAACAATCACCCTGATGTTCATTTCTGAATATTATGCTACTGAATATGCCAGCTGACAATATCTAGCAAGCTACCAATGCAGGAGACTTCCTTAAACCATAGTTTCTATGGTTAAAACGTTTGTTAACCAATTAACACCACATCATATTGAGACTGATTAGTGGAAGGGTTTAGTTACTGAGATACAGGTTACTTAGAAAACCTGCCATTCATCATATTGCTTGTATATTAGAGATAATGCAACAATTTACTAAATGTGAGGGCTGTATAAGCTAGAAAGGTTTTAAATAGCTACTGTCAATCAAAATAATAAACTAATAGTCAGCCTGCATGAGTTCAAATGAAAATCGCTCCAATTAAGTCATTTCCCTACAGTAGTAACGTAATTGAAAGAGGTTACTACAAAAGGAATTGGTCTGTGCTCTAATGCACTATCATATTTTTTTGAATACCTATTGTGCCATATTAAATGGCGCTGCCAAAATATTTATAATGCTGATGAAAGTGCTTTAAGTAAAGTGTGCTTTGTACCAAGTCACATACAGTGCATATTGTCTGGTTGGTTGACCAGCTGGTAGTACTAAGGTGGTTAAAGGAATCGCTGCAGAACTATATATTGGTTTCTATTTAATTCCCCAATAAAATAGCAAAAGCTGGGAATCCTAATCTAATACATATTGACAGAGGAATAATCACCGGCGGTGTTACAAAAATACCACAATGTAAAAAAAAAAACTTAACCCCTGCACCACCAGAGGGCTCAGCATCTCAATGTTATACAGGCCCTGCTGGCAACGAAGGGGTTAATAATTGTGTATACGTAGCGCAATCCCCCCCCCCCCCCCCAGCCACAAAAGGTTGCTGGTGTGGGCTGCTCTTTTTGGAGATGCTTATTAACATTGAAAAATTCATTCAACATAAACCACCTGTGTGAGCAGTGGGAGAGTAACAACAACAACAACAATGATATCCAGGACACATCAGAGATAACCACTAATATCCCAATGAAGTCTAGAATGGGTCTAAATGAGAGCCCTGCCTAATTGGGAGAGTAGCCAGATGGGGCATATAACCTCTTAGCTGTGCCTGCTACTTCTCTCTGAAGTACATATATATATATATATAACAGCACATACCTATGGTGGTCAGGGTGGTTCCAGTGAAGAAGAGAGAGGACAGGTAGCTCCACTTGATATCATAGCCAGAGGTATTGCGCAGCACAGACACACCAAAGCTCTTGGCCAGCAAGGCCTTGCGCAGGAACTCATCCAATAGATCATCAGACAAGCACGGGTGGGCGGCCAGGAACCCTGCCCACAAATCCTCCACCCTCTTCCTCAGCTGGTGCTCGTGAGGCTGCTCCAGGGTGGAGAAGACAAAGGCTCCCAGGGTGAAATACAAGATATAAATGATCAAGAGCAGCAGGTAGAACCATGCGCGCTGAGCCATGGTCTCAAGCTATCTCCTGGACCTCATGTGGGTCACTCATGGGTAACAGAGGCAAACACTAAACTAACTCCACCCTTACACGACAAAGCAGCCCCAAGAAGATGAGCACAGACCAGGTTGTTGTTTGGGTTTGGGTTTTTTTTGGCTACCAGTGAAATCCCAGATACATGTCCTAACAGTGCCATGCGGCATTCCAAAACCTGGTGTGGGGGAGGTTGTCCCTAAGGATAGGGTTGTTACCTTGCTCTGGATAATAACCAGTGGCATACACTGACATGAGCAAAATTTTGCCTTCTAAGGCTTCCCCACATTAGTTTCTTAATGAAAACCAGCTATAATATGGAGATATATACAAGTAAACTGGTTCAACCTAGCATGTGACTCTTTTCCAACCGTTGTCCTATTGCTGGTTGGGGAGGCCTGCTGGTGACCCGAAGCCGGATATCCAAGCCAGGTTTTAAAATTCAGGTGTTTCTAAGCTGACTAAAGTTGAAAAGAAGTTTCAACCAGTTATGGATTTTATAACAACCAGCCCCCACCCCTCCCCCATTACTTGCCACGCCACTATAGGGTTGCTGACTGGCATTTGACCTCCATGAAGGTTGATGGGAAATTCACGCTTATTTAATTCTGTTTTACAAAATCTTATTTTTAAGCCTTGAATCCCCCTAGTACAGTGTGGCCAATGCCAGCCCTCAAGAGCTATCAACAGGTCAGGATATCACTGCTTCAGCACAGGTGGCTCAGGATTGAGCTGCCTGTGCTAAAGCTGGGACTGATTGAGCCACTTATGCTGAAGCTGGGACTAATTAAGCCACTTGTGCTGAAGCTGGGACTAATTGAGCCACCTGTGCTGAAGCAGGGATATCATGAGAACCTGACATGATTGTAGCTCTTGAGGATTGGAGTTGGCTACCCCTGCCCTAGAATGATCGCATTCAATTCATTGCCATAGGACAAAGTCAGCCAATCCTGGTTTTGCAACTCCCTGCATTTACCTGTAGATAAATATATTTGTGATGGCATTTTTAAAGCGTCCTCATGCTGTCATCTTATTTTGCTCACACACCCTTCTCTTGCCCGCTTGGTTTAAATGCAATCATCTGCTTCATGAAATAAACACGGTCAACAAAAACACGAGGTTTGTAAAGAAAAAATACAAGCATATGGAAATGATGGCGCAGACGGTGAGTATGTTGCTTAACCATGGGTTGGAGAAAATGTTTCTAAATACATCAAGGACACTGATGTCTCTTCACCAACACTGTACTAATTTATATAAAAAGTAGCTGAGAGCCCCGGCGTTGCCCGGGATGTTTGTGGTGTGGGGGTGGCATTTGGGTGGGGAGTGGTCCACGCGGCCCATGGCGGTGTGCGGTGGTGCTGTGGCTGTACTGATGGTGATTGTATCGGTGTGCTGATTTGGGAGGGTTTGGTGCTGATTTGGGAGGGTTTGTTGCTGATGTGGGGGTGCCGATGGGGGAGGTGCGAAGGTGCCAATGTGTGGGTGCTGATGATGTTGATGGGGGCTGGGAATGGTGGGGAGCCGAGAATGATAGTGTGCTGGGGGGGCATGGGATACCGGTGTGCTGATGTGGTGGTGCTGGGGATAGTGTGTGTGTGTGTGTGTATACATGTGTGTATACATGTTTGTGTGTGTGTATACATGTTTGTGTGTATACATTGTGTGTGTGTGTGTGTGTGTGTGTGTGTGTGTGTGTGTGTGTGTGTGTATGTGTGTGTGTGTGTGTGTGTATACATACATGTTTGTGTGTGTGTGTATACATTGTGTGTGTGTGTATACATTGTGTGTGTGTGTGTGTGTGTGTGTGTATACATTGTGTGTGTGTATACATACATGTGTGTGTATACATGTTTGTGTATACATGTATGTGTGTGTGTGTATACGTGTGTGTGTGTGTATACGTGTGTGTGTGTGTATACGTGTGTGTGTGTGTGTATGTCTACATGTGTGTGTGTGTATGACTCCATGTGTGTGTGTGTGTATGACTCCATGTGTGTGTGTGTATGACTCCATGTGTGTGTGTGTGTGTACGTGTACATGTGTACGTGCGTGTGAGTGTGTCTACGTGCGTGTGAGTGTGTCTACGTGCGTGTGAGTGTGTCTACGTGCGTGTGTGTGTGTCTACATGTGTGCCTGCGTGTCTACGTGTGCCTACGTGTGTCTGCGTGTCTACGTGTGCGTGCTTGTCTACGTGTGTCTACGTGTGCCTGCGTGTATCTGTGTGTATACGTGTGTCTACGTGTGTATCTATACGTGTGTGTACACGTGTGTGTGTACACGTGTGTGTGTGTATATGCGTGTGTGTCTACGCGTGTGTGTCTACATGTGTGTGTGTCTACGTGTGTATTACAACAGTATATATATTTTGTATATTTATATTACAACAGTATACAGTATATATTTTGTATATTTATAGTACAACAGTGTATATATTTTGTATATTTATATTTATATTACAACAGTATATATATTTTGTATATTTATATTTCAACAGTTTTATATTGCTGCATACTGTATTAATAGAACAATATATTGTATCCTCTTGATCTACTGTCTCTAATTTTTTTACTTACCGGAATGTTTTTCTTTACATTGTAGGGAGACAACTCTTCTGGTGGACAAAATAAGTGAGGAGAATGATGAGAGAAGTGCATTAAGGGTCAAATACACTCTGTAGGAAAATCACAATCTCGCTGTATCCGAGACCAGCATAAAGAAGATGAGACGCAGCATTGGATGGAAATATGGACGTGTGAGGTTAGTACTGGACAGTACAGGAGGTAAAAGTGTTGTTTAGGAAACTGTACTGTACCGCTAAAATTATTTATTCCTTGTCATTACAGAGTGTACCCCATGATAAGGGACGCAAACAAAATCAAAAGAGTGGTCCAGGCCCAGGCATGGATCGACAGTGGGGAAACTTTCCAGGATTGCATCTTCACTGACGAGTCAACTGTGTCGCTGGGGAGATTTGCAAGCTTCCACAAAAAAGGCCTCATATCTTTGAAGCCGCGGCCAAAACACCCCGTGAAGCTGCATGTGTGGGGTGCCATCTCTAGGCGTGGACCAGGATGCATTGTCATCTTTGAAGGTAAAATATATCAAATATAATGTAGCCTTATGCACTGTACTTTACTAGTGTAGCCTTACTGTATGCACTGTACTGTACTATTGTGCAGTTTTTTGAGCACTTTTCTTTTCTTGCTATAGGAATCATGAATAAAGCTTTCTTCCAAGGCAACATTGTCCTTGAGATAGTGCAATACATCACACGTGAGTTCCCGAATGGTCACCGCTTCTAACAGGACAACGATCCGAAGCACACCGCGTCAACAGCGCATATCCTTGAGCGCGGTATCAACTGGGTGAAGACGCCAGCGGAGTAAGTGCAGTAACCGTGTCTCATTTGTTTCCCACAGTTTTTACACGCAGGCGCAGTGAGGCTTTGTAGGTCGGCTATGGACGGATTAAGAACACAATGGCAAGATTCAGAAAATTAACGACTCGTGGAATTTCAAATCCTTGAGCTAGCGTTCGTGGGGGAGGGGGCTGAAGGGTACAGCTGCATGAAGTTCAAAGCTAAAGACATACTTTGATTTTAAAAGGCAGTTCATCATAATAATACACCCCCAAATACAGTATGTAAAAAGCACATGAATCAACCATGTGCAGGGTCGCAGTCAAAAGCTACAGCACAGATTGAATATCGTAATAGAGTAAGATGGGTTTTGCAGTCTCTTGTGGAGAAAAAAAAATTACAATAAAAAATGTAAAAAAAATTTTTGGTCACTCACTCACTCAGGCAAGCATGCAGTGGTGGGCGAAGTTACAGGCGCATGCGCAGTAAATTCCTGCTGTCAAGCAGGGATGTGATTGAAACCAGACACACGTTCAAAGGAATGGTGTGGGAGAGATGTACTGCATTGCACAGAAGATAAGAAGTTGAAATAGCCTGCAGTGCAGTTAATTATCCTGAGCGAGGGGAGAGCGCTGTATATGCCGAAATGTGACACTGTTACAGTACTGTAGACGCCTATGCGTTTCAACAATTTTCAAATGTGACATACCGTACAGCAGCACAGCACTGCAAATGCATGTATACTTTAAATATGCAAATTTACAATTACTGCGCGCGCACACAGACTGTGTACTGACGTAGGTTGAACCGCGAAGGTATTAGACTTCCAAGACAACAGCTCGCAAACGCCCCCTGAGTTTTTACACGGCATTGCAGTATTGCAGACAGCGAGAATAAAATGCTAATATCACAAGCGCGAAAATAACGCAGTTCACTCCGGGCGAAAACGACAAAAAAACGCACCTAACCGGGATAATCTAAGAGCCGCGGATCTAGCCGTCTTAGACTCAGATCGACCGCCACTGTAAGTGTCCTGAGATTGTGGGACACATTTGCTAAATAAGGCCCCAAACGGCACCTCTGTGTGTGCAGACAGCATGGATCGTATAGCTGTCAATTACTGTACGGAGCTTCAAAAGTCACGTCCCACAATGCCTTGCTGCAGTGGATGCAAAGATTGTGGGGAGCGACTTTGGAAGATCCTGCTGTAATATACTGCTATACCACCCATGCTAAGGTGCAGTTTGGGGCCTTACTAAGTGAACAGCCGCCACAGCGGTTCAGGGAGCTGCTATTACATATTTTATTTGGTGAAGCCCTTGGAGACACTTCATGAACCCCCAGTTGGGAATCACTGTATACACCAGAATTCAGTGCAAGACCAATTACTGGTATAATGGCACCATTGCATTGATACATGCAAACTGCCATCACTGGTTTTTGGTGGGAGAGTTGGGGATATGCTGGAGATGACCCAAACTGTGCGATATTTCCACCAATCCCTTACACCCTGATAAATAAACCCCCTCTTGGTAATTCATTGGTCTACACAGAGCTTGTTAGTTGAATCATATATATTTGACACCATTAGAAAACAAGATAAAGGTGTATGTCCTTACATCACTTAATTATTTAATGAGCAAATGCTTTCTTCTTAGGCAATACATTGGAAATAGTAAATATATAATGTGGCTGTATAACTGCTTAAAAGGAAAAAATGCCAAGAAATTCCCTTTTTCAGAAGTACCCATTCATTTTCAAGTTAGACTATATGAGTTAGTGCCATTACAAATTTTAAATTGGCAAAAAAACAATGGTCATTTATGAACAGCTTGGCAGAAATGAAATAAGTGATAGCATTTGACCTGACAATTATTTAATATTATTTCGTCTAGCAGGTGTGTTAGCTTAACTAACCACTGTAGTATTTGTGTAATCCTTGTGCTCCTAGAGGGGCTAACAGACCCCTCTAACAGAAAAGGGGTAAGACATACATTTATCACTGAAATCATGTCATTTTAGACACCAAGTGGTAATGTATCAAGAGACCCCAAAGTCCTTTTTCTTACGTTTTACAGAAGCATTTGGACCCTGAATTCTTATTCATCAAGGTATTTTTCATCTATTTTGTCCCATGAGCTTTGGTACAGGTTTTGAACTTTTGGAGAGTGATCTTAGCTGGACAAGAGAGAAGACAAAAACATATTTTCATGGGGTCTATCTAATTATCTCCCTTTTTGTAGCAACCAAACACTCTTTGAATCATTGTAATCACCTTTTGAAGGACATATGGGGGGATATAGGGCTTATTCAGTAAAGTTCTATAGTGCTAATTTAGGTTGATGGAAGCTTCCATGCATTAGTGCCGAATCGGTACTATCGGTCTTCAAAGTCTTCAGCTGCAAAACAGGTGGGGTAGGGGTGGGTTGGAGAAGCAAATTTATCAAAGTACAAAGACTATTACCTTTAGTGGGATTTTTTAATCGGATACACCTGGTTGCCCCATTTTATTTCCCCGCTTGGCAGCCCGGAGACTTTGAAACTTGATTAACAAGCTCCTTACATGAGATACAGCCACATCTTTACGCCTATTCATTTGAATGGGACTTAAAATGTGCCAAATCTTGGCACGCTTTAGTGAATCCGTGTCTTAGATTTTTCCCACGAGTACCTGTCTCCCACACCATACCACTTGGATTGTCAACTCTTCTGGACAACCCTACTCTATTAAGATGCTTAACATCATGTTTGATGCTCTTTATGGTTTGTAGGAACAATTCCTGGATTTCAAACTATATGCATACCTGTGAAAGCAAGACCTTGTTTGACCCAACACAACTATGGATGTGCACTTCATGATCTGCAGAGAATAGAAGCTGCACTCTTTAGATAGTAATCTTTGTGTTAGCGGCTCTGTACACTGTGTACTGGCTAAATATAATTGGTGAAAGATTGTTTGCTGCGGGGTTCCTCGTGTCCTAGTTTTATTTTTAGCAATTAATAGGATGCAAAAAAGTGCCAATCACATCATATAAAAGAAAAATGCTGTGAGAAGTGGCTGCCTGAAGTGAAACGTAAATCTTTGCATGTGTGTATAGCAGGTTCAGATTCACAGGATAACTCCGCAGCTGGGAAAAGAAGAAGTCTACATGACGATTATGGACCTTGATTCGTTGGTGAAAGTGATCTATTTAGCAACGCTTTGGATTTGTGAGGAAGTGACACTTTTCAACAATTACAACCCATTGTTTATTTCCGAATTTAGGATATATGTCATAGGGTTTCAGATTTGGGCGTAAAAATCAAATTGCAAAGGAGAATGAGTATCATAGATCAGCGGTGCACAAAGTGGGGTGGGTGAGATTTTTCTGTTGGGGGGGCGCGGGCAGTTGCAGAGGTTCCGCGCTCTTCCCCCAGGCATTTAAATTAAATGCCGGGGGATCACGTGAGACCCCCGCAACTGTCTACTTACCGGGATTCAGCCGGCTGTGTTGCGTTGCCATGGCAACATGGTGTTAAATGACGCTGCAGCGCCATGTGTCATGATGTCACATGCGTCAAATGACGCCGCAGGTCACGTGACGTCACATGACCCAGCAGCGTCATCTGACGTGGATGAAGGTAGGCAGGGGGGGGGGGGGGCAAGGGCCGGGGGGGAAAGAGACAGGGGGGTGCAGCACTAAACGTTTGCACTCCCCAGTCATAGAATATACAGTATAATGCAGGGGTGGGAAACTCCAGTCCTCAAGGGCCACCAACAGGTCAGGTTTTCAGCATATCCCTGCTTCAGCACAGGTTGCTCAATCAGTGGCTCAAAGACTGTATAGCTGTACACTGTACAGTGGCAGGTTATTGTCACTTTTTTACCCACCATAACTTCTTTAATGTGTGGTTGAAACCTATCCCAGCTTAAAATTGCAAAGCCAGTTTAACCAGCCTCACACTGATGAGACCCAAACGATTGAAACTGATGTCTGTGAGCAGGTTTACTGGCTCTGCACTTCTTTAACCCGGGCTGTGCTGAATATCTGTGTAATATGGCAGACACACGCTTATAGGGGTCCATGTTAAAATAGATAAGAAGCAAAAGCTGACAGTGTGCATGTCCTTACCCAGAATCCCTGGCAGCAGCTAAGAGATAATGGGGAAGGGCAGGATTGCAGACCTGTCTGAGACATGTGTATGTGCTCACAAGTAATATCTTTATTTATTATCAGTGACCAAAGACAATGAATAATCTCCTTTAAGAAATAGACAAAGATGGATCGAAATCATCCTCAATCATGTACTAAAATGTTTTCCATGCACACAACTCGCAACTATAAAATACCGTTTGCACAACCACCCATTTGCAAATCTGGCTTCGCAATTAAGAACGGTCGGGACAAATCAGGCAAAGTGGGCAATGTAACGATGAAATGAATGCCTTAATATCCATCTGTAAAATGGGATTTTCAATGGCAATTGCACACAAAACAGGAGTCATTTTAAAGCGCAGGCCCATGACAGTCAATGGGGAAACTTGATATCCCAGCGCTGTTGGTCAGTTGGCCTTAAAGAAGCCGTCCAAGCTGACGTTTTTTATTATTTTTTTATTCCCCCCCCCCCCCCTCTTTAATATTTGCATCAATACAATCCACACAATAAGTAATTGGCTAAGTTGCCAATCGACCTGTTCTCCTGTGATTGATTGGCGAAGATTCGGCTCGGGGGTTCACTTAATGGCTGTCAGTGTAGCAGAAGAGGACCAAAGATGCAAAGTTCTGTGGGGAAGATCATGTGACCAGGCAGTCACTAGATACAATTGGTGCACTGCTAGAGAGAGGGCAGGGCTCTTTCAAAAGAGGAAGGGAATGTGACTTTGTAAATGGTTGATCTAGAAACAAAAAATGCTACAAGTATTTTTTCATAGAACAGAACTGATTATTAAAAAAAAAACAAATTAAAAAAAAAAAACCACATGTAGGATATTGCTTGGGCTGCATCTTTAATTAGATTAAACCTAAATCGGAATTCTTATGTGTTTTGACTGGGATACAACCCTGTAAATATCACAGGAACTAGAGGGTCCCCATAGTTTAGAATAGCAACAGTGAGCTCCACGTAACCAGCCACGCGCAGAATAGGAAAAACAAAAATGAACAAAACATGTTCTTCTCTAATATCCCTATTAGCATAATATTATGTGCGCAAAACATTGTGATTTTCTAATTTTTTGATACTTGAGATTTGCTTCTGGACGCTCTCAAAGGTGGACGCCCTCATTATTACATCACGGTTTAATGGACCAAACCGCTAATTTTAAGTGGATATGAAGCCAAGAGTGGCACACTCCAGTTTTGTGCATTCGCATGTCATTACCCAGAATCCATACCTGCAGTTTAACCCCAGTGTGACCTGTGAAAATGGGGTGGATGAAGTGTATTGGACGGACCTTGGAAAGACATACACGCTCATGGATTCTTGGTGTTCCCTCTGCCGCTGTATGGTGGAGGGACTTTGTCCCAATATTATTGGCCCGGATGCACAAAGCTCTGTTAAATCAGGGAAAATAACGTGACGTGACCTGAATAGGTAACAACCTATTCCCAAAAAGGAGCACAACTTAAATACCTGGGCGATATGCCCCTCACCATGTTTACATATCATTAGCACGAACGGTCAGACGCAAAATAACCGTCGCCGGCTGGGTGTTTTGTGGGGTTTGGTGCAGTGGGGTTTAGGTGGGGTCCCCTTACCTTCTCCGGAGCATCATCTCTTCCTGCTATGTCGCGTTGTCATGGCGACACGGTGTCCTACGATGTTGCGTTGTCATGGTGACACGTCATCACATGATTGCTGGAGAAGCCAGCTCCGGGAGAAGGTAAGAGCCACACTCCCCCCCGGCAATCCATTTAATTGTGGTGGGGAAGAGCGCAGGGCTTGGTACAGTGGCACCGCTATCAAGCTGGCCCTGAAAATAACCATACGTTAAGGAGTAGCACCGGGTTAACGTTGGGTTATTCGCTTCAGTACATAGGCGTCATAATAAACCTAATGTTCATTTAGGATAACGTTACGTTAACTAAGCTAACGGAGCTTATTGCATCTTGCACATCGTGTCTAGTTTACACAATCTGAATCGTAACACAAAAGACACATCTACACTTGGGCATCATGAACTTTCACTTCATTTTAATTCCAGAGGAGTCGCTCTGCTGAAGGGGAAGAACACACAATTAAGCACAGGGGACAGCTGGAAGCCGCTTCTGAAACCAGTGCATTCAATCTAATGCAAAAGGAACATCTGTGAACAAATTGAAAACCCTCAGCTGCAGAGTATAAAGTCATGTTTTCTGATAACTATAAATAGTATATCACAATAAATAGTATATCACAATAAATAGTATGTCACAAATATTTTTGTTTTTTTACCAAAGCCATTCCTTCATTTGGATCACTTAAAATATAAAATGATTTTGGTTTTAAATGCAGTCTCACAATAAAACACATATTTGCAAACAGCCGGCTGCCTAAATCACAGAAATTGTTGTAAGAAAAGTCATCAGCGATGGTTTTACCCCATGGGACAAACACACTTTGATGTACACTCATCTAATAAAGAATGTTTTTAACATATTCTTCATGCTTGCATAGACTCCATCTGCGTTTGCATATTGTTTTTCACCGTCCAAGTTGACTAATGCAGAAACCAAAGTATATCACAATTCCTCTGGCTTTCAAACACATTATTTCAAGAGCAAAGCAGAGGGAACACACGTCTTTGTAAAAATATGTTGCCACACAGAAACATTATTTTGAATCTTGTGACAACTACTCAATATTGTAACTAGGTAGAGTCTCTACTGAAAAGCAGAGCATCCTTCGTAGGAATATGTTGTAAAGAATGAAATGTCCATCATATCGTCTTCTTACATATGAAATTTCAGCATTCGGGTTTAGCACATAAGAAAAGTGTATTCAATATTTACTCACAGCTCAAGGATATATGGTATTTCACATCAAGTTCTTACATGTGCAATCAAAGATTGTGAGTGACCTGTTATTCCTTCCTTCTCTCTGCTGAAAACGATCTTCTATTGTCTGCTGTATCTCTCCGCTAACTAATCTGTCTTTTGCCCAGAGAAAACTACCAGTGTAGGCTATTCTGCAAAAATATTTATGCAAAAAAAAGACCAATTTAATTTGCAGCATCAAGGAGAAAACGTGTTCAGAAAGATGTTACTGTGTAAAAGCCTATTTCAGGCGTAATCTGTCTTAAAACATAGTATAAAGTTTCATCACAGCCAACTTGCCTAGATGTTGCTATCTGGCTCCATTGGGGAGGTTGACTTGAGAGGCAAAATAATGGTACCTCACACAAGTGGTATGCGTCTATTTTAGTGATCAGGACAGTAATCATATTAAAAACTGTGATTAAATACATCTAGAACAGGGGTGGCCAACTCCAGTCCTCACAAGCTAACAGGTCAGGTGTTCAGGATATCCCTGCTTCAGTACAGGTGGTTCAATCAGTGTCTCAGGCTTTGACTCTGCCACTGATTGAGCCACCTGTGCTGAAGCTGGGATACCCTGAACACCTGACCTGTTAGCTCTTGAGAACTGGAGTTGGCCACCCCTGATCTAGAATGTCATTCAGTGTCATTAATGAAAAGACTGACTGATTGTGACCAGGCGAACACCGAGATAAGGCAATGCTTTTTATTGTAAAACACCTGCTATCCCACCTGAAAACATGCGGGAATTTAGGGGAGGGAGAAAGCGATTTTTCTAATTCATGCATTTGTTCTTTAGGATTTAAAAAAAGCAGTTTCTAATTAAACCGGACCATTGCCTGTTATGCAAGGGTTCAGAAAGTGACTGCTGAAGTTCGTCCCATCAACTGCACACGATGTTTAGAAATCTTGAGTATAACCAGACATTAAAAAAGTTATGGTGGCTTAAAAAAAATGGTTGAATAGCGGTTTGTGAGTACTGTAGGGTTACTGGCTCTGCACTTCTTTAACACAGGCTGTGCTGAAAAGCTGTGTAATGCTTCAGGCATATGCTTATAGGGGTCCATGTTAAAATGGACAAGAAGCAAAAGGTTGACACAATGTGCTCATTTGCATGTTATTTCCCAGAATCCCTGGTTGCAGTGGGACCCGTCTGAGACCGGTGCATGTGCTCACAAGTGGTATTTTTATTTTCTAGAAATCTTGATAAAAGCCACTGACCAAAAATACCAACATAACAAGTGCTTACCAGTATACCAGTTACACCAGTATCTTCTCTGTATTTTGTCTTCTGCTATCCACTTAGCTTCTCGTTTGATTCCAGGGGTCCTATGGAACCAGTCAAGTCTTAATTCATTTTCAATTTACTTTGTTGTGTGTGAGAGGCTTGCTGTTTTCATCTTTACAGGCAATTCAATAGAATCAATTCTATTTCTCAAATCACTTATCTCCTTCGACCTCCTTCTAGGTTTGACAAAAAGGAACATGTCTCGTGACCTTAGCAGTGTAATTTCAGCTCTGCTGTGTTAATAGACGCTTTTAGATACCCAAGACTATGAGGCAGAAGTTTCTAGTTCAAAAGAAACTTGGAATAAATATGATCTTGGAAGGTTAATGATGTTTCATGGAATGTAACTTCATGCTATATTTACACTATACTTCTTAGCAATAGGAGTCAAATGATATAACACAACCAAAGATTGAGCATGTGAATACCATGGTGTATTCTTTTCTTTCTTTATATATAAAGCAATATGCTATTTGCCTGTATGGCAAGAACTATATCTAAACCAAAGCATATATAGCTATGTCTACCACGTTCAATCTGTGAAAACCAGTTACTGTAAACATGTAACTTTACTAAAGTTAATAAATCAAAAACTGAAATATATGTACCTTACTTAAATGCCACTTGTCTTTTGCTATTTTGTAGTAAATATAGGACCAAATCAATTAGATGTAACCAATGGAGTGCTGGGTTATCATCTAAGTCAACTATTGTCACTCTATAGTATTTACAAAAGCCAGGAACAATAGCAAATATAGCTCATGTTTTACTATTCGGTGAAAGTGTATAATAGTACAACAATAACCCCTTTCATTTCATATAGAAATGAGAGATAATGTTTACAATTTGCAGCATATATTTTGCACAGTGAATTCTCATGCAATGCGGGTGTAACAAGAGATGTATTCTGCTCTAATGCCAGAACAATGATTACAAAGTCCAAACTCCCGATTGCCTTTTATTCTGTTAATATTACTTGTCAAGTTATATACAGTACACATAATATTGTAATGGCGGAAAACTGGTATGAAGGAGGTGACATGCACTTACTAGCGTTCACAAACAGTCTTACAGAAACCATATGTTTTGCCAGATTTTTCCACCATAGAAAAAGAGGTTGGGATTCATATATATTCGCTGGTTGTCAGACTTTATTGTACAGTATGTCTGTTGTAATTCTACAAATCTGCACAAGTACATGGAAAGATCTTGCAGGCAAAGTCATCAATTCCAACTCAAGATGTATAATAATTTGCTGCGTGTAACATTGTCATTGATTTTTTAGAACAGCGATGCATTCAAAGCAGCAAAAAGAACACGAAACAAGAGCAAGATTACAAGTCAGAAAGACAACAGCAACATCTTCCCAGAGACAGGGATAGAAACATGTAATCACTTCCCCGCTACCTCTCCTGATTATTGTAACCAGTGCCATATTTGCCGTTAGGCCTGGGCCTAAGAGAGCAGCATTTTGGGGCAGCAAAAATTCATATTGCCGCGCTGTCTGGCCTATCGGACCTAATGGGAAGCTACGTGCCTGTGTCGGCCGCCTTCTTTCTGCCGCCCCCCTGCTCCTTTGGAATCCCGGCGTCAAATGACGATGCGGACGCCCCCACCGTGATGTCACATGGCGTCTCGTTGCCAAAATGGCGTCTTGTTTCCATGGCAACGTGCCGCCGTACGACGTCGTGGCATCATTTGACGCCGAGATTCCAAAAGGAGCAGGAAGGCGGCCCCAAAGGGTGGCAGACGCAGGCAAGTGCCGAAGGGCGGCAAATTTGGAAATCCGCCGCTGATTGTAACCCAATAAAGGGGCGTAGTTGTAAGTCTCCCAGCTGCAAAACTAGAGCACAATTAAAGTATGTATTTACGTAAAGGGTGGTAGATTTGTGGCATAGCCTCTCGGCAGAGGTGGCAGGGGCATATACAGTAAGGGAATTCACACATGCTTAGGATAGACATAAGGTTATCCTAAATCTGAAAGAAATCCATCGACCAAATGGGGTCTGAGGTCTTACAGCAGATAGGAAAATGGGCAGACACGGTGGGACGTGATTCTTATCTGCTGTCACGTTATATGTTCTTATGTCCCCCCCAAAAAATGTGTGTGTGTATATACATAAAATGTATCAAATGAAATGTATACATTTAAAAATGTATCGCGTGAAAGGGACACGTTGCTTTCAATTATGTTCCTTGTCTTTAATAAATCTCGTTATACATTTTGCTCCACTTTTACATATGTTTTAAAGCCAGCTGTGATAAATAAACCCCATAATCTTTCGTTTGTTTCCCGTTTTGCAGTTTTCTTGTGTTTTTCTCAAGCATTTGGGAATTTCTTCACTGTATCCACTTCTGCCCCCTCTATTTTTGGTTATTTGGTACATCCGTTACTTTTTCAATGAAGATACAACTTCTTTTACGGTATTCTTCCAGTGTTATATCCAGTGTTACATTACTCCCTTGTTCCAGCTTTTATTTTTACCTACACCAGTAGTGGGTGACCTTTGTACCTTTTTTATTTGGATTGACAGAACATATTTCAAGATAGCTCCTTTGAGAGCAAATCCTCACATGAAGCAGGAGTGATTGTTTTTACCAAATTAAAAAACAGACATGCAGTGCTAATAAAGATCAGGGAGAGGCCAGAGGAAAAAGATGCTAAGAAACAGATTTGTATCTATAAAATACTTTCCTCTGACTTCTTAAAGCTGTAAATTCGATGGTAGAAAATCTATGGCAGGAATGTTTAGCTTGGCTGAATTTCATTTATAATATTTTGGTGAAGAGGCAGCTTATATTTTTAATCTGGACACTTGTACTGTTCTTTTTTTTTTTTTTTTTTTGCAAGAAGCAGATCTAACTTTTATTTTTACATTGTTTACCCAAGTATGCAATGCTATTGATCAGCAGATAGGGATCTTACTGGTATATCCACCGACCACATGCAACAGAACTTTGCACTTAACACATCTGCATTACACACGTCAAGAACATTGGCATGAAATAATATACTATATTTTCAGTTAAATACATTAAAGAACAATGCAGTGTCTTTGTTAAGTAAGCTCATTTTAAGAAGTTTCTTATTTACAGAAAAAAAGCCCCCCGGAGGGATCATATTGTTGATAATAATTTACAATGGGATAAAAACAAAATAAAAAAAACATCATATTTAAAAATGAATGTATCTCACTTGAAAAGGAAACCTAGTCCTCTAAGAACGTATTTGTAACAAGGGCTCATTTTGTAGGGGATCCCAGAGAGACCTTTTTTTTATAGATTAACTAGAAACTCCACCAGGTTATCATGAAAGGACTAGTTATTGCACTGGCATTCTGTATGTGGGAGGGACTACATTCTTTTTCTGCCACATGTTCTATTTAACACTACATCATTTAATGCAGTTTTGTAGATGTACATTAATTTTCTTTTCTCAGCGCACAGCACCTTTTTTCCCCCTACCACTGTGTGTAACATATGTCTAAAGAAAGATTTCAAATGGCCCCATAGCTTGAAATTATAATGATCAGTTATCCAGCAAAGACACAGCATCACCCTTCAGCACTTTGGTTTTTGCTTGAAAAATTGAAAGAAAAAAAAGAAGATTATTTTCAATATAAAAGCAGCTGATACAAATAACTTCACATTGAGCAGGTGGCACATGTTTTTGCATCTTTATCATCACAAAGGGGGAAATATAATCCCCATTAACTACATGCACAGAACCAAGACAATAATTGCCCCTTTTGTTCCGGAAGGGAATTTTTGAAGTTCATTATTTTTCAAACGCTACCAAGATGTGTATGATCTGTTCCTTATACTTTCCCCACAATATCAGGGTATTGATTATAACAATGTAACCCAGTACAAAAAAAAAAAAAGAACTTGATATAAAACATTTATTATACTTGCACTAGAAGGACTCTACATATTAACAAAGAGCAGTGGATTCATGTGTTATTTCACAGTTATAGAAAAACAACCATTTACAAGACAGCATGCTATTGATCCCAATGCATGGCAATCACTACAGGGTGTTACATAGTTGGCTGATAGCAGTGAGATAGCATGAATTTCATTCTTTGTTGCCAAAGTGTCATTGAATAGTGCAACAATCAAGCAGTCAGATTCAAAACTCGTCTTCTGAGCTGTCGGCTAAGAGCATTACTCGGTCTTGCATGCTGTTAAATTCTCTCTGCTTTGGAAACAAAGAAAGAAGAGAAACATTCAAACTCTTATTTATTTATTTTTTCCCCCCATATAAAATACAAAGTTAGATTTCACGGGGCAGCTGCACATTTCCAGCCGAACATCTCCCCATGGCAAGGCTAAGAAGTGACTGCTGGACAAAAGTTGCTAATGAAGTAGATTATTTATTTTATTTTATTTATTTATAAAATGTGTTACCGGGAAGTAATGCATTGAGAGTTACCGCTCGTTTTCAGGTATGTCCTGGGCATAGAGTTAATATGACAAATAATAGGTGGTTACAAATACATTGTTACATAAGTGAACAGGTGATCTCATTTGTGTCTCCGCATACCTTTCTTTTATGCCGTTTGAAGCCGTTTCTCCGACGGCGATTCATAATCTTTATGCTGTACAGGGCGCCGAGGATGAAAAGTGCTCCGGCAACGCCGACTCCCACGGGTACCAGCATCCCAGACATGTACCCGGCCTGCATAGGGAGCAGCAGTCAGATATTCAGCAATCATTTGACGTCTCTCTGACACGAGGCCTCAACCCCATCAGTGCCAGAAAGGTCTTTAACATAGTACACAGTCCCAATTATACCAGGGGGGGTTAACTTACAGTTTGATCTATAATCTAATGCAGCGGTGCTCAACTCCAGTTCTCAAGCTCCCCCCCCCTCCCCACAAACAGGACAGGTCAGTTTTTTAGGATATCCCAGCTTCAGCACAGGTGGATCAATCAGTCCCTGCTTCAGCACAGGTGGCTCAATCAGTGGTTCAGTCGATTGAGCCGCCTGTGCTGAAGCAGTGATATCCTGACCTGTTAGTAGCTCTTGAGGACTGAAGTTGGCCACACTACTAGGGGGATCCAAGGCTTGAATAAAAGACGTTGTTTAGCTAAGGTGTACAGAACAGTTGTATGGCCATGACAAAAGACAAAGTACTCTGAAAGGAGTAGCAAATAATAAAAAAAGAAACAAGTGTCTTCAAGTAATTTACTTTTAGAGAAAGAAATCCACCCCATTGTAACTAAGCTATGTACCATCTTTGCTGTCAGTGCAGGTGTTAAAAAGACATATATCCTGATAGGACGAACTGTGCATTGGCCCATAATATAATCTGCTACTGCAGGGGTACTCAACTCCAGTCGTCAAGGCCCCCTTCTTCCCCCCCCAACAGGACAGGTTTTCAAGATATCCCTGCTTCAGCACAGGTGGCTCAATCAGTCCCTGCTTCAGCACAGGTGGCTCAGTCAGAGGCAATTGAGCCACCCGTGCTGAAGCTGGCATATGCTCAAAACCTGACCTGTTGGGGGGGACGGGGGACAGGGACGATGACTTAAGGCACCCCTGATTTAATTAACCACTTCTAACATTCTAATGATCAGCACCCAGAAAAACCCAGTACAGAACCTATTAACACCCATTATAAAAGATGCCCCAAAAAAGTAATGTGAGAAGAAGATTCAACCTTGTGATGAGGACAAGGAATATTTAAGATGAAGCTCATCGAGGTAACCGTCACTAGTAATATTTTATTACTAGTTAAATATTTATCATCATGTCATGTAAAAATACTGTGGCTCGCAAATACAGTATAATGCACATAAATGCAATATCTGAACAATATTAAGATTAATACTGCTCCCATAGCAAAATAACACACTATATTATGACTCATTAGCAGTGGTCGACAAATTACCAAAAAATCTACTCGCCGAACAAAAAAATCTACTCGCCACCTAGTACCACACGTGTGCTGCTTGGGCCAATAGGAGCTCGCCACGATGTTAAATCCACTCGCCCGGGGCGTGCAAATGTATAGGTTTGTCGAACACTGCTCATTAGGACCACAAATCTCCAGCTCCCGAATTCTGCATGGTTATAAAGCGCGGATTTTATGGGCTGGGGGGGGAGGTGGATCTTCCCTTAAACAAGAAATGTTACATTGGAGATGACACTTTATTTTCTAGAATTGTGTCTTCTCCATTTGCTACAGCTCACAATTTACACACTTTCAGCATACAACAAAAGAAGTGTTTTCTTGATAAACATGCACACACATATATAGGGCCATATATAGGGCCAGATTTACCCTACAGCCCATTTACTTGAACGGGCTGTAAGATAATTGATGGCTTAGCAGCTCGTAGAAAATCATGGTCCGCTTCCTTTCATCACACAGATCATCAAAGCACATGTAACACCCAAATGTGTGGGGCAGTCAGTGAGAAAGGTTTAAGGCGGGAGAGGGTTTTAGATACAAAGGGGGTAGAGAGAAGATATCCTTGAGCAGAAGCAAGAGTCGGGATGGTGCATAGCGAGAAATTAGGGCTGAGATGTAAGGAGGGGCAGAAGAGTGTAAAGCTTTAAAATTGAGGAGGAGAATTGAGTGCGAGGTGCGGGATTTGATAGGAAGCCAGGAGAGCGATTTCAGCAGGGGAGGCACTGAGACGGATTTAGGAAAGAGTAGAGTGATTCTGGCAGCAGCGTTTAGGATAGATTGTAGGGGAGACATGTGGGAGGCAGGAAGGCCAGACAGCAGGAGGTTACAGTAATCAAGACGGGAGAGAATGAGGGCCTGAGTCAGAGTTTTAGAAGTCGAGCAACGGAGGAAAGGGCGTATCATTGTGATATTTCTGAGGGAAAACGACAGGGTTTAGATACGGTTTGAATGTGAGAGGAGAAAGTGAGAGAGGAGATAAGAAAAATGATTCTGAATAGGACACCAGATTAAATGATATTGCTGCTTTTGTATGGGTAAGGAGGCAGTTCCTCTTGAAGTCAGTGATATCATTTGGGACAGCAATACGTGGCTTGAATTCCCCATACACCCTTTTGGCTCTGCTCAAGAGATCTGATCCTCATATCTTTCCACTGCTGCTACGGGGGGAAAAACATCTCCAAGGACTTGTTGAGGAGCATTGTGAGCTGAAGCCGTACTGATCTAGTGCCAGAAATGACAGCACAAACTTCAAGTTGACACCTTCCTCACAGGGGGGAAAAAAGCTTTTTTTTTTCCTAATAAGTGCCAAACGAAGAAATAGTGTGTTCAGACACATTAAAGCTGCAGTGCTTCCGTGATACAATGGTGTTAGATATGCCTTGTGATTATTACATTATAATTCATCTTTGTGTGATTGGCAAAGACAGGTGCTACATATAGATTATTCCTGATCGTAAAGAACGTTCAGTAGATAATGTTACAAAGAGATTATTTGGAAGTAAAATATGTGGCAATTTTCCTAAGTTAGATCCAGGGATAGCTGATATGACAGACTGCTCGCTTAGGCTAAGAAATAATACGTAGGCATTTGTGGACTATGACGAAATGACTTCTGATAATAGATGGAGCCCCTTATATGAAAGATAAGGTGTTACTTTATGCCACGTAGACCAGGGGTGCGTGCGTAAACTAGGAGGGCGCAAGATTTTCCGGAGGGGGCGCGGCGGTTACAGGGGCCCCCGTGCTCTTTCCAAAGGCATTTAAATGAAATGCCGGGGGAGCACGTGAGGCCTCTGCAAAGTCACTTACCTCATCTCTGGCGGCATCGGGCAATGCATCGCCATGACAACGCAGCGTCAAATGATGTCATGGGGTCACATGACATCAAAAGCGCCGGAGACAAGGTAAGAGGGAGCGGGAGGGGGGGACGGACGCAGAGCCGGCAAGGGAACGCACTCCTGACGTTTACCAAGCATATAAAAGACCATATTGAGTCACAATACTGAGAATAGAATGCTGACTCGGGAATATTCCCTGCACAAAAACTGGGCAGAGATGTCAGATTTGGTTAGGGAGAAACCGAACAATATCAGATGAAAGGATTGCACCCAGAGATCAGGGAGGCAGAACAGATAACATGCAGCCTCTCTGAAAAGCAAATGACATTTTTGATGTGAACTACCATGTACAGTATCTGCTATATGCAAGTAATAACGAATAAACGAGATTTTTGTGTGCTAAACCGGCTTCGGAATTATTATATCTAGCTAAGGTACAATGTATTGAAGACGATTTAACAAATGGTACCGACATGTTTAAGGATAATCATGAATAATACATGTTTTTATTTTTTTGTGGGTTATAGTGAGATGTATCTGCATTTCAAAGGGAGTCTCACGAAACGTGGTACTTGTGGGTGCATGGCGCTTGCCAGTTAGGAAATAAAGATTAAGGCTGCGCTTATAGTCGCGGCGATGGTGCGCGGCGCCAAAACACATACCTTGATGTGCATCATGCTGCCGATGGTGACCGGAGGCACGACCGAGCGGCAGGATCCAGGAGAGACAAATAAATGTGTCTCCATGCAGCCGCCGCGAGACGTCAGCGTCACGTGAAGCGGTTCAGCCAATAATGGCGAACCGCTCGCATAACGTCACAGGCCACGCCTCCGCCACACACCCTGTCGCATCCCGCCGGTCGCCTGCATAGAGTGCAGGATTATCGCTCACGCGCCGCTCGAATGACATCACGTGCGCACACTGCAGTCCTCAGATATTTTCATTGGGAGACGTATGAGAAACATGTTACTTTTAGCTATTTTCAAAGCATAACTATGTAGCCATCCTTGTGTTCCAGGTTAGAATGCTCAATATGAGGATGTTCCTGTATATGATTAATAGTCTCCAAGTGACTACATGGGTGCCCACGCATTCCACAGTAGAACGCGCGGGATGGATACTGCGTCTAAACATTTATACTACTCTAACGTCATCACTTGTGCCTGCGTTCCACTCTGGATGACACGGGAGCTGTATAACCAATGGTTTTCTTAGGGCTGCCCAAGTTATTAATGAGTGTGCGTGTCAGGGTATAATAGGAGAGGTTTATTACGATTACGTTCCTGATAATGGACCCTAGGGGATTGTCTTCTGTTCTTAGAGGTACAGTTAACTTTAATCTCGATTACTTTTTATATAGCTTGTTGTTGTTCCTGTATATGCAAGTTTTGGTATGTGTGCATGTGTTTATATATATATGTGTGTGTGTGTGTGTGTGTGTATTTCACAAACCATAACTTATCTAAATGTGGTGAAACCTACCCAGCCTTAAAATTGCAAAGCCTGTACAACCAGCCTCACACTGATGAGACCCAAAAGGTCGAAACAGCTGTCTGTGAGCAGGTTTACTGTCTTTGCATATAATCCCATGCTGTGCTGAAAGCTGTGTAATGCAGTGAGCATAAATTGATTAGGGTTCCACGTAAAAATGGATTTTAGGCAAAAAGGTGCTCATTTGCATGTATTTTCCCAGAATCCCTTGCTGCAGTGGAAGCACTGTATGCTAGGGGATAATGGCGAAAAGCAGGGTTGCAGAGATATTTTTATTTGAGAGATATTATATATATATATATATATATATATATATATATATATATATATATATACAGCTCAACCCCGTTATAGCGCGATCCGCTATAACGCGGATCCTCTTATAACGCGGTTTGAGCGTGGACCCCAAATTTAAAAAAAAAACACTGCACACACTCACTGCACACTGCATACATTCACTGCACACTGCATACATTCACTGCACACTGCACACACTCACAGCACACTGCACACACTCACAGCACACTGCACACACTCACAGCACACTGCACACACTCACAGCACAGTGCACACACTCGCAGCACAGTGCACACACTCACAGCACACTGCACACACACACACACTCACAGCACACTGCACACACTCATAGCACACTGCATACATTCACAGCACACTGCATACACTCACAGCACACTGCACACGCTCACAGCACACTGCATACACTCACAGCACACTGCACACACTCACGGCCCACTGCACACACACACACTGACACACACACACACAATCAAATACACACACACAGAGACACACTGTCTCTTTAAGGGAGCTTGCTCTCGCAAGACGGAAGCAGAAGCAGGAAGCAGAGACAAGGAGAAGAGCTGCCAGATGCCGGGTAAGTGCTGTGTGCTGTTGCCGCTGCCCCACCGGGTCTGGGAACGCTGGGAGAGTTCTCAGCTTTCCCCCTCCGGCGGACACGATACGCCCTTTCCTCTGTTGCTCGACTGCTAAAACTCTGACTCAGGCCCTCATTCTCTCCCGTCTTGATTACTGTAACCTCCTGCTGTCTGGCCTTCCTGCCTCTCACCTGTCTCCCCTACAATCTATCCTAAATGCTGCTGCCAGAATCACTCTACTCTTTCCTAGATCTGTCTCAGCATCTCCCCTCCTGAAATCCCTCTCCTGGCTTCCAATCAAATCCCGCATCTCACACTCCATTCTTCTCCTCACTTTTAAAGATTTACACTCTTCTGCCCCTCCTTACATCTCAGCCCTAATTTCTCGCTATGCACCATCCCTACCTACCTATTAGATTGTAAGATCCTCGGGGCAGGGACTCCTCTTCCTTAATGTTATGTTTGTCTAAAGCACTTATTTCCCACGATCTGTTATTTATATTATCTGTTATTTATTCGATTACCACATGTATTACTACTGTGAAGCGCTATGTACATTAATGGCGCTATATAAATAAAGACATACAATACAATACATAGTAACACCACCCAAAAAAAAAAATTAAATTAAAAAATTCGGCGGCCATTTTTTCCACGACCCCGTTTATAACGCGGTGGTCGCGGGTGGCCCCCGAGGACCGTGCTATAACGGGGTTAAGCTGTATATACATATATATATATATATTTCTCACTTTTGTTCACTTCCGGGAGTGGGCTTGAAATAGCTCGTCTCGCACTGTGATCGTTCATTCCCTTGAGAAAGGTTTTCTGAGCAGGAGCGATACAAGACGGAGCACGACTCTTTATTTCGTGGAAACCAGACACCAGGAGGTCTGCTGTATCGACTATGGCAACTTTGGAGCAAACAATTTAAAAATCATCACTTTGTCCTTCTGTAGATTAAGGTTCTTTCTTTACTTTTTGCCCCATGCGGGTCAGTTTGTTGTTAAAATTGTTAAAAAGAGGCGTTAGGGCGGGACCCGCCGGGTACATGGAGGCGTATTAAATGGTGTGCCTCTGCGTCACATTTTTTTTTCTGCGGCAAAAAATTTGCCAGTACCAAGGGCCGCGCTCTCTCCCACGGGTAGCGCCCTCTCCCTCTTCTCCTTAATAAAAATGAATAAGATACACCTTTTGATTTTCAGCATTCCCGTGAGAAAATTAAAAATAAATTCATTCAAGAGGAAAACAAATGTGAAGTTTATTTGTTTGGTTTAAAAGATTAAAAAACGCTTATTAGGTGAAGTTATTACGAAATGTATTTTCTGTGCTAAATAAGACATCATTATTATTGCATTGTTAAGCATGCAGTTACTGGGGCAATTAGGCACACAAAAAACCCTACTTAGCAGCAATCTTGGTCTCTGATACTCCTTTATTATAATCAGAAAGAGATGCGTCTATTAGGCTGCGCTTATAGTGCCGGCGACGCGACGTCGCGGCAAAACAAATGTATTGCCGCCGTCGCGTGCGCTTATAGTAGAAGCGACGGCTTGGTCGCGATCGCTGGAAGTCAAGTCAATTTGATCACGGCTATGCAACGACGGATATTTTAACTTCCACGTTTCCAAACACCTCTAAAAGGATAAAAATGCCCTTCTCTAATCTACCGAGAAGTTTGAAATGGGAGCGACATATGTCAATAATATGGATTGTAACAGAATGTATTTATTTATAAAATGTGTTACCAGGAAGTAACACAGTGAGAGTTACCTCTCGTTTTCAAGTATGTCCTGGGCACAGAGTTATGATGACAAATAATACATGGTTACATAAGTGAACAGGGTATACATTATATACAAGACATTGCATGCACAGTTAGAGATAATATATATTATAGGCGTATGTAACAGTTACAGACCAGGTTAAAATGTGAGACAGCTTTAGTTTAGAATTAGCAGGTAGGACTAAATTAACAGCTGTGTGTCGTCCGGGGCAGAGTAATGGAATCTTACACCAGGACAGCAGGGAGTCAATCAATATTTAAGAGCAATTCCAGTTTGAGATTGGAACACAGGGCGGCAGGGACAGAGCGGAGAAGCGGAATTGAAAAATAAATACCAGGAGGCGAACAACAATAAAAAGAAAAGCTGTGTGCCAAATAGACACAAAATGACAGAAGCAAAAGTGTCTGATTGCCTGCACGTTAGAAGGGGACATCACTTGATGAATCAGATGGTGCTGGGTGTTGTACCTATATGGTGAATCGCTGCATTGTACACGGATATATCCGGATATATCCGTGTACAATGGGTATATCTGCAGGATCCCTCTTCCTACATCATACGATAACGCTCATCGCATATGTCACTTAGTAGTCTTCGAAGACTGAGCCACCTGTGCTGAAGCTGGGATAGCCTTAAAACCTGACCTGTTGGGGGGGGGGGGGGGGTCTTGAGGACGGGAGTTGAGTGCCCCTATTCTATGCAGCAAATGTAATGAGCTTTATGTTAAAGCAGTAACTACTCTCCCCCCCCCCGCATTCTTTTCTTTCTTATTTGTATATGTAAAACATGAGACAATGTATAATTCTTACCTAAGCTGGCAATCGTTTGGTGCTCCTGTTATAAATCTGTAAAACTCTTTATTGTGTGCCTAAAAAAATGGCCGCCTTCTAACTTTGTGTGACATCTGTGAAATGCAGCAGCTGATATGTAACATTATATTACTCAGTGTAACACATTATTGTTACAGCTTTCAGAGTAATAGACAGTCTGCTGTTTGGAACTCGGCAACAGATCTGTTTGTGATACTTTGTTGCCAAAGGGCTGCACTGCTTTTGAAACAGACTGTGACACGCACCTTTCAAAGCTCTTAAGGTGCCTGTGAAAAGAGGAAGTGGATGAGACTTTCTAAATAGTTGCTCAAGCAACAAAACGGATGATAAGTACATTGAAAAAATAAAAAATTACAATGGCATTAGGAGTAAAAAAAAAAAATGCAGACCATATTAAGAAATACTACAGAACTGATTTATTGAAAGAAAAAAAAATACGATTTTTCATTTTTTTCTGTTTTAAGGGCGATATATTCAACTGGACAGTGAAGTGATATATCAGATTGCTGGAATATATGCCGATTAATCTGCATTGCACCAAAATGAGCAGGCCCTCCTCGTTTAATTAGAAACCACAGCCTGCCAGGGAACCAAGGTAAACACTGCGCTTCCGATTCAGCGCAGAGTTAATATTATTGAAACATTTTCTCCGTAAAAATCCAATGAATGGAAGTTGATGTTGTATTAATTGTGATTTATTATACTTCTCAGTATATTGTACCGGGGGGGGGGGGGGGGGGGGGAGGGGAGCTACTTTCCATAAAATGCAGGGCTGTTCTGGTCATGGAATTTGCTTGGATTAGGCATACACAAAAGATCATGATCATGGGGAAAAAACTGCAAAAAGGAGGTGAGGCTTTCAACATGGGGCTTTCCTGGAAGAGTTCCCCCAACAAAGATTAAATATTGGTACCTGTATTTTCAGCATTACCACAGAACCATTAATTAGGTTAGTATACAGATGCAGCCACCAGTATTAGAACACTTACCTGGGAAATTCTGGGAGATTCTGGGGCAGTCTCACAGTAAATGCCTGAACATTGCCTCAACATTTCTGTGGGATTCTTAATCGCGCATCGGATTAACACAGCGGGGTGTCCCTGCAGTCCCATTGAAACTGAATGGGACTGCAGGGACCCCTGCTGTGTTAATCCGATGGGCCATTAAGAATCTCACAGAAATGTTGCAGCAAATTGCGGCATTTACTGTGAGACTGCCCCAGAATTTCCATGGCAAGAGTTCTAATACTCGTGGCTGCATCTGTATCTCAATTTGGTACTGAAATAGCACACCGGAGATCAGATGCATTGTAAAGAACCCCACCCCTCTCTAATAGCGTGTCTGAGATCAGATGCATTGTAAGGAACTCCAACCCTCTCTAATAGCGCGTCTGAGATCAGATGCATTGTAAGGAACCCCAACCCTCTATAATAGCGCGTCTGAGATCAGATTCATTGTAAGGAACCCCAACCCTCTCTAATAGCGCGTCTGAGATCAGAGAACCCTAACCCTCTCTAATAGCGCGTCTGAGATCAGATGCATTGTAAGGAACTCCAACCCTCTCTAATAGCGTGTCTGAGATCAGATGCATTGTAAGGAACCCCAACCCTCTCTAATAGCGCGTCTGAGATCAGATGCATTGTAAGGAACCCCAACCCTCTCTAATAGCGCGTCTGAGATCAGATGCATTGTAAGGAACCCCAACCCTCTCTAATAGCGCGTCTGAGATCAGATACATTGTAAGGAACCCCAACGCTCTCTAATAGCGCGTCTGAGATCAGATGCATTGTAAGGAACTCCGGGTCCTACTTAAAAAAAAAAAAAAAAACAGGTAACGGGTACCTGGCCAAAATCAAATGATCTACCCGGCCGGGTATCGGGGCAGGAGCGTTCCTATTGGACAGTCAGCTGTCCAATAGGAACGCTTCTGCTCCGATCACATGGTTCCCCAGCTCACACTGCTATGGAGGCCTGCAGCTCCCGCGCCGGCTGAACACACACTGCTGATGCTGCCACCGCCTCAGGACCTCTGCTGACCTGCCTAGATGTCGCCGCGGGCTTCCTCACAGATCTTCCTTGCCTTCCGTCACTGACAGCAGGAAAGTAATTATGTATTTTGCAGCTACCCTGACATTACCCGGCACCGGGTATTACCTGGTGCCGGGCCCACTTCTCAGTTGCCGGGTCCGGGTAATTTTCGGGTAGCTGAAAATCCGCCGGGTAACGCCGGGTACCGGGTAATTCTGGGTACTCGGTACATCACTACCCAACCCTCTCTAATAGCGCGTCTGAGATCAGCTGCATTGTAAGAAACCCCAACCCTCTCTTCTGAATTTAGAACAATTTTCAAGTGATCTGAAAATGGCACGGAAATCTTTAAGGGTTCCTAGGAACCCCAGTTGAAAAACACTGGTATAGACAGAAACGTACTTTTCTTTTAGTTATGGTTCTAAGTGAAGTTGCCTTACCTTATCTTTAAGCTTTTCCATCCAGCTTCTTACTGAAAGAGGAAAACAAAACACAAAATATTTACTCAGTTGCGAAATTGTGCGATGTGCGATTTTTCTGGGGGTACTAAATTCAAAAACGTATACATTATAAACATTATAAATAGGGGTATAAAAGGCAAAAGCTTGTATTACAGTGGTTTGTATAATGTAAAAAAATGTAAGCAGTGAAATGTATTTTAAGATGAAGGTAGATCTTAGCAGTCAGACATCCCTCTTGTATCTCATGCTCCTCTCCTTCCAAACACCCCTCTCTTTCTACCCAGGACTCCTCACCTGTTACAGAATTGCGATTGCCGAAGCTACGATCCTCTTCTCGTTGACACCACTCCTTCTCACCTCATCTTACTCACACTCTGCTCCCTCTACTCACACACATTTTAAATGCCTTGCCCTGCTCTGGCACCTTTCCCTCTGCTTTCAAACATGCAATAGTAACCCCTACCCTCAGATACAACACCCGTGATCATAGTTCCCCTTTTAACTATTAGTACAGTTCCAAAGTGCAGGGAAACAGTTTCAGGCGAGGAGAATCCTGTGTGTGCAGCCAACACAACATAGACAAACAAATTCCGCAAAATGCAGGTCTTCTCTAGGACAGAGATACAAAGCACATCTCTACTCACAAGTTCACAATACAATTCTCCATTAATTGTAACAAAGGAGAAATAACATTTATGGTCCCATATGGACCTTTCACCAGGATGGAATGGGACCAATATCTTCTCCAGCTCAGGGAAGAAGGGCCGTAGAGGGACTGTTACTAAGCTCCGGCAGAGGTTACAGCAGCTCTGTCCCGTATTAAACTGTCGTGGATTGAAATGTCGGTTAACGCAGGATGGAGCCGAGAAACCATTTATTGGAGCATAGTGAATCCTGGCCAAAGTGTCTACAGACAGGTGTCGGTGCATGTCACGTAGAATCCATGGACAAGACCTTGGGTCGGCAAGTGGTGTTGTGGCTTTAACCCTTTCACTGCCAGAAGGTCCAATGCTTTGCAGACCTCTCTGGCAGCGAAAGGTCTGACCCATGAGCTGTTTGAGAGTTGAATCCCGCGGCGGCTGACCGATCCCCTCCCCACGCAGCGGAGGTGGTAACGTTTGTGCTTTGCAGTACTGCTTAAAATACTATAAAAGAGATACTTATTTTATGTTTATTCAATTTCATAGACGCCTCCAGGGCAGGAAAGCGGACGCGTCTCCCTGTGGGAAACTCGCCATCGTTTCAATAACGGCACAAACTTGATTAAGTTAAAATGCTCTCTTTGTGTAACCGTGACTTTGCTTTCAGCAGCCACAAGGCATTCCATTTTTCTTTTGAAGACAATATTAGAGCTATGTTAATATTTAATACCACAGAGACGTTCTTTTTGTTAATAATACCCTCAGGTTACCACAGACCTTAAACAGGTCTGTGACACATTGTTTGCTAAGGAACAGGGTTCCTGTTGTGTAAACCGAAATGTTATTGTTTATCCAAGTTAGCAGCAGTTGTCCAGTTGTAATAGTGTAATGTGTTTGCTTGTAGGTAGCTACAGTATGAGACATAACTTTGTCGTGGTCATTTTAGCCTAAAACAGCTTTCTGTTCAAATAGCAGAGAAAATGCAAAAAAAAATGCATAGAGCAGCGCACTGCCCAAAATAATGGGAGACATGTAATGTAAAAAATGAAAAATGTATTGCCAAAGGTGTGGACTCTCCGACGCGTTTCACACAAAATGTGCTTTATCATGGAGTTCTGTTCAAATAAACGGGTTTAGAGAAAAGGCACTGTAGCTAAAAATAATATTAAATGCAATGGGAGACTGGAAACGTGGGCAGGTAAATGGCAGATGAGGTTTAATACAGATAAATGTAAGGTTATGCAATTGGGATGCAAGAATAAAAAGGCGACTTACAAATTAAATGGAGATATATTGGGGGAATCCTTGATGGAGAAGGATTTAGGAGTGCTTGTAGACAGCAGGCTTAGCAATAGTGCCCAATGTCATGCAGTAGCTGCAAAGGCAAACAAGATCTTATCTTGTATCAAACGGGCAATGGATGGAAGGGAAATAAACATAATTATGCCCCTTTACAAAGCATTAGTAAGACCACACCTTGAATATGGAGTACAATTTTGGGCACCAATCCTAAGAAAAGACATTATGGAACTAGAGAGAGTGCAGAGAAGAGCCACCAAATTAATAAAGGGGATGGACATTCTAACTTATGAGGAGAGGCTAGCTAAATTAGATTTATTTACATTAGAAAAGAGGCGTCTAAGAGGGGATATGATAACTATATACAAATATATTCAGGGACAATACAAGGAGCTTTCAAAAGAACTATTCATCCCACGGGCAGTACAAAGGACTCGGGCCATCCCTTAAGGTTGGAGGAAAGGAAATTTCACCAGCAACAAAGGAAAGGGTTCTTTACAGTAAGGGCAGTTAAAATGTGGAATTGATTACCCATGGAGACTGTGATGGCAGTGTAACAGGGGACTTATCCCTGTTCACAAATGTGCCTCTAATCCAGCAGTGTGGTGGTTAACTGCTGGTAGGCAATTAACTAACACCACCTGCCTGATTTAGATGGCTTAGAAAAAGCCTGCCTTTGAGATAGGAAGTGACTTCTTAGCTCACGTGTGAGCTGAACTTTGGAGACAGAGCACAGGTTCTTGAGTCTCCCAGGAGAGACTGACCAAGAGAACACAGATCTCTGGAGCTGACCATGTCTTGAGCTCTGCCAGAAGACACAACAGGGCTGCTTCCAAGACACAGGGGAAACTTCTAAACCTGAATGCTGACAAACCCTGAAGAAAAGGTAGCAACCAGGGACAGAGAAGATTTTCCCTCCAAACTACAAGGAACAGATAAGACTTTTATTACAAGACTTTTTATATCTGTTCATTTCATGCTATGTGTTTGGGGCTGGGAGACATGCTTAACTAAGGGAGTTGTGAATTGCATAGTATTTCACTAGAACCACTCCCAAGTGAATAGAAGCTGTGTTTCCCCCTTGTTTGGATGGTTTCCTGATGTTAAGGAAAAGGCACAATAAAGCCTCGTTATAATTTCACCTTATAAAGTCTCCAATTGTGTACCTCTGTGAACGTCTGTCTACAGGCAGATACAATAGATTTGTTCAAAAAAAGGTTGGACATCTTTTTAGATGGGAAAGGTATACAGGGATATACCAAATAAGTATACATGGGAAGGATGTTGATCCAGGGATTAATCCGATTGCCAATTCTTGGAGTCAGGAAGGAATTAATTTTTCCCCTTAATGGGTTTTTTTGTTTGCCTTCCTTTGGATCAATAAGTAAGTATAGATACTGCTGCGGCCAGCTTTATTCTAACAATTACCCGCAATTTTTCGGGGCTTTTTTCGGCAGCCGCCGAACTTGGCCGCGCGCTAGCTGCCTCTTGCGGCCGCGCGGCCCGTTTTCCCCATTCAGCGCTAATGCGCTGAACAATGGGAAGCGCCTGCGGCGCCAGAAAAAAAAAAAGCCTGCGTCTGAACGGGCTTTTAAATTAACCGCGGCTGCCTCCGCATTACACTTAAGCTGGCCGCCACTGTATAGGATAAAGTATCTGTTGTCTAAATTTAGCATAGGTTGAACTTGATGGACCTAAGTCTTTTTTCAACCTCATCTACTATGTAACTATGTAACTATGTAACTATGTAACCCAGGTGAAAAAAAATCTGGGTTCAGAAATTATTATAATGATACTTTCCCAAAATTGTTCAGTCTTTAATTAGGTTTTACCCAAAGACCAGTGATTAGCCCCTGCGCTAGAAAAACTAGTGTTGATTGATGGGGTAAGCCTGAGACACTCAAATTGTTATTATTGAAGGGGGTGATTTCCTGTGGACCAGTTTTCCGTGTCTTTTTATGATAGGTTTGCTATCGGTTCCAGAGCTAATTTCATGGTAAATCATTCTCCTGCACACATCAGATGTCTCCATAGTCTCAGAGAGACCACCCTCTCCGGGAAATTACTTTCTGCCACACTTCAATAGACTCGCCAGTCTAAGCTTCCAATGCATGGAGAATTCTCCATTCCTGGGTACTGGAGATATGCTAATACCAGTGTCATTAAAAGATGGATAACTCTGTAGCTTTATAATGTGAGAATAAAAACACACATATTTCCCTAAACTAGGGGTGCTTAACTCCAGTCATCAAGCTCCCCCCCAACAGGACAGGTTTTCAGGATATCCATGCTTCAGCACAGGTGGCTCAATCAGTCGAAGACCATGCCTCTGATTGAGCCACCTGTGCTGAAGCTGGGACTGATTGAGCCACCTGTGCTGAAGCTGGGACTGATTGAGCCATCTGTGCTGAAGCAGAGATATCCTTAAAACCTGACTTGTTGGTGGCCCTTGAGGACTGGAGTTGCCCACCTCTGTTCTAACTAACGGTAACCTAGCCATAAAACACATCCACACCGGGGGAAGGAACAGCACAGATAACATTCCAAGAGACACTGTTTTTAAGTTTACCTTTTGCTTCATTCATTGTAACATCGCCGGAAGAAGAGATCAGTGTATCTCGAAAGCTCGCACAAATCAAAGCATTTCGTTAGCCACAGAACGGTATCATCTATTTATTTTTTTATTTTTTTGATTATATATATATAAACCGTGCAAATATTCAATCAGAAATTGTCTTTTTCAAATGGTGATTTCCCGTGACCGTTTCTCTGCGGCTAAAATCTCCAGGGGTGAAAGGCAACGCAAGCCGGGAAAAAAAATATATATCAATTTGTTGAGCATTCTCACTGTGAATCTGTGAAAGGAAACGGGTAGCAAGTCTGCAATTATGGGCAGCAAATTGGCAGAGGTCAAACAGGAGGTTTCGTCCTTGGAGATCTCTCCAAGAACGCCGAATATAATCCCGGCAGAGGTGGCTGAGAAAAACCATCATTAACTACGGAAAACAAAACCAGCTTCCGGGATGAAGAGATCGCAACGTCGCAGCTGTTAAATTGTGACTTTAACCCTGTAGCTGCCAACATGTAAATCGCGTTAAATGGATTGTTGTACAAAGTGGACGCAGACGGGCGGGTACGCATCAAAGGGGCACCATTAAACTGTTTGCCATGAAATGAATGCTTTGAGAGGCTTTTTACACCAGCCTTTTAAGAGTCAATGGAGATTATTAATTAAACTGCTCCAGTGGCGATCGGGGAAATTAAGCATGGAAACTCCTGTTGGCTAATGCTCTGATCGGCACTACCACAGTTTAATGAATAAATCCTAATTATCAAGGTAATTGTCACCACTTTTGCCCAGCACGGTTAGGGGACTGCTTCCACAAGGCGTCACCAGATACGCGTTACAATGCGATGTACCAAACGCAGCATCTGGGAGCATCACTTTTTCCATTTTATGGCCTTAAAAATTCTCCTCCAAGTCTAATTTTACTTAAATAAACAAAACCAGCTCTGCCATATGTGCATTTTCTGCTCTTTTCTTTATCTTTCTATATAGACCTCTAGTAAGGAGAGTGGAAGTTTTGCTCAAGGGGTTAAAAAATGCTGCGTTCAAGAAATAAATCTTAAAGCAAGAATGAAAAGGTGCAGTTTGTCAGCGTGTGCTAGCACTGCCAAGGGACGCCCCGAGGGAGACCCCGAGAGACGGGTCAAAACAATGGGTAATTATTACGTGCGCAAATACATTTATTTTGTTATTTAATTTGTTTGGGGTGCTGCTGCATTTTTTTTACCTATCCTTATACTTGTACAAAGACCCCCAAAAAGTAACGTCTGTAAGGAGCACACATTTCCTTTCCTGCTTCTTTTGTGGTGTTAACATTCCATCTGGACTGCACAGGAAAAACACATCTCAGGTGTGGTCACAGGTATCTCTGCATGTGTTGTACAGAGGAACCTTTTGGGAGGTGGATGTCAATGGGTCCTCTACTAAAACAGACACTTTCCTCTCTCCAGAATTCCCCCCCCCCCCTTACAGGGTATGGACGGGAGTAACACCAAGACATACTTAATGTCACGCAAGGTCGTGCTACAATAACACGAGGTTAAGATTATGCTGATGAGATATACAACAGCTGTTATTTTTGCATATAATTCATTTAGAGCAGGAACGGGCACATTGAGTCCCCTAGGGCCACCAACAGGACAGGTTGTCAGAATATCCCTGCTTCAGCACAGGTGGCTCAATCAGTGGCTCAGTCGATTGAGCCACCAGTGCTGACGCAGGGATATCCTGAAAACCTGTCCTGTTGGTGGCCCTAGAGGACTGGAGTTGGCCACCCCTGGTATAGAGGATAGGGAAAACAACATCCATTACTGTTTTAGTTAACGTCCCGTTATGAGCCGTGATAAGAGAGACGTGTGCATCTAGCCTCAAGTCTTGAAACATTATACTGAAGCAGTGGATGTTAGTAATAAAAAGTGAAACATTAACAAGAATTAAACAAGTGCATTCCGATTCATTATATACTGTAACATATTTAGAATATAGGGTTTATTCGCTTAAATAAAAATCTGAAAAAAGAGACATTTTTCCTACATAAGCTGTAAACCGCTGTATGATAAAAAAAATTATATGGGACGGGTCAAAAGGGCATATTTCCTAAGCTCCAAGATAGCCGTTCAGTGCAATCTGGCACAGAAAGCCCCATTAAAATTAATGGGGTTTTCCATGCCAGGTTGCATGGAACGGCAAACTCTGAGCTTAGGGAATATACCCCAAAGTGTGCTTGATCAGTTCTCTACAGCACTGTGCAATTATAAGAAAGTTCAGCTTGGGGCATCTCGGTAATTCACTGTCACTGTGACAATGACTTTGAAGCCTTATTTTTTAACCTATGAAAGTAATGGATTTTTATCATGACCAGCACATAATCAGCACAGAAACCAAATTCAATTACTTATCTACGGATTCCCATTTTCCACAGTGCCCGAGGATTTGTTATGCCTGTAATTTCCCAGGCCGGGAGGGTAACCAAGAGGAAAATAGGGGTCTATCCAGGCCAGCACCAGCCCTTAGGGAAGCACGCCGTGTCCCAGCACCAAGGGACTTCACATAAAACATAAGAGACTTCTGCAGATCAGACCCTACCCTTATGCTGCGATTATACTGGCGGCGTGCGCGCGGCATCACGCATGCGTGGTGCGCACGTGAAACATGCACTGCAGGCATCGGGAGTGGTGGCCGTGACGTCACGTGAACGGTGCGCCCTCATTGGCTGGTTCAGCTCACGTGACTTGGCCGTCGCGCTCCAAAACACAATTTCATTTATCTCCTCGCCAGTCTGTCGCTCCGTATCTCTTGATCACGCGCCCTACGTGCGCCTTCGTTGGCCACCATTAGTTTGTTCCGGCGGCGCGCAGCGTCAGAAGGGTTTTTTCACCCGTGGAAATTCGGTACGAAAAAAAAAAGTATTAGGTGTAGTTAGCAGTGGGGTTTTACGGTATAATTAACATCGTAGATTTTTAACAATCAAATATTTAAAAAAAAATATTTCTTGGAATAAGGGAAGTTATCTAGAACAGAAATAAAGCACTTGAAGAAGAGACATGTGAGGTTTCAAAAGCTCTGTACAATATCCTCCTGTGGAACCTTTACAAGAAGTCTCAATGTAAACTTCTCCATGACCATTGCAGCTACTGGAACTATGCACATTTAGGCCCATATTCTCTAAACGGTGCTAAGCTTTAGAATGGGAGATCGGTCGTGCTAAAACATAGCACCTTTTAGTGAATATGGGTCTGAGCGTGTTAACTGTGCCCAGCAGCTCCCCGAAATAAGCATCCTACTGCCGTTTGGTTATTTTGCTTCTCAAACTTCCTCATATACATTTTGGGGGTCACACTGGCGGTCTGGTTTTCTGCCACTACGGAAAAGTGAGTGTTTCGCATCTTAGCCATCCTAATATGCAAGACGCCAATATTCCTGCGTCGTGGGATACAGAACACAGCGTCGTTTTTAGAATCCTCTTCTGCTACTGGTTTAAAGGGCCTCTCAATACAGTGCAAGATTGATTTCCCACAATGCGATGAGTTACAGGAAGCACTGGTGCTTTTAGCAGCCAGCCAGAACAATGTGTATTTCAGGCTCCATGGGAAGATGCTGAGTGTGGGCAGCTTTGTCATTGCCAGTTGGATCAGAGCGTGTGTTCCCACTCCTCTTCCATCTGCTGACCTTCACGAACCCCCGTGCATAGGACAGTAAGATTAGCCAATGGAAAGAAGATCAGGAATGTAGCAAAAGCACATTCTGTGCATGTATATTTATACCTGCTGATCGTGTATTTTAACAAAGTGCTACGTTTTGTCTTCTGCTTCTGCACCTGGAAGCAATTACTATACGTACACAATTACACCGCTCTGATCCATAATTATATATCCACAAAATTGAAATTAGATTTTTTTTTTTTTTTTTTACTTTAATATATTCCGACGTGGCTTTGCATGACTAGATTCAGATTCGGCACAGCAGAAAATGAGAAAAATCAGAATATAGCAGGGAAAGATTGGGTTCACATCTTCCATTTGTGAGCACAGTATCAATCTGTATATTATATTACATAACTTTTTTACACTCCCGCTCCTATTGAAAGATTACGTCTTAAGCAAACGTTTGGTCTTTTTTTTTATTGTACCAAGGTAATAGACAATTAGTAAAACTAACCACCACAAAAGCAACTTGGTGCATTAACCCGGTTGCAAAACTGGGGCGAAAATCAATAGCAAAGAATTACACCAGATTTATCTAGGGCAAAACGCCAGCTGCTTTCAATAGGATTTTTTTGCCCTGGTTCTGCTACAATTTTGCGGTCAGGAGATTTTACTAAATGGACCCCTGTATTCGTTAACAATATCTGGAGTAGTCCAGCTCCTCAGCTGTGTAGGGCGACGCTGTTCCATAGAGTTGGGTGATTCTCCTATGAGAGTAATATCACAATAATAAAAAAATATATAAGTTGATACTGAAGTTGTATTGCCGCGGTGTTGTATCAGCCATGGGAGTCACTGATGTTGGCAAACAGCTGGCAGACAGCCGCCCTCCTCCCCGTTGCAAGGAAAATGCAACGACACGCGGGTTTGTCTGAATAGAAACTTTTTATTTAGCTTCAAGAAAGGTGGAATAACAAAGAGCTTATACAGCTTACAAACAGTTAACAAAACATAAATCCTTGATAAGGGCTATTCCCTTTCCCCAGAAAGTTTAGTTCAAGTCCAGGATACCCAAGAGCAAGAATTCCAATATAAACAGGCCATATTGCCGGCTTTTGCCCCTCCGGAGCTGCAGCATGTGTTTCTCTGGTTCAGACAGACCAGAGCACTGAGCTACAGACTTAATGAGCCAGGTGAGCAGGCTAATTAAGGCAGCCTGTTCTCAGACAAATTTAACCTGCTCAGTGCTGGGCTCAACCTTTAAACATAGGTCTCCCATGCATAGCAAATCAGATAGGAAAGGGGTGCACAAACTTCTGGCGCTGCTCCCCCCCCTGCCTGCTCTCCCCCAGTACTCGTACCCCCCCCCTTATCGTTGTGCCCGGCATCAAATGATGCCACGGTATCATTTGACGATGCGTTGCCATGGCGACCCAAAGCCCAAAGCCGGATGAATCAAGGTGAGTTAGAGGCCCCTTGTGGTCACCCCCGCATTTAATTTAAATGCATTGGGGAAGAGCACCCCAGCAGCTGCCACGCCCCCCCCCAGTTTGCGAACCCCTGACAGAGAATCCACCCTGTCACACCGCCCCCTTTTTTTAACCCATGATTGAAGCAGGGGGCGTCCGGAGCTGGACCCCATTAATGTCATCTCCGGGGACCCCATGCTTCCAGAAATACTTACCTCCATAGGGGATGCGGGTAGCCGCTTCACTCGGCTAGCGGGGATCACATAATGGCCGCTTTTCAAAGCTCCCACGCCCTGCGGGCCAATATGAAGCCGTGACATCACCTGGTTTCCTATTGGTCGAGGTGATGCTGGATCTTAAAACTTGCAGGGGATACCGGCACCCCCTTCGGAGGCAAGTATTTCTGGAAGCAGGGGTGGTTCAGCTCCGGAGACCTCCTGCTTTAATCTTAGGTAAAAGAAATACCCCAAATAAATGCAAGATAACAGCCCGCTTGGATTGCTTCTCTGAAGAAGACGGGGGTGCTAATGCAAACAGGATAAGAGCACCCCTCTCCCCGTCTTCTTCCATGAGATCAGCGGCACTCCTCCCTTACCTCGAGGATCACTGTGTCCTACGTTTAACCCATTCCCCTAATCCCCTACTCGACCCGCTTTCTGATATCTGGGGATAGGGGGAGGTAATGGCATTTTATTTTCCAATGTGGTTTATGTAAAAACACATTTACATTTGTAATAAATGTTTTTAAAAAAAATGAAATACTTTCCAAATGATTCATTTATTATGAAAACCAGTTAATGACGCCCTCCTGTTTTTGTCGGTTTAGTGTTCTTTTCTACGCTTTTTATTCACTCATACACAATCTCAGTGTAAGGATCCATTGCAGGCTCCGCCCCCAACAAGGTCCAGTCGCCTGATTGGTTCCAGCTTCTCTCCTGCCTGCAGGAGCAATCCGGCGTCTGATTCGCCGGTCTTCCTATTTAGGCTCAGCCCGTCCACCAGGATGTTGGCTGAGCATAAACTTTGTGATGGTTGCTGGTCGCAAGCACCCTGCCTGGTCTCACCCTGCCTTGCCCTGGCTTACTCTCGACCACTCTGCTCTCTCCTGCCCATGACCCAGCTAAGTGACCCCTATGATCCATATCTCCCCGACCCTCGACCTCGGCTTGCCTTCTACATTCTCCTACCCTGACCCGGCTATCAATTACTACATACCTGCACACCGGACACAAACTCGCGTCTGCAGGTTGGTGTTTTCTAATCCCCACCTCTACCTCGCGGTCCTGTCCAGGTTTGTGGCGAGCATCCATTACACTCAGTGTTAGGACCTGTAAAAGGGCCCTGCCTTGGTGGGGCTGCAGGCTTATAACGCTTTGGCCAAAGAGTTTAACTGAATGACCTTTATTTATGAGATGACAGACATATAAGTATTTAACTATATCATTTGTCATATTGGATGTAGCATTGTTGTATGTTTTTTGTTCAACAGATATTTATCATGATAGATATTGTTATCATGATACATTTCTTTACATCATTACCGTGGGAAATGTTTTGTTTAATTGCCCAAACCTACAAATAACCCAGCCACACTACTCAAGCCTGTGGCAACTCGGACACAGAAATACAAAGGCTCATATTACCAAGTGGTGCTAAGCCAATACACCGCTCACCGACGTGAATGGGCCATAAGGTGTCTTATTGCTTAGCACTGCTTTAACCATATCTTCCAAAGTGACTTGTTTAAGGTCATGCAAGAAATTGCCCTGGATCGCAAACTTGGACCTCCAATCCTATACACCACCATAAACATTAATGATACAAACTTTAGTTCAATATTGTCAAGTGTATATATACATATACACACACTTTATAGATCTGATATTGGGAATAAACTATTATTTGAGCCATGGTACTACAGAGGTTACAGGCTGACAAAGAGGAAGTCTATGTTTCTATTGGAGTTACCCAAGTACTAGTCCTGGAACCTAGTCGGATCGGCCCTGCTAAGAGGCCCAGTGTTACCTGAAAAACAGAGTGCCTAAGAGTAGCACGCAGCCCCCTACACCAGGATAATGATCCCACCGTTCATGGTAGTAAAGGTAACCCAAGATGCGGTCCAATTGATACAGAGAGTTACGGACGCTATGCAGAAGATGGCCACTTAAGATGACAGTAACACGCTTAAATACCTCCCTAGCATTAATATTGGGTGCTAATTAAAGAAGATGTAGATACTACAAACACTGTGAGGATACAAGAAGTATGTCTATTGTGAATGTCAATGTGGGAGGAGCATTATGGACGGCTGTCAATAAAACTCTTGTTTATACTATAAATGTTCCTGGCACCTGTGACAGGACCTTAACCCGTGTCTAAAGGGCTCCAAATAGAATGCCTGTATCTGGCTGAGTCAGGCAGGGAACTGGTTAATTGCAGCTACAGACCATTATCCAGTCTCCTCCTGGCTCATCAGTCACATAGAAAAGCCCCCTGATTAAACTGCATGGGATCTCAGCGCTAAGGAAGAGGGTGCTGCCAGAGAGATCCCCAGGGATCCAGACCATCTATTCCAGGATCCAGCGGACCCCGGAACCTGTCAGAGGAATCAGCCCTGGAACACCAACCCAGACCCTGGACTTTGGGGTCAGAGGTCTATCCTCCCAGCCCTGCAGATAGGGACTGGGAACTGTGAGTCAGCCCTTAAAAAAGGGATAGACCTGTTTTGTTTATTTGTGTGCTTCCTTAATGCTGTGTTGTTTGAAGACAGGCTAAATAAAAGTCAATGTTTATTTTCCCCAATCTATGTTTCTCTGGTTATACCTCCGCACTCGTCTCCTACAGCACCCTTCATTAATCCATCAGCATATCTACGCCCAGCCTGCACGGATCCAGCACCCTGACAAGGTATGAGAGACTGAGCAAAGCCCAGTCAACTGATGTAAACTCCTTAAGTGCCGGGCAAGGAGGGTTACATATATTAAGAGTTATATAAGAGTTAATACAGAGGTATATTAAAGGGAGACAGTGCGAGGGATGTTCTCTCTCTAAGGAAGTGGCATGATGCCACGAAACGCATCAGGAGATCGTGTTCATCAGGGTTTTTTAGCTCCTGCTATGTTTTTTTATGGATGAAATAATTTTGCAACTAAAGGGACTTGTACCGCGTGTCTCAAAGTATCAGTCTCTATACTGTCTGGGCCTTGGCAGCGGGCCTCTTCCCCAGTGAGAACGCGTTTCATGGGGAGCTGGAGTCGGGAAGGGGTATGGGAATAAATATTCTGTCAAATGTGTACAATTAGTGTGCAAGCTGTCAAAAGGGCACCTTTCATAAGACAAACCACTCGCCCGCCAGTAAATCCATAATATGCTGCCATATTTGTGCATTGTAGCCTTCAAAATATTTCCACATAATTACACGAGTCACTTTTGTCAATGCTTTTCAAGGTGGAATATCTGATTGAATGACATATAATTCTATCTTTGTAATATACGTCTTAAGACCTTTTGCCTTTGTCATCATGGGATTAACAATAAGAAAACATAATATTTACTGACAGCAGGAAGAAAACAGAATTCAGTGTTTTTAACTTAACCCAAACCATAATTCACGATCTTCCATCCATTTTCAATTACTCCTAAAGCAGTAAAATACAAGCAATGTATTTATATTTACAATTACCAGCATGCTTTCACATTATATCACTCCGCTGCCTATAATTACCAGTAAATGTTATTTATTTTCCCATATGGTGCTGGCCTACGTGATTGTATGTGGATTGTTATGGTTAATCAGTGGAACTTGGAGGCTCTGGGAATCCATACTCTGAAGAGCTTCAGATTATTGTTTTTAATACTCATTGTTTCAGTGAGCTCAACCTAATGTAGATATGTATTGTGCTGAATGTTCAAAGTCCTTCAGAGCCAAGCTGGGTTCAGAACCAGAATTTCCTACTTCCGAGGCCGCTTTAACATTTAATCACCCGGTTGCTTTTCAATGAGTTGCAGGCCTCTGTGGCACCCAATTGGTTAAATAGAAGTATGTGAATTAAACCTCAATTTAAAATATGTTTACAGTGTTTTCCAACCAATGTAGCATGGCGGGGGCCATCCACCACAGGAGGAGTTTATACTCCATGATTAATGAGCATGGAAAGAAAAATAATGTTTGACGTCAAACATTACCCCAGGGCTAGCTCATATTTTTACTTTCTGAAATTTTAATTAGAAATGTGATGGAGCTCTGCAAAAACCATTCTGATGAGTGTTTCCCCATCCATGAACAAACCACGGAGGACAGTCTGTGCTCCAAAAGGGAATTCTGCCAGGAGGAAATGAGGGACAGTCGAGTGTGGCCAACAGCAGGGCAGCGGACATTTTTCCTGGGGCCCACGATTGAACTTTTGACCTGGTCCCTGTGTGGGGGAGGGGCTTGGGGGGGTGAAGAGAGGGGAGTCTGGGCCCTCAAGTTTCTAAGCGCGAGGGGGGTGGGGGGCTCTTGTGTTGTAAAGCGGGAGGAGTGTTGGGGCTTTCAAGTGGTCTCCTCTTATGTCTCCCTCCTGAGGCAATTGACACGGACCGGGGTTGGGATTCCACCCTCCTTAGCTCCCCGGATTAGGCCCACAGGAGGTCTATGGGCTGTCTATCCCCAGTGAAGCCCGTTTCACCCCTGCTCCCCACTTGCCTCAGACAGTCCAGGTGCGTCCGCTCCCTGCACAGTGCTGGATGTCCATCCTGCCCACTGATGTCCAGCCTGCCCTCGGTTACCAGCCTGTCCCTCAGGGTAAGGTCAGGGCACTTCATGAAAGAGGGGGTGGCCTTCTACAGAGCCCCACAGAGGAAAGGGCTCAGCTGGCAGATCAGAAGTCGTGCTCCACGTCCCAGGATCACCAGGCTAGGCCCCCCGACCGCCACATGGCCCAGGACACCTGTCCTGGCGCACCTCTCCTATCAGTGGCCCTGGCCAACAGCTCCCTCCACAGTAACAATACATTTCACATAAATATAGCTAAGGAGGAGTAGATCTTTGCACACAACTTTACTTGGATTCTGCCCTTTGGAAATGAACAATACTAGCATTACTGTCCCGTCCAGCTTTATTCTAAAGCTTGCCGGGAGGAAAACGGGGCTTTTACTCCGATTGAAACAGAGTTTCCCCGCAGTTTCCCGCACGTCGGCCGCTTCAAAAGATAAGTGCTAATGGCGCTTATCATTTGAAAGCGCCCGAGGCGCGGGAAACCGGCCGAGAATAGCCGCGCGCCGTCCGGGGAGAATGGGATTCCCGCGGTGGCTCCCGGCATGAAATAACGCTGGCCGCCACTGTAGGTAACTGTTCATTCATCAGTTTGCATTATGTCCTTTATTTATAACAACATTTATATAGCGTACTTATCCATTAGTTAGTACAGACACAATCTATGATTTTGGTGCCTGAGGCACCGGTAGATAGAGTGACTTGCCCAAGGTCACAAGGAGCTGACACTGGGATTTGAACCAGGCTCCCCTAATTCTCACTCAGTGTCATTGCTTTTAAGAGTCAGTGTCTTTACTCACTGAGCCGCTCCTTCTTGAAGAGCATCTTTCAAACGTAGTGATTGGTGCAACAGCCGACATTTCTCCTTGTGGGTCCCGATACAAGTCTATAGCACCAACACCAAATTTCTACACGGGTCTTTGTTCATCCACATTCGAAACCAGAAGAACAGGAGTGGTCAACTCCAGTCCTGAAGGGCCACCAACAGGTCAGGTTTTCAGGATTCCCTCTGCTTTAGCACACAGGTGGCTCAGTCCTTGACTGAGCCACGTATGGAGCCACCTGTGCTTCAAGCAGGGATATCCTGAAAACCTGACCTGTTGGTGGCCCTTCAGGACTGGAGTTGACCACCCCTGCAGAAGAACAACTAAACATGAGATATATAGTGTATAAGACCACATACTGTATGTGCGTAAAAGTCAAGCAATATGTTTGTCTAGGGCCAATGTGGCTGTTGACATTGATACTACAATACTTAAGAGTGGGGAACACAGCTTTGCTTGAATGCCTTTTCTAGCAGACGTTCTGTGCCCCTGAACCTCACAGCGCTGTCTTGCTCATCACCGTGCCAATATAATTCCGCTGCTTCTTCGCTTGTGTCTTGGTACGTAATGTCAAAGAACAGACATTTACCTCCCACGATGCAGCTTTGTACAATAACTGGAGACCTGTCAAGTTGTTTATTGCAATTTCTTTACAAACCTTTCAGTCAAATTACGTTGTCATAAAAAGCACTAATGCTTGAATTAAAGGCAATTAAAGCAGCAATTAAAACAATATATACAGTATATATATATTTTGGTTTTAATAAACGCAGACTTTGATTACTTTTATTGAAAGCTAATTACCAAGCTGCGGATTGATTCGTTCTCCCGTGATCAATCTGCAATGATTTTGCTTCCGAGGGTTCACTGAAAGGAGCAATATAAATTCTACGTGTGGTGTGGTTTTTTTTAATTTTTATTATTCAACGCTTGAAGCCATATGTAATTAGTTTTAATAGACTGATCATCCTTTGATTTCTATATCAGGTTTTAGCATACCTCCCCAGCAGTGCAAGATCTTTGCAACACTTTCCTGGTCTTTCGAAACCCCCAACCCCTCCCCCCCCCCCCCCCCCCCCCTCCCACACCCCCAGCCCTCTCTCCCCCCCCCCCTCCCCACGTCCCTCTCACCCCTCTGTCTCACTCCTTCACTCACCCCCTCTCTCCTCTCACTCTCCCCCACCCTCCATCAATTACCGCACCCTCACTCATTCACCCCTCCTCCCCCAACAATCCCCCCCCCCCCCCAAATTCTAACAGAGCCCCACAGAGGAAAGGGCAGCTGGCAGATCAGAAGTCGTGCTCCACGTCCCGAGGATCACCAGGCTAGGCCCCGACCGCCACTGGCCAGGACACTCTCCGGCGCACCTCTCCTATCAGTGCGCCTGGCCAACAGCTCCCTACACAGTAACAAACATTTCACAATAAATATAGCTAAGGAGGAGTAGATCTTTGCACACAACTTACTTGGATTCTGCCCTTTGGAAATGAAACATACTAGCATTACTGTCCGTCCAGCTTTATTCTAAAGCTTGCGGGAGGAAAACGGGGCTTTTACTCCGATTGAAACAGAGTTTCCCCGCAGTTTCCCGCACGTCGGCCGCTCAAAAGATAAGTGCTAATGGCGCTTATCATTTGAAAGCGCCCGAGGCGCGGGAAACCGGCCGAGAATAGCCGCGCGCCGTCCGGGGAGAATGGGATTCCCGCGGTGGCTCCCGGCATGAAATAACGTGGCCGCACTGTAGGTAACTGTTCATCATCAGTTTGCCTTATGCCTTTATTATAACAACATTTATATAGCGTACTATCCATTAGTTAGTACAGACACAATCTATGATTTGGTGCTGAGGCCCGGTTAGATAGAGTGACTGCCCAAGGTGCACAAGGAGCTGACACTGGGATTTGAACCAGGCTCCTAATTCTCACTCAGTGTCATTGCTTTTAAGAGTCAGTGTCTTTACTCATGAGCCGCTCCTTCTTGAAGAGCATCTTTCAAACGTAGTGATTGGTTGCAACAGCGACATTTCTCCTTGTGGGTCCCGATAAAGTCTATAGCACCAACACACAAATTTCTACACGGGTTCTTGTTCATCCACATTCGAAACAGAAGAACAGGAGTGGTCACTCCAGTCCTGAAGGGCCACCAACAGGTCAGGTTTTCAGGATATCCCTGCTTTAGCACGGTGGCTCAGTCCTTGACTGAGCCACGATTGAGCCACCTGTGCTCAAGCAGGGATATCCTGAAAACCTGACCTGTTGGTGGCCCTTCAGGACTGGAGTTGCACCACCCTGAGAAGAACAAATAAACATGAGATATATAGTGTATAGACCACATACTGTATGTGGGTAAGAAGTCAAGCAATAGGTTTGTCTAGGGCCAATGTGGCTGTTGACATTGATACTACAATACTTAAGAGTGGGGAACACAGCTTTGCTTGAGATTTTCTAGCAGGACGTTCTGTCCCTGAACCTCACAGCGCTGTCTTGCTCATCACCGTTGCCAATATAATTCCGTGCTTCTTCGCTGTGGTCTTGGTACGTAATGTCAAAGAACAGACATTTACTCCCACGATGCAGCTTTGTACAAAACTGGAGACCTGTCAAGTTGTTTATTGCAATTTCTTTACAAACCTTTCAGTCAAATTACTATTTAAAAAGCACTAATGCTTGAATTAAAGGCAATTAAAGCAGCAATTAAAACAATATATACAGTATATATATATTTTGGTTTTAATAAACGCAGACTTTGATTACTTTATTGAAGCTAATTACCAAGCTGCGGATTGAGTAGTTCTCCCGTGATCAAAGCTGCAATGATTTTGCTTCCGAGGGTTCATTGAAAGGAGCAATATAAATTACGTTGTGGGTGGGTTTTTTTTAATTTTTATATTCAACGCTTGAAGCCATATGTAATTAGTAATAGACTGATCATCCTTGATTTCTATATCAGGTTTTAGCATACCTCCCCAGCAGTGCAAGCTTTGCAACACTTTCCTGGTCTTTCGAAACCCCACCACCCACCCCCCCCCGCCCCACCCCACCCGCCCCATTTCACACAACGTCACGGCCCTCTCTTTCACCCCTCCCTCCATGTACTTCTCTCCCCTGGCGTATCACTCCTCACTCAACACCCCTCTCGTCACTCGACATCTCCTCTCCCCTCCCCACGCCTTTACCGCACCCTCACTCATTCACCCCTCCTCCCCCAACAATCCCCCCCCCCCCCCAAATACATATAAAAGAACTCCCTGCCCCCCAAATACATATAAAAGACTGCCAGCTGCGCACTTCCCTCACTGACTGTCCCACGCCAAGTTTCTGATGCCGGGGCGTGCCGGGCCTCTCTCTCATGCCGGTGCGTGCCGGGCCTCTCTCTCATGCCGGTGCGTGCCAGGCCTCATGCCGCTGCGTGCGGAAGCTGAGTCCGGCTTGCTTCCGGCGTGCATCGACGTCAGAGAGGCCCGGCGCACGCCAGCATCACAAGCTCGGCGTGAGACAGCCAGTGAGGGAGGCGCACAGCTGGGGGAGAGCCGGAGCCCGGCAGCGAGAGGACCGGCAGCCTCCGGGCCCGGGGAACCTGTCCCGGCTCTCCCCCCCATCGGCGGCCCTGATTACAACTCATTAAAAATGGCACAATAAAAAAAAAATGCAGTAAGTATCATCTAATACTACAGAACCGATTTATTTAAATTAAAAAAAAACACGTGTAGGATATTGCTTGGATTGCTCCATAATTAATCCTAAAATGTAATCTAGAGGCTGCACTTTTATTACATACTCACCCAAAGCCACGTGTAGTGCTACTTTTTTACTTGTCTCTCGTAACAGAGCGATTGTCACAGAATTAGTGGGGATTTCTATGCAAATGGAGACTGTTTTATTTCACTCACTAATTAAAATATTGGCTTCATCATCTTCATTCATTAACTAAACACAAAACGGCACAGAATGCCCGTCTTCGCTATGAAGAAATATTAATTATTGTTACCACTGGCAGAAACACATGGAAGCAAAAAAAAGAGTAAAGCAGCCAAAAGGATCTCAAAGTTATTCTACTTGGTCTTTAATATAAAGAAAATGAACAATATTAAAAAGAAACTGTGCTGTTTATTTTCCAGGTGGGGATGCTATCAACGTGATGAAAACTGGACCCAAGAGATTCAACATTTCCCCTTGAAACATGGTGAACGATCAATTAAAGATTGGTGGGAAACGTAGTTTAATATTGGGGCAAAATACTGCAAATATGTGTCAATTAAAAAAATGCAGTTTAGTTTGTACACCAGGGAATCTTCAATACATATTCCGATAGGCTCAGCCCTGCCTGGCCTTCACTGCATTATACAATTGATTTGAACGCTGTATGTGTTTGTAATTCAAACAAAGACTGCGATCATTTGTAGGTCTCTCTAGCACTGATGGAATAAAAGAACAAAATAAAACCCAGATTACTTCAGACTAATGCAGTGTCAGCACACAACACGTCCCATTTAATTAGCGGTCCCATCTCTTTCCCAGGCACACAGGCTGTGGTGGAAGACCGTCTCTTCCCCATTCGTGAGCCACTGATACATTCATCTCCCCCCAAATTGGAAAATGTGCTGGTGAAATAAAAAAGATTGTACACCCACAGCAGGTAAGATACGAATCACTGTTTCTTATCATTTCACTTTGCAGACAGCATGAATTCACTAAAATACCCATTGCAGCACCGACATGGTTAGGGAAATGGTAAATAGATTCCCACGTATTAATAAGAGTTCTTCTGTGAACATTATAGGATCCTATTCAATATATTGGGAAGCTGTTAATCCATCAGTAGTGATGCATTTGCTTTCATCCAGATGAATGGAATATATCAACAGCTTTCCACTATGGTGGAATTACATGCAATATCCCCCAAAAAAGCATAGAATATTATTAACAGCTGCTGCAGTTGAGTAAAGCTTTAGGTAACTCCTCTTAGGCCCGGGCCATAGACGGGGTAGCAGGGCTGAGGCGCGCTGACGCTGAGGCTCGCCTGCTGAAATCTGCGCGATTTCATGCCCATGCAGGCGAGCCAGCGGGCGCGATCGGGAGGCGGAGCAGTGACGTCACTGGGCCAATCGCCCGCGACGCATCGACGTCAACGCGCCGTGACGTTGACGCTGCTCCGCGCTGATTGGATGTTTTCAGCCGACAGCGCTCTGAAAAACAGCTTGGCTGTCGGTTGAAAAATCCAGCGCCCCAGCACGCCTGCGGACGCTCGCGTGAGCCCCCTCTAAAGACATCCTCATGGAGGATGCAGGGGCTCAGCGCGGAGCGTCCGCACGGCTCAGCGCGGCCTCCCCTGCTATGGACTCGGCCTTACAGTGACACAAAAATACCAATTAGTGCGTATAGTTTCATAACCTAGGTCCTAAGAATATATGATCCTCTCCCTATAACAAACATCAGCATAATAGTTACCATTAGAGCCCACGATTATTCAGTGGGTAAATGAAGGTTTTATACCTTAGGGAACATATGCATGTACTCTCCTATTTTTACATTACTTTGCACTGTGCCTGTATGTCAGAATGGATTAGATATCAGGCACACTTTGCCCTGCGATGTGCTCACTGCAGTCAGGACCACAGCAGCCGCACGATCTGCTCTTCCAAAATACTGCAGTATTGATAAAAAAACTAATAAAAAAAACACATCACAACAGCTCGATTATAATGTACAGCTCAGGAGCTTTCAACAAGCGCTTCCAAGAGATGGAAGTGGATGTGATGAAGTAAGCAATTTTCAACTGAATGGCTGCCTGCTCGTTTGAAAGAATGATCGCTGGTTAACATTAGGGAGGTGGAAGTGCAGGGCTAGTAAAGCATGTCAAATGCATTCTAGACTTTATTGTTGCGGGTCAGATCATTCCGGCTGCAAGAACCTCAATATTAATGCAATGCAGCACGTGCGCAGAGCTGCGTGGGCAGAGAGCGCCACTGTACTTATTTTAATGTATGCTTATAAAATATGAAGCAATCCTTTACTAGAGGTCCGTGCCAGTGAGGTGCATAACGCAGCTTGATGGGTTTGTGTACTGGAGAACTTTTGGGGCATAAGGAGGCACTTACTTCTTGCATCCCTGTATTAATTTACCATGGTACTTTGCTTCAACTGTGCTCCCATGAGTATCTTAGGAAAGTCATTAGAATTCACTTATTAAAATAATAATTTGGCATTTCTTCCAAGGCGTTTTGAACATTTATAGATCTTTTTTTCCTCTGTGAGAAAAAAAACCCCCATGTTTTATTTGTACTCAGAAAGATGTGTTTTGTTGGTGGGTTATCTGTGTGACAGTGTGGCTTAGTAGATGTTTAAATGAGTGTGAGTGAGTAGTTGTGCTTGTGGCTATGTGCGACTTTATAGTTTTGTGTGTGTGACTAATGTCTCTCCTCTGGGCATTAGGTACCCTAGCTAGAGATGAATAGGTGTGTGACTAATGTAGAATTTGAATGTTCCCATCTTAAATAAAACTCGATTTCTCAAACACAAAATTCAGGTGTCAACTCTCACAATTTTTTGTCTTTATTATTATTTATTTTGTTACATCAGCATCTAAATGATAAGTAATAGCACTTTTTTCATTCCAATGCCATTTAAAGGCCTCCGATTGGTTTAAGTCCTTGGAGGTGGACATCTCCGTGTAACATTTCAGTCTGAACAGCATAACCTAGAATGATGCTGAACGCCAAAAGCATTCAAAGGAAACACACCCTGCAATCTTGCCACACTCTGTCTTGTTTTTCTTCTGTAGAAGACAGCAAGAAACCCCCCTCTTTTTGGCCCAATTTGCACTGTTTCACCCTTTAAACACCATTACCAAAATAATATAATTAAAAAAAAAAAAAAAAAAGAATCAACCTGACCTCCCTCATATGTGTATTGATTCTAAGATAAAACAATAGGAGAATAGGAAGCAGTTATAATTACTCTTGCAGTATATTTTTCAACAAAAACGAGCAGTACAAATATCAGTCTCCTCACCACCTACTCTAACCCCCCCCCCCCCCCCCCCCAGTATATAAGACTTCCCAAAAAACCTCAAAGACGGTGGTCATAATACAAATCTGTCCATCAACTCTAAATAAATGAAATTACATGGTGGTTTCCCCTTCAGGATTTCATGTCTAACATGGCTTATTATGGGGGGGTTGGGGGGGAGTTTTAGGGGGGGGAAGGGGTTTATCATTAAATCAGTCAGATAGAAAGTAGATGCCTGTGGTATAAGATCCGGGTTAGTCTCCCACTGCATAATTTTCCCATCACAGGGTTTACATTTTGGTCATATTGCCGTGTGTTTCTGCTTTGAAATATTATCCAGGGAGTCAGAAATGGCTCCAACAGGTGATTGTAGAATGTCAACGTTTGGCCCTGAAGTGTAGCCAAACAGCTGACCGCATGCAAGTTCCATTACAAGATCCTTCAGCACTACCAATGCTTCATGTAATCAGTCTCACGCTGTAATGTTGTTCTGGCTGCCGTGCTGCTTGAAACATGTCACAGAAACACACTGCTGTTCTGTAAAGTTCATTCAATGGGTTGTTTCTTTTCCAGTTGATGGCAGCACATCTCCTGAATGTCAACATGTTAGGTGGCTGAAACCGAAAGCCGTGGTCAACATCTGTAATCTGTTCTGCAATCTTCGCAAAGCTTCTGCTTGCCAAAGTGCGATTTAATCAAGAAATTAGATATGACACATGATGTTCTTATGGCTCCCTATGAAGTTCCAAAGGACGAGCTTGTCTATAAAAAAAGGCATGACTGTGCATTCAAATTCATGCTTTGCCCCCTGTTCTTGAAAGGCAAACGGACGATGAATACCAAGTAACCTTGTTAGCGAGAACCTTACATTGATGTACAGAAATACATGCACTCACGAGATTTGCACTGAATTGATTACAATGTCCCTACAAGAGTTAAAGGCGCAGGATATCATTTTTATGGTGGACTGTTATTTTAAAGGTCACTAGAAGTACTTAAATATATATATTTATTAGCTATAAATGATGCATAAATAGCACAATTAATGTCATCCTTTTGTTAAGAAAAAACAATAAACCAGATTATGGGATACTCACTCATCTGCTTAAAAGCGGCAAAACGTGAAATTTTATGGGGGTTTTATCAGTTCTGTGGTATTAGAAAAGTGTCTTTTTTTTTTATTTAATTCAACTTAATCCCATTTTTAATATACGGAGCATCCTTTGAATTCTATAGCAGGCTTTAGCCCAGCGGTGCGCAAACTGGGTGGGAGACTGAGTGCGGCAGGGCGCGGGGTTTACAGAGGCCCAGCGCGCTTCCCGAAGGCACTTAAATTAAGTGCCAGGGGAGCTGCAGGGCCTCTGTAAACCTAACTTACCTTGGCTCCGGCGGCTTCTCACAGGCGACGCCATGGCAACGATGTCATGTGGCAACGTGACGTCATGGCGCCGGAGCCGACGCCGGAGCGGGGGTGAGGAAAAAAAGTTTGCGCCCCCTTCTTTAGCCCACCTCCCCAGCAGTGCAAGATCTTTGTAACACTTTCCTTTTTGTAATAATTTGTTGCCAATGTTGCCAGCAGTTTCAGCTGTAAACTGTAACAATAGATAATGTTACCTTAGTAATATCAGGATACATTGTAGCTGCGGAGTTATGGATGACTGAAGGATTGATTGAAACTGAAAGGCGGCCATTTCCTTAGGCACACAATCAGGATTTTTACAGATTTAGAACAGAAGCACCAAATGATTGCTAGCTTAGGTGAGAATGTACAATTATACATTGCCACACGCTTTACATATAAAACTGTGGAGGGGGGGGTGTAGTATTGCTGCTTTAAAAAAAAATGTTGTGACTATTAAATAATGTGATAATTATCATATAATCCAACAGCATTTGTTTTTATTTATCAAAAATATTTACCAGGAAAAAATGGTGTTACTTCTCAGTTTGAGAGACTCCAGTAAATTGTTCCAGAAGTGGAGAGTTCGGTAAGAGAAGGAAGAGCGACCGGATTCTTCAAAGAGCTCTCTTAGAGCATCTTTTCAATGGAGCTGCACTTTATTTAGGGGTCTTATTATATATAAAAATGTTCAACATCCACTAAATACTTTTACACTTTTGTGTGAAGTTGTTTATTTTTTTGTGTGGATTCTTTACTGAACCATAAGCAGGTTTCTGGAGTCGGATTTAAGGCAAAGTGCTGAGTACAATGGGGGTGAAAAGCCTGCTCAGATAATTGGGTAACTTTTCCAGAAAGTATTTGAAGGTAAGACTGCGCTTATAGTGCCGGCGACAGCGACGTCGTATCAAAACAAATGCATTGTACCTGGCGCTTATAGTGGACGCAACAGCGAGACGGAGCGACAGCGCTACCAAAATTCTTGTAGTCAGTAGATTTTGATTTTTGCAGAGACGGTCTCCACATGTGACTGCCTATAAGCCAATCAGAGAGCTTCTATTGCATCCAATGCATCTGTGCCTGTGTGTGTGTGCCTGTGTGTGTGTGCCTGTTCACCTGTGTCTGTGTGTGCGTGTGTGCCTGTGTGTGTGAACATGAACTGCTACTGTAAAGTGTCCTTGGGATTTTCCAGAACAAGTACAATATTTTTTATCTCCAGTGGTACAAACTGTTCCCCAATAAAAGCTGCTGTCATAAAAAAAAGGGAGAAAATAGGTTTTATTTGCTTTTGGCCGCATTTTGTTATTGTCTCTATTACAGCTCAGGAGCTTCCCTCTGGTAATAGGTGGTGGCAGAACCAATATATAAAATAAGGACTGTATTTGCGTGGAGCCTTTATAACCTGCATATATCGTAGGGACTGAAACATTCAGCACAGAGCAACACACAGCAGCGGGCAAGAGAGGCTGGGGAGTAAAAATGATGCGGCTTCTTGCCTTTAGTCAGACTCGAATCGGAACAAGCAGAACATGATGTGTACAATCTCCCATCTCCGCCCCTCTGCCTTCCCCATTGCTGATGTCACTGGCCTTGTAGCCAGCAACGACTCCAAAACATAAATTAGAACTGTCGCAATGGCGACGGGTGACGTCATTGGTCATGTCGCCGTCTCAGTTACTATAAGTGCAGCCTAAGGCAGGAAAGATGTAGGTTGCATCTGGACTCAAGCAATAGCCAATCTAGTCCAATAAACAAACCTCAATGGGGAGTGTTGAAGTTACAAAATAAGACAAAATGGCACATTGAGTTGTAAAGAATTTCAAGTTTGCTGAGGTGAATTTGGGGTGCTGAACCATATACTATATCCCCATTGTCAATAATTGGCATTGGCATCTGACCAATGGGCTTAGGCAGGATTTATTTCTATAAAGTACACTCAGTTTGGAATAGATTTTGGATGGTAGTTTGTCAATATGCAAATCAATCTTTAGATAGGAGTCTTGCCACATACCCCAATATTTAATGCTAGTAACTGAGGCAAGATTAGTGTTAGATCTGGTTCTGGTCAGTAGCTCTGTCATGGGAAGTGTTATGCAGTTTAGCCTTGGCACCAAGTGCCATAGTTACTGTCTTGTCAGCGTTTAAAAAACATTTGTTTTGAGTGATCAGTTTGCAACCTTTGAAAAATCAGGTAATATCCAAGTGGTTGGAGTTAGTGCCTGAGATAGACACATATTGGGATCTTACTGATAAAGAAGAGATAAACCAGTTTAAAGCATGTTGTCCAATACCAGAGTACTGGAGCTTGTTTAACATAATCATGTGGTCAACAGTATCAAAAGCCTTTGCAACATCTAGGAATATTGCACCAGTCAACTGTTCATGTTCCATACCGGGTCTCATTGCATATTTTTAATAGGGTCACCAGTGTGGATTGATTAGGTCAACAGACAAGATTGGAATTGATTAAGCAAATTTGATTTCTGAAAGTTTCTCAATTGGGAATGAACACATTTGTCCATGTTTTTGTTGAGTACAGGTAGAATAGAGATACTGGGGGTCATATTATACTCCACAGGTTTCCAAACACATTTCTATTCATTTTCTACATTCAGCTATATGTATGTAAGGATATTAAAGTGATGTGTGATTAAGCAGTAATACTCCATGTGTATATAAACACTCAGCATTTCTCCAGTCTACACGAACACAGCCTTTATTACAATGCCTCATGGAAATAGTGTTGCGCGGTATAAAGTTACTGCATCGCGTCTAATGCAGTTCACAGTCTCTCTGATGAAGTAGAAGACGTATTATGGTCGTTGTTCAGCCTCGAGTACGACCTTTACCAGATGCCAATGGTAAAAATGTTGAGTTTTTATGAATATACGGTAAGTGTTAACATTTGATCAACCGTCACTGTTCAAGTCTTCACATATAAAAGAATAGATTTGTGCACTGGAAGATGCATTAATTACAGCAGTGTGAAAACTCTCCTATTTTCTCGTCTCTCCTCCCTTGAGCATAAGCCACGATAAAGAGCAGCGCAGTTCTGATATCAGTTCAGCAGAACATTAGTCAGATTACACATTCTGCAGTGTAGCAGCAAAACCAATTTGAGTAATTACAAGATTAATTGTAATGTCAATTTCTCAGGGGGTTACCATTACTCTCATCAATAGAGGAGATACCTCACTGATTTCATCCCTAAGCATTCATCATTTGTATATACCTGGCCTAATCACCCCATCATTTAATTAAGATCAACATGTGGCTGGAAGACACATGTATCACGTAGGGATGTACCAGATGTCAGACCAAATTGTATGTATTCCAGTGTTGTTGCTCCATCCCATACTGAACTACGACTCACATCTAATTTAAATCAACAAAACCTTGGGCCATATTTACAAAGGGGTGCGAAGCTAACTCATTTGAATGGGCTGTTACGTGTCCTAACGCAGGGGGGGGCTCAACTCCAGTCCTCAAGCCCCCTCAACAGGTCAGGTTTTCAGGATATCTCCACACTCAGTCAAAGACTGAGCCACCTGTGCTGAAGAAGTTATATCCTGAAAACCAGACCGGCTGGCGGGGCTTGAGCACTCCTGTCCTAACAGACACTTTCAGACGAGTCTAGCAAACATACAGATGTAACAGGCGTTCTAGCATTTGATAGCTCACACCAGCGGGTGCTGCAACACACCAGCGGGAGCAATAAAGCTTGTACATCTGTATATACAGTGTCCTACAAGTACAACAGTACAAGCAAGTACTGTACCTTTAAGAAAGGTGACGGCGGTAGACAAGATGTGATATGGCAGCCATCTTAGAAGGAGGAATACCCCAAGATCACACCCATCGAGGACGCAGAGAAGTCTGCGTTCCGACCGAGAACGTCGCTTCTAAGAAACTGTCAGTATGGCAGACTGTATCACATTGGGCAGATGGAGACTTCTTACCTTCAAAAGCCTGTTACCTGAGAAACCTGTACCCAAAAAGTCTCGCCTATCAGGGTTAGCACAATACCAATAATACTTGGCTGGTGCTTACCTCTGAATACACTACTGCTAGTAAAGGTCTATATTAAATACTGGCCCTTTCTGCAAGAGGATCCCCGATTGGCGCTGCATGCAAAATGCACGGTACGAGTGAAGGTGACATTTTAATGAAGGCTGATCATCCTGTAAAGCAGGAGTGCAAACCCTTCTCCTTGCGCCCCCCTCCCTGCTCCCCTCTCCGCTCCCCTCTCCGCCCTGGCGTCAAATGACTCCACGGGGTCATGCGACCCCGCCTGATGCCGAGTTGCCATGGCGATGCATCTCTGGAAAGTTAAGGTGACTAAAGTTACAGAGGCCTTGCGCAATCCCCGGCTTTTCATTTAAATGCCTTCGGGGAAGTGCGGGGCCTCTGTAACCACCGCGCCCCCCCCCCTGAAAATCAGGAGGGGGGTCCACACCTCCCAGTTTGGGCACCCCTGCAGTAAAGTACTGTAAGCCTTTGGGGGCAGAGACTCCTTTTACTAATGTTTACTTTGTGATGACGCGCTTATTTCCATTATATATTACACCCCATTATTTTGTTGCAGCTATTACTACGGAGAAACTCTATGTATTGTATAGGGCGGCTCTATACAGATACAGACATACACAGAAAAATATGAGGTCACATGATATTTGAGCCAGAAAATAAACTGGTTGCTTTCAATGTAAAGGCTGCTCAATCAGTGGCCCAGTCAAGCACTGAGTTTGGAGACCCCTGGCCTAGGGACACATGTTGCCACCCCCTGCTTTGCAATAAATATCCAGATAAACATCGTATTATTTGTATTACCACCAACGAGATCTACAGTTCAAATTGCCACCGTGTGCTTCTCTACATGGATAACACCACGTGCCACGTTACCAAGCATCATAGCCACATTAAATGGGGTGATGCCTCCACTACCTAGGGCTACCTAAACCCTGCCAGGAATATGGACACAACATTTCCACTATACCTATCATGGCTAGCGAACATTTGTCCGGCAAGCAGAGTGGCCAACAAGTGGCTTCCTCTTACAACACGAATGCAATTGGAATTTTACTCTGAATCCTTAACCCCTGGGGCCTCAATGACGACCTTTAGGTCGCGTTTATAGTGCCGTCGACACGACCGATGATGTCACCTGTCGCCGTTGCCACTGGCGAAAGTTGAACTTTAGTTTGAGCGACGTCGCTGGCGACAAGGCCAGTGACATCACCAAGGGGGAGGGCAGAGTGCAATAGGTTCTCTGTGATTGGTTAGAGACAGTCACGTGGCGACTGCCTCTCCAAAAATCAAATAATACTGGTTTCCAAATTTTTCGTTGCTACGTCGCACCTTCGCCGTCGCGCCTACTATAAGCGCATGCAACGGATTCAATGTATTTGTTTTGGCGCAACGTCGCGTCGCCAGGCACTATAAGCGCAGCCTTAGTTTTTGTTGTTTTTTGGATTACGTTAGATGGGCTTTGACTGACATTTATATTTTTTGGTAATATTTTGCTATGTACTCATTTTGTTCTTCCCGTTCTCTCTTTTTGATGCTGGCGTCTAATGGTTGCTATGGTGATGGAATCAATGCGTCAATCATCTGGATAGCTATGACATCACGAACCAGAAGCTACGTGGACCTCTTGGCGTCCTCACTGGGTGTGATGTCATTTTGGAGGTACATAATTGTGCTTATTCCATTACCCCTGTTAGCATTCCCTGATAAAGGCCCCAGTCTGGTACCAAACCTCAGCTTTTGCAATATGATTAAATAAATAATTTGCGTATCCTTTTTACGTATGGGGGTGCTAAACCTTTTTTATTTCCAATCAATATGGCCCTACGCGATGCTGATAGAAGCTGCATTGTAATGTTATTTTAATTGAAAATTGAACAGTGCTGGAACAAATTAACCAACAGATTGCATAGAGGACTTGATATAGATCAAAATAAATACTTTCAAAGGTGACAGCAAGACAAATGAAAAACAATCATTGTGTAGTTTGTGCAGAACAAGCCAACAAAACAGAAGATGACATCCTAAAGCCGGGATCTTCAACCAGTTCCCCAGAGGGGCCAGATCAGAAAACATTTAGGAGTAAAAAGGGCCACGAGATTTTTATAATGTTATTTTAAATACATTTAAAAACATGAACATTATAATATTTCAACATTTTGCAAGCATGTATATCTCTGCCATATACATTTACCTTAACCCAGGGGTGCGCAAACTTCCCCCCCCTGCGCCCCCCTGCCTGCTCTCCCCCCCCTGCTCACGCCTCCCCTTCTTATCTCGTCTTCGGCATCAAATGACGCTGCGGGGTCACGTGACGCCATGTTGACATGGCAACGTGAACCCGTGGCGTCATTTGACGTGTCGCCAAAAACAAGGTAAGGGACATTGCAAAGGCCTCACGCGATTCCCCGGCATTTAATGTAAATGCCTTGGGGAAGAGCGCGGGGCCTCTGCAACCGCCGCGCCCCAGCTGGAAAATCTTGCACGCCCCCCACTTTGCGCACCACTGCCTTAACCCAGGGGTGTGCAAACTTTGTGAGCTGCGTCCCCCTGCCTGCCAGCCCGTGCTCGCAACCCCTCCTTACCTAAAATCCGGGGTCAAATGACACGCGGGGTCATGTGATCACGTGACCCGCGGCGGCATTTGATGCGCGTTGCTATGGCGATGTCACGTCACATGACCCCGCGACGTCATTTGACGCCAAGTCTCCGAAGACAAGGTAGGAGAAATTTCAGAGGCCTCAGGCGATCCCCCGGCACTTAATTTAAATGCTGTGGGGAAGAGCGTGGGGCCTCTGCAACCGCCGCACCCCCCCAGAAAAATCTTGCGCACCCCTGCCATAACCTACAAGTGAGTTTGTGTGTGAAAAAGTGCACTTTGCTCCGGCTAATTTCATACTTGTTACTAAGGCTGCGGTCCCAGTGCGTTCTGTAGTACGCGCGGGGGGCGGCATGTGCACAGCGCTTCACCACAGATAGTGGTCTTGGGAGAGAGAGAGATTGCGATGGGAGGGGGCATGGCGGGGGTTTTGCGGGGGCGTGGCCATGACTTCACGCGGCTGGTTCGCCCTCATTGGCTGAACCGCCGGCGGGGGCGGGGCCACGCCTCCGGCACAAGTTCCACATGCAAAAAAATTGTATTTGTGAAAACGTGCAGTACAGCGCGGCTGCTACATGCGCGCCGATGCAGGTACTGGGCCCGGACTGATTGGGGGGCGGTGCTTGTGCGCACGCTGAGGCAGCCTTCGAGTCCGAGGGCCACATACGGGCCCTTCGAGGGGCACACTCGGCCCTGGGGCTGCCAGTTGGAGAGCCCTGTCCTAAAGTATTAGTGCGTTACCGACTGTATTGCAGGGAAGTTACAAAGCAACGCAGCTCGTCTGCAAAATAAGTGAGGTTCAGCAGACTACTTTTGAAGGATTGTTAAGATGATGCTGTATGGGGCTCAGATAATGTAACGGCTGAAACATAATAAATGACCTTAACGGTAAGAAAAATAATCTAAATTGATGTGGTGGATGGCTTTATATCACACTGCTAAGCCAACACAATTACAATGCACCACACATAGGCACGGCTAACATTTGTCTTAAATCTTCCACACATTTATTTTGCCCGGATCCATTTAAGCAGCAATACGGGTTTCATTTATTTATTTTAATCATAGGATTGAAGAAGGGGATCTCTGGGGCTGAACTGTGTTAATTTCAGCTGCGGGGACCCCCTGCTTCCAGAGACACTTACCTTCGTAGAGGGTGTCGGTATCCCTGTGGAGTTTAAATGTCCTGCTCCCGCGAGCCGATAGGACGCAGCACCGGATGATGTCACGGGTTCCTATTGGCCCGTGGGACATTTCCATATCCACAACCATAATCACGTTAAAAGCACAACGTTAGAAATAATGCACGCTAGAGAAAATGAGATGCAAATGAGATGAAGATGAGACATTGTTATATGCATGCCGTATGCATTAAACTCCGGTAAGGTTTTATGGATATCCCTGCTTTAGCACAGATAGCTCAATCAGCCACTTGTGCTGAAGCAGGGATATCCGGAAAGCCTGACATGTTGGGGGGGTCTTGAAGACTGGAGTTGAAAACCCCTGCTATATGGCATAAAGACAAAACCAGTAATAATACGACATTAACATGCACATGGATATATAAAGACTGTCTTGAGAAAGTGCCGTGGGGCGTGAAACGCGGTGGAGACTTTTTTTATTTCCTATGAAGAAGATGTATGAACCATTGAAATAAAGTATATTTAGTCATTTTTCACATATGCTGATCTCCTGAAACGATCTTTTTTCAGACCTGTGCCGAGTTGTTTTAACAAACTTTACTACTGCTGTTAATTTAGTTCCTGACTGGCAACAGTTGTTTAGAGGTAAGTGGCCCCTCCTACCAGAGCTCACCCCTCCCCGCCTTTTTAACTTGGGAGGTTCTAGCATTTTGCTGTATGGACAGGACTCACTGTGGTTGTTTCCCCTCATACAGAGGTAAAAGGAAGGGTTCAGTGTAGTGTAGGACCTGCATTAATTTGGTTATACCTTGACGTGGTATGCAGGCTTATGACGCTTTGGCCAAAGGGTTTAACTAAATAACCAAGTAAATATTATTATTATTTAAGTATTTAAACTTTATACTTATTACTTTATGTTTTGTCAATTGGATGTACATTGGGCACCTCTGTCTTTTGTTTGTATACTGCTCCAAGGAGCTTACAATCACAAAGCAAAAGAGTGGGAACTTAAAGGTATAGGGAGAGAAAAGGGTTGATATGTTTCTAAAAGCAGCTTGTCAGCTGAGATGCTGATAGATTGATATGAGATGATAGGTGTTCTGCTGGAGGCAGGAGTGTTTTCAGGTCACGGTTTCAGTGTGTGAAGCATGGGGAAAGTCTGAAGTTGCAGGGAAGAGAATTCCACAGGTGTAGAGCAGCCAGGGAGATGTCGTGCAGGTGGGAGTGGAAAAGTGCTATGAAGGAAGAGGTGAAGAGAAGATCATGGAGATCATGCAGAAGGTGTGTGGTGGACTACTTGGAGATTCATTTTATGGACTTTGTATGCGAGGACAGGAATCAGTTATACATACTCTGGTGAGTGTTTGAGATGGTCTTTAATTACATACATGTGAATAAATCTCTACTAACACAGATATTATTTCCAATTAAAATATTTCCTTTGAGTTTCATAGTTAGACAGTTATATAATAGTTAGACGTTTATATAATAGTTAGACGGTTATATAATAGTTAGACAGTTAGATGATAGTTAGGAAGTTACACAGTAGTTGAAAAAAGACATGCGTCCATCAAGACTGCTGCGATTCTGAATCTATGATCTTGTCACTTTAAATGAAGATAGAAGCTAAGTTACTGCTGCTTTTGGGTCAACCTCATGGTACCCCAGGGCCTCTTTGGAGAAGATATTGACAGTTGTCTTGAGTGATGAGTTTGGGTTGATGATATACTACAGTGCATCAGATTGCAGAAGCAAAAGCAACAAAAACGCCTTTTATTGTTACCTTAGAGGTAAATAGCATGTGATTTATCAATGTGCCCACCTGTTTTATAAGTCACAGAAAGATATATTCAATTTAGTTCCCAGGCTATTGGCCGCTTCCCTTTTTAATGTTCCATTCATACATGATTGGAAAAAGAAAATAAAAGTTGGAGAAAAAGGGCAAGTTTTTTTTAATATAGATTTATTTGGATGTAGTTGGGCTGGATCTTGAAACAGGGCAATTTATGGACTAAGACCCAGCAGTCTTCACCTTAGTGGGCTATAAGGCGTCTTCCAGCAGAACATTGATTAGTAAATATTGCCCTAATTGGGAAAATTATGCAAATGTTGACTCCCTTTATAGTGGTCTCCTCATATCACCAGTGGAAGGAACACAGGGCACAACGGATTTAGAATATCTAAACTCATTTATTGAGCCAACACCAACTTCATATGTCTCCTCATTTCACCAGCATTTATAATATAATGAGATGCTATGTAATGCTGGTAAACGCTCTAAAGTAACTTCAAATTCCCATGTTTAACATGTGTATTAGAAGATTATATATATATATATATATATATATATATATATATATATGGTTGAAAGGCAGGGATGCAGACCTTTCTAGGAAATGTGTATGTATATGTGTATATATATATATGTACACACGGGCGACTTTTTCAAAAGGTGTGTGACGAAACGCGTCAGGGAGCATCATTACGCAATACGCACGGACACTACGTCATCACGCATGCGCAGGAACAGGCCGGTTCGAGCGCTAAACAACACAGAGGCCATCCAGAAAGGAGACATTCTCTGGGATTTCTGGAACGTTTTGCTGAACATTATCTATGCACCCTGGACATCCTGATGGATCACTGCCCCTTCATCTCTGAGAGACTGATGGACTTTTGATTCAAGCACAGATACCGGATGGTGGGGATATTGTCACGAAATGCTTTTAATTCTTGTACCCTTGTGAGTTTATTTCTTTCCCTTCCCTCCCTTTCCCTTCATTAAATATACGGTTTTATACCATGGGGCGTGCGCTCTCTCCTCTCTCTTTTCTGCAGATTCCAAACGGATGTGGTTAATCCCCTTGAGAGCAGCCGGAGACCCCTTTTCCAGCATCACCATTATCATTGTTGGACATTTTTGAAAGGACTGGTTTTTACTTCTTTTCTTTTTTCATCACAGTTTGAATTAATATTTGGTTTTAGATTTAACACTATTATTCAATTTATTTTATCAGGCACTTATACATTTATATTATGTTGGTCTATTCTTGGTACTAATAGTATATATTTATTTTATTATCTAATACCTATTCTAGGCGCTGCTTTATTGTTTTTTTCGTTTGTCTCATATATATATATATATATATATATATATATATATATATATAATATATATACACACATACACATACACACACATTGTATGCAGCAAGAAAACATACACTTGATACTTTACTGTGGATTATGTAGCTCCTTAAAATTCACATTAGATATGTATGTTTTTGTAAATTGCAAGTCGACCGTGGTGGATGCCGTGAACCAGAGTCAAGTGACATGGAGTCATCGATTTTATCTGCTAGAAGAATGGAAGCATAGAAAATGTACAAATGTATGTTGAAACCTATGAAGGAATGCACATTCACAGGCAAAGGAGGGCTGAAGAGGACCCCTGTCAGGAAGATCAATGGCTGCAGTGAACAGCTTGAATTTGGGGGACCAACATGCCATCAACCAACACATGCAGTAGTTGACGCTAGAGACAACAAAGTGTGGGATGAGACATTTTCCTGGTGGCTCATCAATGTTCACCAGAACTATCAACAGGAGCGTTCATTTCCAGACTGCATGTGCACTGGTCAGTATTCGATATGCTGTGAAGCCATGTTCCCCTTACTCAGGAACATTCCATATGATTGGGGAAGACTGTTTTACAGCATACAGATGGGGTCCATTGTCTTGCTTAAGTTCAGTTTGGACTAAAATGATCATCAGGTTCACGGGAAAATATTATTGTTAAAATGTATAATGCCATTAAACGTGGTAATATTCTGTAACACTGAAATATGTTGCATAATAAATGAAAAGGAGCTCTGTTGATTATTATAGCAGATAATATTTACATTTCACATTCAAAATCCAAGGAGTGTAAAACTCATAATAAATGGCTTACACGTGGCAGAACAGAAACAGGATAATATCATTATTATAAAATCACTCAATTACAAAATGATAAGCTAATGTATATATGGTGTGAGTGAGTGAAGGGTTAACTTCCTCACTCTGATGGGAGGCAGACCACACCCTAGATGTATGCTGTGCTAGGATGTGGACAGTTAGCTCCAGAGCAGGGCTTTGAAAGGCAGGAAGTGGCTCCATGTCAGTGCTACCTGTTCCAGAACCAGCAGAGACAGGTCAAGAGGCTGTGAGGACTGCCCAGAAGGTTGTACCTGGGAGCAGCAGGACTCTGTGGCCGTGAACGAGGTTATCCAGGAGGAAGTCAAGCTGCCCAGAGGATGTGTCTGGCACAGGAGATGGACTTTCCTCAGGAGACTAAAGTAAGGCCAATTTAGTGTGCTTTGTTGCACTGCCTGTGATTCAGTTATCCCTGAGGTTTGTTTAATGTACAGTAGCTGCTCGGGATAGTTAGGGGCAAGATGGGTACTGTGTAGTTAGTGCTCAGAGAGGAGCTAAGCATTATGTTTTATAGTTGCTTTGTTTTATGCCTGTAAGAATAAACCTGCTAACAGATTCTCATGCTTCCTACCTTTAATGTGAGAGCAAAGATCCTGCAACGTGGCCGAGTTGTCACAATGCATAAAGAAGCTTGTGTTAGTTGTTTAAAGCTGCAGTCCAAGCAATATCCTACATGTGGTTTTTTTTTTTTTAATAAATCAATTCTGTACTATTAGAAAATACTTGTAGTATTTTTTTAAACAGCTATGCATGACATTTTTTATGTATTATACTGTAACAAGCATTTTTTGTTTCTATAGCAACCATTTACAAAGTCACATCCCCATCCTCTTCTGGAACAGGCTCTGGCACGCCCCTTTTTGAGCCCTGCCCTCTCTAGCAGTGCACCAATTGTATCTAGTGGCTACCTGGTCACATGATCTTCCCCACAGAACTTTGCATCTTTGGTCCTCTTCTGCTGCACTGATAGGCATTTAGTGAACCCCCTGAGCCGAATCTTCGATCGATCACAGGAGAACAGATCGATTGTCAGCTTAGCTAATTACTCATCATTGTGTGGATTGTATTGATGCACATATTAAAGGGGCGGAGTTTTGTTTTTAAAACGGCAACTTGGACTGCTGCTTTACAGCAGCGAAAAGTGAAAAATCCAATTAGAAAAAAATCAGTCCTGTAGTATTAGATAGTACTGACTACATTTTTTTTAACTCCTAATGCCATTTTTAATGTTGGATTTTTTTTGTGTATACTGATCATCCTTTAGTTGCTACAGCAACCATTTAGAAAGTCATATCCACTTCCTCTTTTGAAACAGGCTCTGACACACCTTTTTGAGCTCTCCCCTTTGGCAACAAAGTATCACAAACAGATCTATTGCTGTGTTCCAAACAGCAGACTGTCTATTACTCCAAAAGCTGTAACAATAATGTGTTACACTGAGTAATATAATGTTAAATATCAGCTGCAGCATAAAATTAGATGGTGGCCTTTAGTTAGGTATACAAATCAGGATCTTGACAGATTTAGAACAGGTGCACCAAACGATCGCCAGCTTAGGTAAGAATGTAGAATTATACATTGTCACATGCTACACATCTAAAAATAATAAGAAAGAAAAGGGGAGAAAGTAGCACAGCCGGTCCTCGCTTGTCCGACGGAATGCGTCCTGCAAACCGCCGTCGGTTAACGGACCATCAGATTGCGGGTCCATGTTAACCGGCGGATAATGCGTCCGGCGGACTGCATTATGCGGCGTCGGATAAGGCATCCGTCGGTAAGCGAGGACTCACTGTATTGCGGCTTTAAATTGTGCATTTAAACTCAACAGCTCAACTACACCCCTCTCCTCCGATCTTCCCCAGGATCCGGGCACATTTTAAGAATCTAACAATTCTAAATAATTTGTGTGCCTCCAAAAGTCACATTTACTAAAGCCGCAAACACCACATGTTTAATATATTGTTAATGAGTGCAAAGAATCGCTGTTTCTTATAAATGCAGAATATAAGTGCGATCATTTGCATTTAGCAAAGTGACAGCACATCTTTTACCTTTGAGAATATTACAGAATATTGCCCTTTTGCTGTGATATGTACTAAATAGGATACCGTTAGCACCAAGCAAAGGAGAAACACGGCTCTGCTAAATAATTAGTGAAAATAAAGACGGATTTGTTTACTATTTCTTGCATTCATTTTCAGCCGCCGCTTCGTTCTTGTAGAAAATTACAAGGTGCCTTTGAGCAATTGAGTTTGTAGATGAAGAAATTACAATCATTTTTACTGCTTTGCTTTGGGGGAAAAAAAGTCTCATTACTATTCGCATTTAAATTAGAAGGCACAACTAATGGAGGTTTTACAAGTCAATGAAGGGAGCGACAGCATATTCAAAAGCAATGAATCTATTTTACATGGGAAATGCTGTTAGAAACAATAGGAGTTATTCATTAAAGCTCAATATTAGTTTTCCATGGCTATTTCTGAAACTTGGTTTTTTACCACTGTGACAGTAGGGGTAGCTGGCATCACAAAACTGGGATGAGGCTCAGCTAGCTACCCCTAAATCCATGTAACTTGGCCACCTATTTAAGGCTTATTTAGGACAAATGTACTTTAACATCTGGGGGAGAACAGGGAATGTTTAACGCACTATGTAAGAAGGTACTCCATAGTGAATCAACATTGTTCTATGATGTGATTTGGGAGTCAGCCCTGTAACGTGTAAATGGGATTATGTGACTGTACGTACTCATTTCTAAGATAGCAGACTTGTAATGTGATTTGCATGTGTACATTACTATGAAGGGGACTCTGTGATTTAATCAGCCGAGGTTCCTGTAGAGAAATGTGGCTGGAGACAAAGGCTGGGAGTGTGGAGGTTTTAAAGACCTTTGGTGAGTGGGAAAGAGTGGACAATCAGGTCTGCTCTGATTGGCCAGTAGCCTCTGTCCCATGTAAAGGATAGCAACAGAGGGCTATATAAGAGGCACTGCTGATCAGAGCATTAAATAGACTATCAGAGGGAGAGACCAGGGAGACTATCTGAGAGACATTCTGTGAAGCAGTTTGGATCTTGACTGTGACCAGATGGAGATACATGTCAGAGTTGCTGCTGTGTGAAGCGGACAGGGCAAGCCTTCTTGAAGCAGGCCCGTGCACCTAGCGAGGCTAGAGTCTACTCCCCAGGCCCCCAGTTGGTATTGTATTTTGTGCAACTTTGTTTTGTCTGCTGGCGTGCCAGAATAAACCTCATTTAATTCAACAACCTTGTCCTGTCTGGTGCTAGTGATCCCAGTGGTTTCGGTGTAAAAGCACTGTACTGGTCTCCTGTGACAACCACAATTGGGCATAGTCACATTGCAGTTATTAAAAAGGTATTGTCTTCTCTATCTCCCGTTTTCTGCTATCGGATCATCACCTAATCTACTTTGCTGTCTCAAACTCGTCTTCCGCTGTGCCTCCTGTCTCTTTCTCTCTCCTCCCCCTTCTCCCACTGTGCCTCCTGTTTCTCTCCTCCCCCCGCTGTGCCTCCCACCCCCCCCCCAGCTTTCCCCCCCCCCCGCTACGTCTCCTGTCTCTTCCACCCCCGCTACGTCTCCTGTCTCTTCCACCCCCGCTACGCCTCCTGTCTCCTCCCCACGCAACGCCCTCCTGTCTCTTCCACCCCCGCTACGCCTCCTGTCTCCTCCCGCCGCTACGCCTCCTGTCTCCTCCCCACGCAACGCCTCCCGTCTCCTCCCCACGCAACGCCTCCCGTCTCCTCCCCACGCAACGCCTCCTCCCCCCCCACCCCCCCCCCCCCGCTACACCTCCTGTCTCCTCCACCGCCCCCCCCCCACTATGCCAGAGGCTCACGGTCCACAGATCTTCAAGCTCTGGAATCCTCCCTCAGCTCTAAACTCCCTTCTGCATCCTTCCCACCTGGACCAGCATGTTCTCCTACTTCTATAAACCTCTTGCCACTCTACCGCCTGAAGAAGTTTACTTTGGTAAACGAAACGCGTCGCGACTATTGTGGCTGGCGGTTTCAATATTCACCACCAGTACACATTCAAGTGTATCGTTTTTGCCCGTTCCCGATTGTTCCTAGTTATCACAAACGGACAGGCATCCTAAGGACACCTATAGAGGGCTCCGGTTCCTGCGCATGCGCGCTACACTCCTCACCACGCTACTACACGTGGAGGTTAGGAGACACAACGGAGACAGCCCCAGCGCGCAGGACTGATCTCCCAGGACTGAGACTGCCCATCTATTCCCTATGCGATGCCCTACTCCTGTGATAAACGTCAGAATCGGGGATCATTAAAGAAATTTTATATGTAAGTTATTACTATTTTATTTTTTGGTAATACAATTTACATCTCTCATCTTGGTGCGCCTTGTGTTTTTTCTCTTTCACTCTAACACTCACCCAGACGCCATGTTCTCTCCCCTCAGAGCGTCTATGGAGGAAATATTGCAGATTTTCTCCTGTCCTGTTACAACTCAGCACTTCTTCTAGGCAAGCATAGCTATGTCTGTACTTTTATCAACACTCACAGATCTGGCGCACACCCCCCCCCCTTCTCTGTGTTTAACGCTCACCTCAAATATTCTAATAACTGTCTCATACCCTTCATCTCTCCTCAAACTTCTGCCGACTACTTCAAAGACGAAGAAATGTAAAGATGGCGGAGCACTGCGGTGAAAGAATTGTAAGGTGAACATATGAAGATAAAAACCTCTGATGTGTTTCACGCCGTACATGGCGCTTTATTAAAACTCGTTGATAAAGCGGCAGGTACAGCGTGAAACACGTCACGGTTTTTTTCCCCGTTTGTGCTCATTAGATACCATTTTCTATCGTTTGCTTCCAGCCCTTACAATTCTTTCACCGCAGTGCTCCGCCATCTTTTATTTCTTCCGCGTTTATTGAAATGGCAGAAGCATGCCAGGCCTGATTTTCCGGAACATACAGGGGTCTGGTACCTTTAGTACATACCTACTTCCAGAGATGCTATGTAATTGACGTTCACATTCTGGACGCTTGGAACAGCGCGCTATAGGAAGGATAGATGAGAAAAATCTGCAGCACTCACCAAGATGATGTTGTCAAAAAAGGTATTTATTCACACCATGTGACGTAACCGAACACAGCAGTTTGAGCGACGTTTCGGATCACTATGGGTCCTTTCCAAGCTTGTTGCTGTGTTCGGTTGCCTCGCATGATGAGAATAAACACCTTTTTTGACAACATCATCTTGGTGAGTGCTGCAGATGTTTGTCTTTTCTATACTGTTTTGGACTGGTTTGGGATCCCAGTGTTTCTGTTGGCACCCCACATTTTATAACCCTTATATTACAGGTTTTGCTTTTGGAGTGCACCAGGCAGCATTGTTTTTGTTTACATACATACATACATACATACATACGGCGCAATGAAAGAAACAGTTCTATATATATATATAGTCTCTGTGAGGGTTTGACAAATAGATAATGTGAAAGAGCAGCAGGTATAAATGATCCTGATGTCGATCCTAGGAATAATAAAGAAGTTTTCAGTTGTTACCAGGCAATGCTTGTAAAAATCTGATACATTGTAAGTAGCCCTTCCCTTTTTGCGCTATAGAATACATCAAACGTTACTTCACTGAGTTGGCCTTTCTTTATTATTCCTAGGATCGACATCAGGATCATTATACCTGCAGCTCTTCCACATTATCTATTTGTCAAACCCTCACAGAGACTATATATAGAACAGTTTCTTTCATTGCACCTGATGTATATATAACTATATTGTTTGTGGGTTTTTGTGTTAAAACCAATACATTGCGGCAGCATAGTTAGAACACTCTTCCTATCACTCTCACTCTCACTCTCACTCTCTGCGCATCCAATTATTCTTCATATACACACACACACACACACACACACAATCCTGGTTGAGATCAACATTCCCATGGCTATTTGTGTATCCAGGTATGAACTTACAGATCGCTAGAAATTGATCTATTGTGGTTATGAACCTCTGCACTACAGGGGTGGATCATAAAATGTGGTGTTGGACGTCTCGGCACAGAAGGGTTTTTAACGCCAGCTGAGTAGATGGCACTGCTTTTCTAAATCTTTCTAGGTTGCTGGTCCCTCCAGGAGTTCCACGGTTAGTCAACCCAGCAGGGAATGCACACATCCTTTAGATCTCCGAAGCAGAGATGGACTATTAAACACTGCACACAAATAAAGCTGCAAAAAAAACGACATCAGCTCTTCCATAAATCCCAATCTTAAGGACAATCAATTCTATCCGGCATCGCCTCTCTTAGAAGGAAAGTATGATTCTCTTTTACTGCTGCAGGTAGCAACACCTGATTGAATGTGAGGATTGCACACACTTCACCTAGACGGATGGATGCTGTTTATTCTATTCCCTTACAGAATGTTATTTATCCCCGAGAACGCTCCAACTTTAGAGCCGGTTATTTCATCACTAGATTTGGCATCTGCTGTTACACTGTGTATTTTTGTCACATTGGATGTTGCTCTGGACTTCTTAGTTTCTTGTTTTATACAATTAGTCACGCCCAGTAGCACCCCTTTTGACACTTTTATATACATATATATGTAACGGTTCTTGGGCCCCCACCCAATCTCAGATTGGCCCCTGTGGTCTAGTCGGCCCCCATTACATGTCTGTGTGATGTGGTGCACCTGCTGGTAACAGGAGTCCTGAGTCTCCCGCTGGGTTGGTATGGGGAGTATCACCATGACAGGCGTCTGAGGTAGTGTTCTGAGTCCTACTCACATTCGGTACAGTGCCTCCACCCCATCAGGATCTCTGCGGCAGCAGGGGAAGTATCTGATGGGGAACTCCCTCCTGGTGCATCCTTCTGTTGAATAACTTCACTCTCACACAGAAGGGATCTTTTGAACCAGGGCATCTTTAATTTCATCTCCTCTGGCAGACTGCCCCTCATCGCGGCCATACTTAGCCGCACATTGTCAGGCTGACCATCTTGAGGAAGGTTCCTTCTACTCCTCCACTCTAATCTGCTTGGTTATTCCACCTCTCCCCTAAGGGAGACCATATGCCAGATCCCTGGACACAGTGTGTAAGCAGCTTGTCTCTCTGCCACTTGAGCTGCACAGCCTCACAGCTCTTGCATCAGACACCAGCACTGTCTGGATCTCATCTCCCACACTGCAACACTGTTGCAGACACTTGAACAACTAACTTTAGGAAGTGCTGTGCAATATATCAGCTTCCAGAAAGACTCACCTCTGTGTCACTAATAGTGGACACAGAGCATGCTGTCACTTCCTTTGCTACTATCTTACACATCACAGGGGTTGAGGGCAAACCTCCATGATGACTACTGGCAACCCTACCTTTTAACAGGAGTTACTGCACAGCATGAGGGAGATATGTACACTAATTTTATACATGGCTACATATATATATTTTGTGGTAATTGTGGGGGGGTTTCTGAGAGCTTGCTGGGTATCTGTGTGTTTGTTTACTTTGTCCAGCTGGTCTCAGCTGTTTGAGGTTAGTGACTCCTCCCTCCCAGGGTTTAAAGATCGCCCCTCCCCACTGTCCAAGTAAGCAGGTTTTCTTTTCATCCAGCTGGTTGCGACAGGTTCAATGCCAGGACCATCCTTCCTCTAATTATAGAGGTAAATAAGGATTTTAACCAGTTAGTGTTAGGACCTGCAATATTAGGGTCATGCCTTGAAAGTGGCTCGCAGGCTTATACGCTTTGGCCAAAGGGTTAACTAAATGACTCTTTTTTCAAGAGATATATAGGTATTTCACTGTGTATTTTTGTTACATTGGATGTTGCTCTGGACTTCTTGATTTCTTGTGTATGTGTGTATGTGTGTATGTATGTATGTATATATATGTATAGATAGGTTCCTTACCGAGTAAATCCAGGTGGACCCCTTGAGAAAGGTCCTGTGCCAAGGACCGAAACGTCGGGTTTATGTGCCAGTTTTTCTACTGAATACATGCTTTTTTTGTACCTCCTGAGTGTGCTGTCTCCTTCTTGCCTTGTATGCAGATGAGCATACAGCTATATTTGTATATATATATATATATATGAGAGGTGTGCGGGGGCGGGCGGGCCAAATGAGAGGTGTGCGGGGGCGGGCGGGCCAAGGAAGCAATCTCATTGGCCTGGCCCAAGGTCCAATGGGATTGCCGCTAGGGACACAGGGAGGGACACAGGGAGACACATACAGACACGGACACATATGACGCTTTCAGAAATATATAGTAGATGTGGTGGGTTGTGGTGTTAGAGCTTGCTGGGATTGTGTGTTTATTAAATTTAATTTTTTGAAGTATTTAACTATGTATTTTGTCACATTGGATGTAGCATTGGGTATCTTTGCCTTTTGTTGTATACATTTGGCCACACTCAGTATCACTCCTTTTGATTATATTGTTGTATACATTTGGCCACACTCAGTATCACTCCTTTTGATTATATATATATTCAAATATAATCAAATCAAATATAATCAAAAGGAGTGATACTGAGTGTGGCCAAATGTATACAACAATACTGGTCGTGCCGTGACGTGGCTGCATACTGGTCGTGCCGTGACGTGGCTGCATACTGGTCATGCCGTGACGTGGCTGCATACTGGTCATGCCGTGACGTGGCTGCATACTGGTCATGCCGTGACGTGGCTGCATACTGGTCGTGCCGTGACTTGGCTGCATACTGGTCATGCCGTGACGTGGCTGCAGGCTTACACCGCTTTGGCCAAAGGGTTTAACTAAATGACCCTTACTCATGAGAATACTGACATTGAAGTATGTAACTCTGTATTTTGTTACTTTGGATGTAGCACTGGGTATTTTTGTCTTACGTTGTATACGCTTTGAAACAAGCCTACCTTTTATTTAAGACAGCGAGCAGCGCTTCTTTCTGACCGGTAACAAACTGAGAAATCCGAGTATCTTTACCTGAAACAATAAAAATACTCACTTTAGAGAATGGTATAATTCAATAACAGTTTCCTATTACAATACACATTTAAATCTTATATCTAATGAGTAGCGCATATAAAATAATCAAAATGATACATTACAGGAGAGATATTTTAATACTCTGTCCCATTTAACAACATTTTTTATTAATATTATATATATATATATTAGTTGTATTATTTATTTATATCTATTAGATATAGTTATTAATATATATATATTATATAGTAATATCTATATATATAATATATAATAAAGTGTTCGACAAACCTATACATTTGCACGCCCGTGGCGAGTGGATTTAACATCGTGGCGCGCTCCTATTGGCCCAAGCAGCACACGTGTACTAGGTGGCGAGATAGATTTTTTTTGTCGGCGAGTAGATTTTTTGATGATTTGTCGACCACTATGTATATATATATATATATATATATATATATTAAAAATTATTATTTTTAAAGGAGGCCCCGCATTGGAACTCAGGGACACATATTGTCCCAATATATAAATAAAATAATGATTAAAATAAATAAATACAAATCTTTATAGCAGCAATTCCCCCAGAAGCAGGGGAGTAAGACACTGACTCTGATAACGACGACATCGAGAGTGAAGCAGGGGAATCTGGTTTAATTCCCTGTGTCGGCTCCTTGTGACCTTGGGCAAGTCACTTTATCTCCCTGTGCCTCAGGCACCAAAACATAGATTGTAAGCTCCACATGGCAGGGACTGTGTCTGTAAAATCCCTGTGTGCTGCGTACCGCGCGCTATACTGCAATTGTGACGCGCTTTGAGTCCCATTAGGAGAAAAGCACTATATGAAATAGTTATTATTCAAGTTATTATTATATATGCGTTTAACTCATATAATGTAAGTATTTTAACCCGTCTATGTCCTCCTCTTTAAAAAAAAGTTTTTAAAAATCATGTTTTTCCTCATCTTTACTGCAGTTACCGTGGCAACCTTTACACTGCAATGGCCTCAAGAGGGAGCTTCATTTTAAACTCCCAGACACTTAATATTTCAAACGCTTATATCTCCTGAACAGATCATCAGATTTTAGAAAGGGCAAAAAAAATGGCGATCAGTGTGGACTGCTGCTTTTTAACATCTCTTTGAAAGCTGTAGAATTAAGGTCTTTGTTATCCTTGGCTGTTAATAAGTAAAGCCCTCAAGACCCTCCAACAGGTCAGGTTTTCAGGATACCCCTGCTTCAGCACAGGTGGCTCAGTCATCCTGGTGGTGGCCCTTGAGGACTGGAGTTGGCCACCCGTGGGTTAGGCATTCAGGACTTACACTCGTGCTTGCGGCCCATTTGGGATTTCTTCATTGCCGCTTTCTCACCCGTAACATTGTGCAAATGTTTCGTCACGTAAACCTGTCAGCAAGCAGGAGAAGCATATCAGCCATCAAAAACCAGCATGACTGTAGAAGATCAGTACGTGAGGATTGTTTATATATTAGGGACCTATGCTGTTTAAAACATGCAGAGTTTCTTGGGTCAAGCATGAAAAGAGGATTAAAAAGCCTCATAGCCCCTCCAGCTCAATCACAGTATATAACATGCTGCAGCTTACCAGGGTGTTATCAATAAATGATTTTACTAAATGATCTTGTAGCCCCTGCTACAAATATATGTATACTGTAAATAATACACTGAGAGACAAAGGGAAGGATAGGGAGTGATCACAAAACCATACTAATTGTGTAGTTATATAATAAATAAGGGATAGAGAGTGAGTGCAAAACTGTGAACTGAACTAGTGAATCAGAAAGGGGGGGGAAGGGAACACAAAGTGATTGTGCCCCTAAAAGATTTCACTAAACTGCACACCACTGGTGTAAAAAGTAACTTTTAATAGATTGACTTAAAACATATATTACCAAAAGGTAGGTGTAACGAGAGTTAAAAATAATATAAATCAAAAAATAATATCAAGCATCTATGTCATCTAGTATGTATGATGGTAGTATCCCCATTTACCAGCTAATGATGGTGGGATTGGAGACAAAATTTGTCCCTGAAGAAGCTCCTTTGCTGGAGGGAAATGCGCGTTGGACGTGCAATGTTGTCAGTCTCCTACTTGGAGCTGTTTTAATGTAGTTTTGTGAGGTTCCTGTTTCAGCATGTTTAGATCACAGAACATGGCTAATTTAGTCTAGGTTGGCAGCCAGCGAGTACTGTGGCCATTATCCTATTTCTGTGTGTATGCACTCTACAGAGTATATGCTGTGAACTTATCAACACTGTGGCTGTGAGTGCTAGTCCCTGTATTTTCAGGATATGCACTTCATGTGACAGCCATAATCACCAACTAGTAAATGTATGTTATGTTAGGAGGACTGGAATTTTCTATCACTTGTCAATTGATCTCGCTGACCCTTTACAGTGACCATCTGGTCTAACAGCTGATCAGAGGGGCTAATACCCTGACCTATTGATCTTATGCCTCCAATCCCACCATCATTATCTGTTTAAATTGGGATACTACCATCATACATACTAGATGACATAGATGCTTGATATATATTTTTTTATTTAATTTATTTTTAACTCACGTTACACCTACCTTTGGTAATATATGTTTTAAGTCAATCTATTAAAAGTTACTTTTTACACCCAGTGGTGTGCAGTTTAGTGAATTCTTTTAGGGGCACAATCACTTTGTGTTTCCCTTCCCCCCCTTTTCTGTAAATAATACAGAATGAATCTGCTCCACCTATCACATAAGGAATAGGAGACACTGCCCCTGATCTGCCTGGCAACACCTGACAGGAGATATGGAATTGGATAAGAAGAAAACCTGATAGGATCTGGAGACCAACTGTCAGTCTCAGACACAGACAGGGATAGGAAGTGACAGTATAAGTTCATCTTTCCTGTCTTGTCTTCAAATACATTCTGGGCAAGCTACTCACCCCTACCACATGCAGCACTTATCATCTGAGATCAGACTCCAAAACACTGTCCATGGTCCCAAGGTTCAGCAAAGTATCCGGCCGCTCCTACTTCTCTTACTGTGCATCTCACAACTGGAACAGTCTCCCGGAGACTCTCACATCCACCACCTGTCTAAGTTCTTTCAAAACTAAAGCTGTCTCACATTTTAACCTGGTCTGTAACTGTTACATAAGCCTATAATATATACTATCTCTAACTGTGCATGCAATGTCTTGTATATAATGTATACCCTGCTCACTTATGTAACTGTATTTCTAACCATGTATTATTTGGACATACTTGAAAACAAGAGGTAACTCTCAATGTATTACTTCCTGATAAAACATTTTTATAAATAACTAAATAAATAGTATAAGAGGCACACAGAGAAACTGCACAGGTGAAAATTAATGTGGCTTAAGAGAGACAGCCTGACCCTCACAGATGGTGAAAGAGGAGGCTTTTAGGAGAGTGCTAGCCAAGGAGAAAGAAAGTGAGAGACAGCAGCAGAAACACAACCCCCTACAAAGAGGAAGAGAGAGCTGAAAATAGACTTTCCCTACACACACAAAGAGAAGTGTGAGGAGAAGAGTCCACAGTAAGAGAGATCCAGACACTTGCTGGGCTGTTAAAGCGTGACAGACAGACATCTGGGAGGCCTTTTCCTGCAATTTCAGTATCATTTGTAAATCACACATGAACCTCACAAATGTTTCACCCTTAACAGGCCTGCAACGTGGCTAGATGACATTTTTGAGATAGGAGCGCCAACGCAGTGCTGGCAATAATATTGGCCTAAGTGGCTTCTACATTGGACACTGGGACTAATAAAAGGCACAGTGTCCGCATTTATTGTGTATGAGATAGACAGACAGACAGTTTTCTTTAAGAGTAAGGGCCGCCGGGTTAAGGTTGCCATAGGGTCATACAGCACCGATTAATACAGTATATACATAAGTCTTGTCTGGTCTTATTCAAGGGGTCCAATTATGGCGTACTGAGGGAGGACAGACTCAGGCTCCCCCAAAGCACATAGACTGTGAAAATAGAGGGGTTACACATGAATAAAATATTCAAAACCAATACTCTTTTGTAGTCAACAATGAATTGACCTGCTACAATCTGTCTTTGGCTGTGCCTTACTCTACTATACAATCATGGATTAAGTAAATACATTTATTGTGCACTTCGATAGGGTTACGCAACTGGGGGGCGCGGCGGTTGCCGAGGCCCCGCGCTCTTCAACCAAGGCATTTAAATTAATTCCGGGGGATCGCATGAGGCCTCTGCAAACTTCACTTACCTTGTCGTCAACGACACCGCGGGGTCACGTTGCCATGGCACCATAACGTCACGTGACCCCGCTGCGTCATTTGCCGCCGAGAGCCGGAGACAAGGGAGGGGAGGTGGGGTGGTACGAGCAGGGGATGGAAGCAGGCAGGTGGGGAGCAGCAGGGAAAGATTATGCACCCCTGCACTACAATACTCATGTTTGTTATTGGATTTAAGTGTCAGGATCTTAATTGGATGAATGGAGGAATACATTCTTTAATCTTAAACTCCTATGCGAGTAATATTTATTTTTGATTTGTCCAGTAAGAGGACCTACCTCTTGTAACATGTCTAGAGTCCTCCAAGACGACTAGAAATAAACCAGAAATATGAACAATGGGGTTACCTTTGGGGATGATGACTCTTTCTTGGATGAAGACTTTTTCTGCCTTTCAGTGACCTTCATAGCATCTAAAACATTAAATAAATGTATAGATATTTAGGAAATAGTAATAAACAACATCTCTACACCAATGTAAAACAGACTGTCACCCATGTTGCTGCCAGATGGGCCAGACCACACAGTGAAGGGACTAACCCAACAAGACTGCATCAGAGCTCAGGATTTGGTAGGTAGACAAATTAAAGACGCTCAGATTCTCACATGGAGAAGCCGTTTCAGGGCATATTGAATAGGGACCGTAACTTGTGATATATTGAACATTGTGCTTACAACTTTTGTGCATCTGGGCTTAAGTAGGCAAACCTTGGGTGCTTTGTGCCTTGCAGTTTAAAACAGAGTGGTAAATAACACTGCATATTTCCAATTTAACCCAGTTTGCGTCACAAAAGACAATAGTAACTCTGCACTACAAAACTACAGTTTCAATTAAAAAACATATATTTTTTTTTTAGGATTTTCCTGTTTCTAACCCATTTCTTCTGTTTGTATTGTACCTGCTATGCCTTCCATCGAAGTGAATTTGACAGCAGGGTACTTGTTAGCTGGTAAAGCCGGGGGGATGTATGCAGTGTCTTCATTACTGAAAGCAAAATCTGGAAAGGGAGAGGGGACCTCCCGGAGCCTCTTCAATGAGATTTGCACCCTGCTGCCCCCAGAGTACATGGAGCTGTCTGGAGAGCCCCCAAAACTGACTGTCTCCACTTGTCCACTTCTCCTCATTGAACCCCTGGGGTGTTCTGTCTCCCCCTGCTCGGCACTTCCCAGTGAAGTCCCTAGGTGATCGCTCTCCCTCTGCCCACCTCTCACCACTGATCTACCAAGGAAACCTGTCACCACCTGCTTATCTCTCCCCAATGATACCCTAGAATAATCAATATCTACCTGCCTCCCTTTTCCTACTGATCCACCAGTATTACCAGTCTCCTCCTGCCCCTCTCTACTGACTGATCCCCTGGGGTATCCTGCCTCCTCCTCTCCCACTCTCCCTTCTGATCCCCTGGAGTATCCTGCCTCCTCCTGCCCCACTCTCCCTTCTGATCCCCTGCAGTATCCTGCCTCCTCCTGCCCCACTCTCCCTTCTGATCCCCTGCAGTATCCTGCCTCCTCTTGCCCCCCTTTACTGAAGGATCCCCTGGGGTGTCCTGCCTCCTCCTGCCCCCCTCTCCCTGCTGATCCCCTGGGGTGTCCTGCCTCCTCCTGCCCCCCTCTCCCTGCTGATCCCAGGGGGTATCCTGCCTCCTCCTGCCCCCCTCTCCCTGCTGATCCCCTGGAGTGCCCGGCCTCCTCCTGCCCGCTTCTCCTCGCAGCTCCCCCGGCCCGTGCTCCCGTCCTGTAGCCCCGTGTCCTGTGGATGCCGGTGGAGCGGATCAACAACGTCACTGGCCGTAGTACTGGCTGCCGAACCCAAGCTGGTGTCCGAGGCTTCCTCCTCCATCCCCCGCTCTGACCGCCGGCCGTCGCCGTCCCCCGCAGCACACGCCGGCCTGTCACCCGCAGGACTGTTGGGCGCTGGTTGTTACTAGCACAACAACGGTTAAACTGTCCGTCCCCCATAACACTCAGGGCGGAAACAACACCCCCGCACCATTGTGTCCGGCTCTGTAGAGATGAATGTGGTAGGGCAATTCCGAGCAGTACAGGGCACGAGGAAATAGGTGCAATATGGGATTCAGGCGTTAACAAGCAAGTGAGCAACAACTAGGAAGGCTCCTAACACATGCAATGTATTTTATGCATTAAAGGAGCTTTGCCTTAAAAAAAAAAAACACACACACACACACACACACACACACACACACCACACACACACACACAACACACACACACACACACCCACACACCACACACACACACACACACACACCCACACACAACACACTACCACACTACACACACACACACACACACACACACACTTTAAGTTATGGTGGGTGAAAAAGGCAACAAAAAACCTCCACCATTAGCATATAGGCTATAGCCAATAAAGAATATCACTTGTGAGTACATTCACGTCTAAGGCCGCGCGTATAGTGACGACGACGGATGACGTCACCTGTCGCCGTCGCCACCCGCGAAAGTTGTATTTCGCTTTGAGGCGACGTCGCAAGCGACCTGGCCATTGGTTGGTTCAGAGGCTGTCACATGTGGCGACAGCCTCTGAAAAATGAAATTTGATCGGCTACCAAATTTTTGGTCGCGATGTCGCTCCCGTTGCTCTCGTCGCTTCATCGCGTCGCGCTTACTATAAGCGCTTGCGACGGCGAAAATGCATTTGTTTTGGCACGCCGTCGGCGGCACTATAAGCGCAGCCTTAGGCCGCGCGTATAGTGCCCGGGACAGGTGACGTCACCCGTCCCCGCTAGCGAAAGTTATATTTCGCTTTGTGGCGGCGCTGGCTTACTGGCATTTGATTGGTTCAGGGGCTGTCACATGAGGCGACAGCCCTTGAAAAATCTAATATTGCCAGCTCCCAAATTTCGCGATGCGATGTCGCTACGTCGCGCTTACTATAAGCGCACGCACCTGCGGCAATGCATTTGTTTTTGGGCAACGTAGCCCGTCGCAGGCACTATTTGCACGGCCTTAGACAGGTCTGCACCACTGCCTTTCAACCATTATCACCTAGCATACAGTGCTCCCACTGCAGCTTAAATGGGCTCCATGTTAATGGATATTCCAGGCAAAAGGTGACACATTGTGTGCTCATCTGCATGTCATTTCCCAGAACCTCTATGCAAGGGATTCTGGGAAATGACATGCAAATGAGCACACAGTGCCACCTTTTGTCTTAAAGCCATTATTACATGGCACCCTTAAGCCAATGCTCGCTGTTTTAAACACTGGCAAAGCCATTACAACCAACCTCACACTGGTGAGACCCACAAGGTCGAAACAGCCTGTCTGTGAGTGAGTTCACTGGCTTTGCATCTCATCCCAGGCTATGTTTAAAAGCTGTGTTTAATGGGGGGGAGGGTGATGATGTGAGAGGATGACGGGGGGTTGCAACAATCTTGGAAGTAGTGTGAGAGAAGCATTAAGATCAGTATTGCTCGCCCTGTATGACTGCAGGTATGTTATTTATAAATTATCTGACCGTTATGTCTTGTTTTTCTAAATTTCATTCCACGTTTGCACCAATTTGCTCCATTTCATATTCTATTTTGTAAAAAAAAATGCTGGGAAGGCTCAATCCCCAAACCTCTCCCAGACATTTTTACGAAATAGAATATTAAATAGTGTAATTTGGTGCAAACGTGGAGTGAAATGTAGAAAAAATTACGGAACTGTCTGAGAATTTATAAATAACATACCTCCCCACCGACTTTTCGAGCGCGCCGTATTTTTCACCGTTGTGTCCAGTATTTTTTGAGAAGCCACCTGGCAACCCTATCTGGGAAACAGGATTTTGCTGATCGATCACGGGAGAACCAATCAATCTGCAGCTTAGGTAATTCATTTTCAATAAAGGTAATCAAAGGCGGCATGTATTAAAACAAAAAATGTATATATTTTTTTAAGGATTGCTACTTTAAAAACCAGCGCTGAGCTATATGGCAACTCACACACCCCAATAATTGTTTGTTCCCAAAATTATTTTGTATTAACTAGTTTGTTACGATTTCTGTTGGTTTAAAACCTTCGCTGCATTTCAATAACCGTGGGTTCAGAATTTATATGAAGTGTTAACATACAGTCATTTCTATTCATTCATTCATGTCTGCATATCTCACACCATGTTGTAAAATAATAACCTAATCTAGTCTGTCTAGGGTGGAACCTTCACATGAACACATTGATTCCGGGGGGGCTGTTGATAGTGAAGCACAACAGGCGCTTGGCAACCTGGAGTAAACCTATCTGAGAATTCACGAGAAAAACATTCAGTAAAAAGATTTAAAAAAAAAATGTATATATATATATATATATATATATATAAAAAAAAAAAAAAAAAAACCTTAGCGAAGGGGAAAGCAAAACAACCGAGATGCGCGTAGGGCGAGTTAAGACCTTCATTACATTTGAATGGGCTTTCCCTCCTTGACCTGCATGGATTTGATGAATGTGCTGCTGTGAATATAGTGCCGGGTCCGCCCTTCCCTACCCACGTGTTTCTGCTGCAGAACAAGGAGATCAGTGTGTGCGGCTGGCAGGAGGTCAGTGAGTGTGAGTATGAGTGGCACCGGCCCAGTGACGCCTGGGATTGCTGCCATAGATAGCACTGGTCCTGTGCACAGCCTTGTGAAGCCCTTTGTGTGTCTGGGTGGTCATCCAGGTACCACCTCTTTAATCAGTGACCCCCCTGCCTGTGTAGCAATGTTCTCTGCATTATCGCTGTATACTCTGACAGGAGGCCCCGGAGAGCTGGGCTAATGTACTGGGCTTTCTTTTATTAATACAAACACACTCTTCCCAGCTTTAGCACACACAGTTATGCACACGTGACAAGGTCCAAGGCCCAGTCTGGACCATGAGGTGTTTGTTTTTTGATAGATTTGCTCTTATAATGTGATGAAGATGATTACACATAATTGCAAACATGTGCAGGGTTTGCTGGGACACACCCTGTTGGAGTCTGTACTCAAGCTGCTGTTTGAATGATACTCCAGTGATTGACAGGCATACAAGTACAATATTAAAATCTAAAATGTAATTGTAGTTATTTGCCTGGATTTACCATATTGTAGCTAATGTGGATGTTTAAAGGGAAAAGAGCAAACATTTGTATGACCTTTATTATTTTTTTCAAGGTCACAACCTTTTACAATGTCTTGGTTAAAATATATATTTTTACATTTACTGTATTAAGCTAAATATTGTTTAATTGCATCTATTTTTTGTAACAAAATCAAAAGGAAAACTAGGCTCAATCCACACAATACGTAATTAGCCAAGTTGCTGATCGATCGGTGAAGATTCAGCATGGGGGTTCACTAAATGGCTGTCAGTGCAGCAGAAGAGGATCCAAAATGCAAAGTTCTGTGGGGAAGATCATGTGATCAAGAAGTCAGTAGATACAATTGGTGCACTGCTAGAGAGAGGGCAAGGGTGTGCCAGAGCCTGTTTCGGAAGGGGATGTGACTTTGTAAATGGTTGCTATAGGAACAAAAAATGCCTGTTAAATAATACATTCAAAATTGTTTAAAAATAAATACTGCAAGTATTTTCTCAGTACAGAACTAATTTATTAAAAACACATGTAGTATAGTGCTGGAACTGTATGTAGTGTAGAATTTTGCAGGGACAATGAGTACCTTCCTTGAAGAGGTTACCATTCAATTTGTGCCACCTGCATTATATTCGAACACACCAAAAAAAATAATAATTAACCACCGTAGTCATGCCATGCTATTTGTAACCATTTATCTGTCATCATAACGGTGCCCAGGACATACCTGAAAACAAGAGGTAACTCTCAATGTATTACTTCCTAGTCATACATTTTATAAATAAGTGTATTGACCCAGCAATCGGCTCTATAACATTCTCCTTTGGCCATTGTTTTCTTCCCACATTATTAGGACTGAGTGCTAGCTGGGGCAAAGGTTAGGCTGTACAAGTCTTATATATTCTGCTGATGGTTAAACAAGGCTGATAAAGTCCCTGATTTATCCAGCGGCCGGTTAAATAAGGCTCAACAAGTTCACCCGGCTCGCTGGGTAAATAGCCTCTAGCATGCTAGTTTGTTACGGAAATTCCATAAACAACATTTTTGCAAATGTGAATAACGTTAATTTAGCATGTTCAGTACTATTTTTAATCTGATACCAGTGATAATACTTGTAATTTATTAAATATGTCCATCTTTATGGTTACTTACCGACCCGCCCAAAACCTGAATTTGTGAACCCTTCTTTATTGCTGTTGTTTGATCAGCAGGACATTGACGTGATCAATGCATTTATCAGCAGCCATTAAGTAATATTCGGCATGTAAATAAAATAGTCTTCCTGTTACTTTTACGTGTAGTATGTTTGTCATTGATGCTTGCCTGGGGAATACACCTGTTGTTATTGCCATGTATTCTAACGATTTCTGCATCTTGATGAACCAGCCCTTTGAGTAATTGGGTGTGTTAGGATTGCAGTCACCAGAGGACATAATCCGCTCATTGTTTTCATTCACTGGAGCCTGTTTTTCATTCCTCCTTGGTTTTGTAGCTTCATGAGCTGCTGCAAACAACATAGTATGGCGTAAAGAAATACCAACCGTAGGATTCATTCAGGGATTTCCACCTAGTGACATGGAATACTCTACCTGTGACAATCATTATACGAGGCAAATGGATGTTTCACAGCTAAAACATTGCTCCTTCATTCCTGGCTTCATTACATGAACTGATAATTAGTAATAAGGTACAGGCATACCCCGTTTTAAGTACCCCCGCTTTACGTACACTCGCAAGTACGAACATTTATTTTTAATTGCACCATACCACTGTGTACGTACGCATGCTTCGCGAGTACAGACACCAGGGGGCGGCGTGCACATGTGGCGGCGGCGTGCGCAACTCATCAATACCGCAAACTTCTTCATTCTGGTCCCTAACGGAGCGGGTGTGCAGGTAGAAGGGGGAACGGGGACAGATGGGAGGGCAGGGGGAACGGGGAGATGGGGCACGCAATAAATCAGCGCAATACCAGTGATTCCGCCCACACTGCAGCTCCTGGCTCTCCTCCCTCAGAGCTCGCTATAGCCTGCTGCTGCAGAGCGAAACGAAACTTTGCATGTGAGCTACGGGGGAGGAGGAGGTGCTCTTCTACTGCATTCTTTGCGTGTGTGTGTGTGAGAGAGACTGAGTGTGAGAAGGGGAGAGAGAGTGTGAGAAGGGGAGAGAGAGTGTGAGAAGGGGAGAGAAGTGTGAGAAGGTGAGAGAGAGTGTGAGAAGGGGAGAGAGAGTGTGAGAAGGGGAGAGAGAGAGCTGCTATACAGTACTGTCCCGCATGCGCACCTCTCTCGCCTCCTTGCTGCTCCCATTCATTTTATTTCAATAAAGCCTACTGTATTTATTTTGGTTACAAATGCGTTATTTACATCAGTTCTGCACATATATGATGTTTGCAGTACAGAACATGCATCGTAAAGTGGAAAAAAGGTTGTGCTTCACTTTAAGTACATTTTCGCTTTACATGCATGCTCCGGTCCCATTGCGTATGTTGCGTATGTTAAAGCGGGGTATGCCTGTATATCTTTAATTGGATGTTCCAATGGAAACTAGATTGGTGTAATAGGATAACTTTTTCCAATACTATTTGAAGACTTGGCATGTAGTTAGAATGATTATTTTGGCTCACTATGCCCTATATTTTACTGACCGGTCATTGGGTTCTCGAAGTTCATCATTTTGACAATAGTTGACGCAAATTAGATGATTATTATTATTATTATTATATCTTTTCAGAAAAGTCCAAACAAACCAACACTCATTGTATTTCTTTTTCCTTATAGCTAAAGAATCAGAACATTTTATTCAGCAATGTGTCCCCCTCCCCAACCTAGCCCATCTTAGGCTTCGGGCATGGTGGATCAATTCGTGCTGACCCGCGCTGCTGCTCACTCAACCAGGAGCTTTTTGCTGGCCTGGCAGAGGAGACAGCAAGCGCGCTTGGGAGGCGGGTGGTGGGCGTGTCGGCAGGCAGGGCTATTCTGGCGCCGACGTCCACGTTACGTCGTCAACGTCACGCATGAAAATGCCAGCTGCAGCCTCATTGGATATCGAGCAGTCATGTGACCGCTCCTCCGCTCCCCTGAGCGGCAAATTTCAAACTTGCCTGTCTCGGCAAATTTTCACAGCCTCCGCACGCATGCGGAAGCAGCTGCTAAAGCCGCGCTGATGACAGATGCAGGGGGTAAGTGCATCTGCTCAGCGAGGCTCAGCACAACCCTATCTACTATGTCCCAGGCCTTACACTGCATACGATCAATGTCCCATGAGATTTAACACAAACTGTTATTTTCAACAGTGAATAAATCTCTGGAAAGGTTCTCGTCTATTTCAGTGAAAAGTGGTACATGTTTAGCCTTCCACATACTCTTGATAGACACCATATCGTGGTTGGAAGTTATACTACCGTATGATGTGAATTTATTTTCTCCCTAAACTACCAATTACTGTGTGTGAAAAATGTTCTCCCTATACAAAGGGCATGACCAACTCCAGTCCTCCAGAGCAACAGGTCAGGTATTGGGGATATCCCTGCTTCAGCACAGGTGGCTCAATCATTGACTGAGCCACCTGTGCTGATCCTTAACCTGATCTGTTGGTGAGGACTGGAGTTATGTTAGTATCTTGCCCTCTCTTAAGCATGCCCTGCTTTTTAAAAGGCTTTTAATATAGGTTTCCAGTGTTAAACATGCTTTCCGTCTTGTTTTTTGGGTAACCATGGTAACCTTTAGACAGCAATTGGGCTCTGGGAAAAGCTTTGTTTTAACCCCACGGAGACTGATTTGGTATATCAAACAAAGCATCAGATTTTAAAAACAAAAACTGCTTTGGAAAGGTCAACAAGAGCTTGCTTAAAGGGGAAAAAACTGGTGATTAGTGTGCACTGCTGCTTTAAATGAATGTTATGAACTATAAAATGGCATACTGTACTTAATTTCTAAATAAGACGAAGGCTGCAGTGGGTCCAAAACGTTTGATACACCGTGACGTGAGTTTGGTCTGCTTTCCTCACAGGTGACTTGTCTTTAAAATCAGAGCGACCATGGCAGCACAGACCGAATCCGATCAGATTAAACAGGTAACCGCTCCAATAACTTATTCGTCCAATAATCATGTGATCTGTAACTATTCTTCATTGTACCATTCTCCAAACAAAGTGTTGATAAAGAGGTAATATAGAACATATTTCTCTGAGGGTGGGGGACGGGGGGACGGACGGACGTGATTTTAGGATAGAGGGGTTAGCTTTATTTTAGAAACCCCCCAGCACAGCTGCCCTGTATTTGTAACCATCAGTCGTGTGTTGTGGGCGTGGCGATTCTCCTGCAGTGGCCGGAGATACAGTGGTTTTGATTATTTTCCTGTTGTGTCCGTAGTTCAAAGAGTTTCTCGGCACGTATAATAAACTGACAGAAAACTGTTTTTTGGACTGCGTGAAAGATTTCACAACCAGAGACGTAAAACCAGAAGAGGTATGTCCGAGCGCGATTCTGTCCTTTGTTACTCGGTCATGGAAGTACGGAGTAATAACCACCTCTTTAAAGAAGCTATATTCTACATGTGTGTTTTTAAATAAGTTCTGTAGTATTAGATAATACTTACATTATTATTTTACATTCAACGCTTAATGCTATTTTTAGTGAGTTTTAATATACTGAGCCGCCTTTGATTTCTATAGCAGGTTTTTACAAACTCATCACAGTGCAGGCCTCCGCTAGGACAGAGATACAAAGTAGCGCTCGGCTCACAAGTTCATAACGAAGTTCTCCATTTAATGCGACGGCCAAGAACAGAGGAAAGACAGCGTTTCAGGCCCATATGGACCTTTCATGGGTGAGGAGACCTGCACTTTGAAGAGTTTGTCCATGGGTGAGGAGACCTGCACTTTGAAGAGTTTGTCCATGGGTGAGGAGACCTGCACTTTGAAGAGTTTGTCCATGGGTGAGGAGACCTGCACTTTGAAGAGTTTGTCCATGTGTTGGCTGCACACGCAGGATTTTGCGCACCTGAAACTGTTCCCCCGCACTTTGGAAGTGTACTCTATAGCAGGTTTTCGCCACCTTCCAAGCAGTGCAAGATCTTTGTAACACTCTGTTGCCAATATTCCCAGCAGTTTGAGCTGTAAACTGTAACAATAGATCATGTTACCTTTAGTAGCGGCAGAGTTACAGGCCTGAAGGATTGATTTGAAACTGAAAGGCAGCCATTGAGTAAACCCTGGGAAACCAGATTTTGCTGATCGATCGATTGATCGATCACAGAACGAATCTATCGGCAGCTTAGGTTATTAGTCTTCAAGAAAAGTAATCAAATGCTGCATATATTAAAAAAATCAAATTTAAGCTGCGTGGATTGCCTCTTTAAAATGTGATAATGTTGCAATTCCTGAAACTGATTCAGCTCCAATCTTTTTATGGCCTTTTCCTGCAATTGCGACCAAGCCGTCGCATCTACTGTAAGCGCACACGATGGCGGTAATACATTTGTTTTTGCCGCGGCGTCGCCGGCACTATAAGCGCAGCCTTATTAGCACTGAACTACAGTGGTCCCCACTTATGATAAAATACCAGAAATAATTTGTCTGGTTTTCAGATTTTAAACTAATGCCAATTTCCATTTTTGTTTGAGATATGAAAGCCAAAATATAATTTCCATGTCAACATAATATTTTTAATACATTTGATGACCTCCGCATATGCTCACCAATGTATATAAATACAATATGCATTCTCTCGGGGCATAGCCATTCCTGTTAATACGCATTGGTGTTTCTTTTAAATGTAAATTATATTCTATTGTTTGGAGCATTGCAGATCGGAAGTAGAGAGACTGAAATATTGAATTAGTGACTTCCCTTTAGGGCCAATCTGACAACATTAAAGCAGTTAGAGGCAAAACAGAACATTTTCAAATTAAAATGCACCATAAATAAAATGGTAACGTGTGCAGGAAAAAGGCTCCGGAGGAAAAAGCAATGCGAGTTTTGAAATATTTGGGGAGGCTGCATTTCAGTCTTGGAATTGTAGGGAATTAAAAAAGTGGTGGTTAGAAATGTATAATTACCGGAATATTATACGGCTGGCCCAAAAACACAACCAGCAGCGCAACACATTTGAAATTAAAATTCTGTATTGGATGTCACCATAGAATATCTATGCACATGCTCAGATTGTAAACTTTGGGTACGAATTGGCAGTATTAAGCTTATATACAGCACTGTACACTTTTCCAGGGCTTTGTAGAAAAAACATAATCTTAAAATATAACTTGTGTGTATATACTTTGTTCTCTACTCGTAGGTAACCTGCTCAGAGCATTGTCTACAGAAGTATTTAAAGATGACACAGAGGATATCAATGCGATTTCAGGAGTACCATATACAACAGAATGAGGCTATGGCTGCTAAAGCTGGACTTCTCGGTCAGCCTTCATGAATGGAAGCTGCTCTACAAGGTCCCACAGATTCTGCCAACGTGTGCTGCAAGGGGAAGGTGCACTAGAGTTATGGGTGTGTCCATCTACTCCCAACAGAAGCGATGACCTGAGGAATTGACTACCTGAGAAAGCCGGAGCCAGCAGGCTCGATCATTTTAGACCCGTCGCTGTGGGAAGGGAGAACAATACATTGCTCATCACAAAAGGTGCATTCATTCTGGGTGATTAAAATAGAGTTTGAGGGAAAAAAACTATTTCCCATCCTTCCATCTCCATTTTTATTTCAAGATTTAGAGGAAGTGGGAGAGAACAAAAATCATAATAGAAATACTGTGAATTATTGTGGGTCACCCCCAATTCCACACCCCCTTTCTGTTAGTGAGGACTTTGTTCTACCGAGCGGTAGATACCTGTTAGAAGCGTGAGCGGAGTTACTCCATTATCAGCGCGGAAACGTAAAATTAGGCTCATTGGGTCTTGGCCTACTTTTCAAAACAAAACACGTAATGTAACCCATTTGGCAGCAAAGGGATTTAAAACAAAGTCAGCAACATGACTACAATATTCTTCCTTTGCTAGAACCTCAGAGTGAATGCACCACTAAAGATTACTGCTGCAGTATTTCATTGCAGGGTTCTGGGGAAAGCTGCAATATATTATCTTGAATTTTGATTTGTAAAGAAAAAAAAATAAAATCGCTCTTAAATATCATGTCACACACTGCTATGAAAATGTAATAAACCTTTAATTTGTGCATCTTATTGCAAGCTGCGGTTCCTAGCGGAATAGTCGGTGCTACAGAAGGTATTTCCCCTGTTGTCATTCCGCAGCATCTTCCAATAAGTGCTCTTCACTCGCTTGTTTTCGACTTTGCTAAAACAAATAAACGGTTACCGGTCAAGTCAAGGACCACTTCTATCGTGTAAATGGTGTGCAGACATTTGATGGCCATAGTGCGCGGGGTGAGATCTGTGTATGGACTGAGGCCCATGTTTACCGAGCGGTGTCCACAAGACCCCCTTCCAGCACCGAAAAACACCCCAGGTCAATGGGCCAAAAGGTGTCTCAGTAAATATGGTCACGATTCTTTAAAGCAGCAATACAAGTTACATTTTTCTTTCTTATTACAGGTTTGAAGCAGGGGGAACTGATCCGTGTTAATTTCAGCTTCGGGGACTCCCTGCTTCCAGACATACTAACTTCCCGGGGGGGTGCTAGTAGCTGCAGTTTAAAGACCCCTGTCACCTGGGCCAATAGGAACCCGCACCGGATGGTGTCACAGCTTCCTATTGGCACATGGGACATTTAAACGTCCCCATTATGTTAGGCCTGGCTGCATGGATACAGGCACTCCCTACGGAGGTATCTCTGGCAGCAGGGGGTTCCCAGAGCTGAAATTAACGGGGTTCAGCTCCGGACACCCCCTGCTTCAATCCTGTAATACAAAAAACAAACAACTGTATTGCGGCTTTAAAAAGGTGGTTTTGCGGTATACACGGGGTGGCAAAACCATAGCATGTTCCAGCATTGGTAATGGCTCGCGTGATAAAGGAGCAAAACCGAAAAAAATCAATTAAGGAAAAGAATACAAAATCCTTCAAATGAAAAGAAAAAACAACCCATGACCATACATTTAGAAAATAAACACCATTTTAATAACTACGTAAACAATTTAAAACGCTTTTTTTTTTGACCTGCCTGAAATTGTTACAATTAACGGATTATTGATAGTTTTGATCTTAAATTTTTCTTTTTAACAAGCCAACTGACGCACGGTAGAATAATACTTTTCCTTACTAGCAGAGAAATATGAATTCGGAGGAACACGTTTGGAAAGTGCTACAGGATTTAGTACGGTTTGTGCTGTGACACTTTCTACTTGCTGCCTCCTGGGAAACTTTCCACCACAGTCACTAGCAAACCCCTTTAAGCTAAGGCCCTGGTGTGTGCGAGGGGGTGCCTGGCAGCGCTCATTACCTGCATCAGCGCAACGGGGCGGACTCCAGGCAACTCGTGGTGGGGGCGCGGCCATGATGTCACGCGGCTGGTTCACCCTCATTGGCTGAACCGCCGCCGTGACCAATGCTCGGCCGCCGCGCCAAAAGACACATCTTGTCTTTTGGCGAAGGCGATCGCGCACACGCCAACTGTTGCCTGCCCCATAGAGGGCTGTACCATGTGTGCGGTGCGCACAGCCGGTGTTGATGCCTAAGGCCTTGCCCCCGCTGCCTACTACAGCGTCCGCTGTGGCGGACGCTGCGCGGATGAGAGCCCTCAATGGCGCTGGGCCCGCTGCGAGGGGGGGCCGCAGCGCTGGGGCGAGAGTTGCTCCTGCTCTCAATAGAATTGAGAGCAGGACTCGCGACGAGCGATACGGCACGCCCCCCGGCGGTTCAGCCAATGAGGGCGAACCTGCCAGGTGATGTCATGGCCGCTCCCCTGCCACGCCCCCCCCCCCCGGTCTCTCTTCCTGCACTGAGCTGCAGACCAGGGAATCGGCTGCACGCGCCGCCAATCTCGCGGGCGCGCGTTGCAGCAGAGTTACCAGGGCCTTAGCCTAACACTACATTTCAAGTGTAAAACTGTCCGGGATGGGAGGGGGGGGGGGAGAAGAGAATCGCAAGTGTAGGTGCGTACCTGCATCGTTTTAGGCAGCTTCTAAAATCGGCTTCTGGAAGACTGGCGGGGGCAGCGATAGCTGTGAAACCTGGAGAGTCTCCGGAGGATAACCGAATACTGAAATCACATTGTTCAAGTGCTCCACTTGTTCATATTCCCCTACAACATGAAGACGGGTTTTATTGTGGTTCTGTCTGGCCTTTAGAATCAGAAGACACTGACTGTAATCGTGTATCATGAAATAGTATAAGTATCGCATGCAATTAGAATTTAGAAAAAAAGGTCATGCATAATGACTGAGCCACTGATTTAGCTACCTTTGCTGAAGCAGGGATATCCTGAAAACCTGACCTGTTGGTGGCCCGTGAGGACTGGAGTTGGCCACCCCTGGGTAAGCTAACGGTTATGGAGAATCCCTTGTATTAGGCAGGAGATCCACTTGCAATCGTCATACCTCTCTCTAATTGTTCACCCATCAGCACTTGCTTTAGGATGAACCTTTCGGCTGCATCTGAATCTCCAGGATCAGGGCGCTAACAATGGAAAAATAGATGAAAATATGAATAAAGGCAAGCAATTTGTCAAAATGATGAAGAATACAGTATCCGAAGAGAAAACGAACTAGTAGTTGAATAGTGGGGATCATTGTACTACTTTGTATTTAAGCTGTAAATCACCAGGCCACTGGGGTCTGTTCTTCAGTGATGAAAACAAACAGACCAGAGAGCTCCTGGAAACATCAATTGGCCAATATAGGCAAATTAGAACATCTGCTGAACCAGAGCACCTTAAAGCTGCAGTTCAAGCAGCATCCTACATGTGTGTTTTTAATAAATCCATTCTGTACTATGAGAAAATACTTGCAGCATTTTTAATGTATTCTAATGTAACAGGCATTTTTGCTTCTATAGCAACCATTTACAAAGTCACATCCCCTTCCTCTTCTGAAACAGACTGGCACACCCCTTTTTGAGTCCTGCCACCTCCCTAGCAGTGCACCAATTGTATCTAGTGACTGCCTGGTCACATGATCTTCCCCACAGAACTTTGCATATTGGGTCCTCTTCTGCTGCACTGACAGCCATTTAGGGAACCCCCGAGCCGAATCTTCACCAATCGATCACAGGAGAACGTATCGATCAGCAACTTGGGTAATTACTTATTGTGTGGATTGTATTGATGCACATATTGAATGCAATTTTTTTTTTTCAAACAGCAGCTTGCACTGCAGCTTTAATATTATATTTACTGCCCTACCGAATAAATTGGCATGTTGTAAATAAATAATAATAGTACTTGATCGCGAGGAAGAAAATAAATATTATGACCTGCTGTCTGAGTTTCAATCTTATTAAAAATGGCTGCCAGCTACTGCCTAACGACCAGTCATTTCATATGGGCACATTACTTGGCATGCCCAGTGCTTGGAACACATTCTTTACCAGGTACACCCAATAATTTGGAAGAATACTGGAGATTGCTTTGTTAGGACTTTATAATCAAAAAAGGTCACCTGAGTCACGTGGCTATTAGCACAGAAAAGATACTGCACACACACAAATAAATATTTTCTCATTTCACATACAGTAGGACCCCACTCATTCAGCGGTTTCAGGCCCACCGAAAAGCGGAACATAGCATGTGTGCGCTTTGCACAAAAACAAGCTATGTCCACCGATTTTCCCATCGCTCTTAAATTCTACGCCGTCCCAGAATGCCCCCCTTCTGCGCAGGAGCGGCGGCCCCCCTTCTGCACAGGCGCGGACTCTGCAGCCCCCCCTTCTGCGCAGGCGCAGAAAAGACTGCAGTCATGAAACAGTACCGCCGAGAAGCGGGGCCCTACTGTATTACAAACTTAGAACAAAAAATGAGAAAATACACGTATCAGCCCAGCATAAGAGTCTTCAGGGTTAGAATTGTATACATAAGCACTGACTTTGCATATTACATTACAGCAAGCAAAGCAGTGACCATTGCAAACAGAAAATGGCAGGATATTTAGGAATAGGGTGCCAACGGGAGCCCAGGTTCCCTAGTTTCTCAGGTTATGGATCCTGGATGTTAACTACAAGGTTTTCCAAGTGATAATGGGGACAGTATGAACACTGGCTGTTATAATGAAACAAATCATTCATGACAACATATCATTTAATAAATCACATGGCTTAAAAATTCATAGAAACAAACCACAAATAACCACCACATATTTATCTTTATCATAGGCATGTAACCATCACAATACATTATTTTTTTTTTTACATTTATTACACTTTAATTATAAAATAATTTTGCATAGAAGATATGCACAATATGGAGCACTCCGCCTAACATTATTGGCTTGTCTGGTTACAGGTGGGCTAAAATGTCAAGATGAATAGATGTAATAAGCACAACTCACAATATATTGTAGGGCCTTCCGTGCCTAGTGCAAAGCCAAAATAACAATTACCCAAACTGCATGGGAGGGTTTGTGCATTGGAACTACATTATTATAAATAAACCAGAATTCACTTGGCCAGCCAAGGTAATAAAACAGACTGGATTTATTAAGTCCTTACACATTGATTATCATTCACAGTAATGCCTTAGGTAATACTGTTTTCTTAAAAAAAAACATTTCAATTCTAATCCTGATTTAGGCCATTACGGATCATGTCAATTTGCAAGGGCCTTAAACCAGGCAGAAATACTAATGCTTGTTGGAATATGTGAAATAAAGTCATATGTTCAAGATGTTGTGCAGTTTTTCTATTTCCATAATATCACCAACATTGACTAAATGGCTGACAGCCATTTTATTATCCCGACCACACCAACGATGCAACATCAGGTAATATGTGGTAACACCACAGCTTTGCCGCGTTAAAAAAATAAATGAATTTCCTGGTAATATTTATGATTTTTTTTGTGTTGAAATGCAGCTTGTGGACCTAAACCGGCAATTTAATTTCTCTGGACCAGCTGTACAGTATTTCTTGATGGATAACAAGATACCTCAAGAAAGCTCCATGTCCAAAGTCCAATGATAGTTGATGATGATGATAATAATAATGTGTTCTTGTATAGCGCTGCTAGTTTTACGTAGCGCTTTACAGAGACATTTTGCAGGCACAGGTCCCTGCCCCATGGAGCTTACAATCTATGCTTTTGGTGCCTGAAACACAGGGAGATAAAGTGACTTGCCCAAGATCACAAGGTGCCGACACCGAGAATTGAACAAGGTTCCCCTGTTTCAAACTCGGCCTGTCAGTGTCTTTACTCACCGAGCCGCTCCTTCTCCCACCAACATCCCCAAATGCTTCAGTTATTGGATAAGGAGTTTTCTAAGAAGAACACATTCAGTATTTTAAACTAGTATATTCGGGGACAATACAAGGAGCTTTCAAAATAACTATTCAACCCACGGGCAGTACAAAGGACTCGGGGCCATCCCTTAAGGTTGAATGAAAGGAGATTTCAACAGCAACAAAGGAAAGGGTTCTTTACGGTAAGGGCAGTTAAAATGTGGAATTCATTACCCATGGAGACTGATGGCAGATACAATAGATTTGTTAAAAAAAAAAAAAAAGGTTGGACATCTTTTTAGATAGGAAAGGTATACAGGGATATACCAAATAAGTATACATGGGAAGAATGTTGATCCAGGGATTAATCCGATTGCCAATTCTTGGAGTCAGGAAGGAATTTATTTTTCCCCTTATGAGATATCATTGGATGATATGACTCGGGTTTTTTTGTTTGCCTTCCTCTGGATCAATAAGTATAGATATAGGATAAAGTATCTGTTGTCTAAATTTAGCATAGGTTGAACTTGATGGACGTACTGTATGTCTTTTTTCAACCTCATCTACTATGTAACTATGTAACTATGTAAAACCAAAGTAGAAGATAAAAGACCTCAAAGGATATAAGGCTTTTATTTTGTTTAGATATAAAGCACGTGAACGCTTCCGTCAAACAGATTTCAGTATTGAACTGTGTGGGTGTTAAACATAAACACCTTTTTAGAAAAGTTTATTTTACCTTCGTAGCGTTACCGTCTTTTTCGTTTTTCCGCTCCTTTCTTCTTTCTACATAAACAAACATATTGTGTTGACACCCCTGCCTTCAAAATGCAAATGAAGCATTCCACCATCATTTAACAAGGCCTATTCAATGTGCCATAGTGCATTCGTCAGCCCCACTCGTATGGACGAGTAGATAACCAGTTTATAAACGACAGCAGCCTGAGCGATCAGGGGCCCAAGAATAAACATATTTCTGTATTTTCCAGTTAGCTTTTTAATGGTTATCACAAGTTATTTGCTTACTTATGCTGATAATATTGAACATTCATTACAGATGTTTTGTTATTAATCCAATAAACGGTTTCAACATTCCCAAATGCTTTAGTTATTGGATAAGGAGTTTTCTAAGAACACATATGTTAAAAACAAAGCAGAAGATAAAGACCTCAAAGGATATAAAGGCTCCCATTAGGGACATTTGGGAAGGGAATAATGGAGTCTTTATCTACGAGAAAGTAGAAACATAACACTTAATATTTACTTAAGGCCTTTCTTTGACAACAAAATCGATTTTGCCAATTCGATACTAAGGATATCCCTGCTTCAGCACAGGTGGATCAATCAGTGGCTCAGCCAAAGACTGAGCCACCTGTGCTGAAGCTAGGATATCCCCAATACCTGACCTGTTGGTGGCCCTTGAGGACTGGAGTTTGTCACCCGTCCTTACTGTTGAAGCTGGGATACCCTTAAAACCTGGCCTGTAAGGAGGGGGGGAGGGGTTGGTCCAGAGGACTGGAGCTGAGCCCCCCCCCTGCATTATGGCCTCAAAGAGCCTAAGTCCTGGGACATAGTGCCCAAAACAGTGCGGAGGCGCGCTGAGGCTCAGGGAAAGCGGTGCTTTCCCTGGCCTTACACAGCGCGCCGTCCGTGGGCGGGTCTGGGGGCGGGCCAGTGATGTCACGGAGCTGGTTCGCCCTCATTGGGCGAACCGCTCACGTGACCGGCCCTGCGCTCCGGTGAGCGCCAAATTTCAAAACTCCGTCAGACACACGCTTCCCCAAGCGTGCGGACGCGTGCGCGAGCCCCTGCTAAAGCCGCTCTCATTGCGGCTGCAGGGGCTCAGTGCCGAGCAGCATCGCGCCTCAGCACGGGTCAGCGCATAAGCGCTGACCATGCCCGAGGCCCAAGCCTGAATACATGCTCACATACAACCAGCTGGGTCAGCAGCTCGGACCCTCTCTGGACACACTGTATCTGCTCCCCAGCCATTTGGACCTTACTCTTCCATCGTCTCCGCCTGACGTCCGTCTGCCTACGTCTCCTCCGGTCAAAGTAGATGCAGTATCCAAGGAGGAAGGCAGCAGAACCGCACATGGCAAAAAACAGCAACCGGGACCTGCCGATTAGGGGAAACATGGCAGGAGGAACGAGTCCAGGGTGTTCTGGCCGTGAATGGCTCAGGGGAGAGAGGACAGGATGGGGCCCCAGGGGAGAGATGGAAGCAACCCCCTCTCCTCGGGAACCTCAGGCCACAACAAGTTTCTGTGGCAACCAACCAACCGACATTCCATTCATATGCAAATTCAGTGCATTCACCTACGTGCAGGTGCTTTGGTTATTCCTAGAAGCTGGAGTCATTGGAGGTGCTCAAGGAGGGTTGGGAACCACTGAATTAGAGGGAGAGAGGTGACAGAAGGGCGCCACGAGGGCAGAGATGAGAAGCATAGTCCAAAGGGATAGATCTCTCTCCTGGGTGCTTCTCAGTGCTAAGTGGGAGAGCGAGAGATGAGAGATGGCTGAATCTTGCTGGTGTTTCCCCCCCCCGCAAAAATAGTGCAGAGTTTGCAAACTTTTGTGAAAAGTTCACATCTCTAGAGAAGACAGGCAAAGAGTCCGAGGGGGAGAGAGACGACATGCAGAGATGAGTGGTAAAGGATGGCCGGGGAGTGCGCGGCTTCATGCCATACTTATTACACATACAAGCAGACCGCATGCCATATTTAGGAGTACACCAAGCTCCATGCCAGCACCCTAACCTGTAGTAAAGAAATGTACTAACTTTGTTTCCGATTTAGGAGCATGAAAAAAAAAATAATAATAATTTGTAAACACATAATGCAAGTCTCATTTACAATATGCTTTTCTTTTTTTCCAGTTTAGGGCATGTAGAAAGAAGACTCTCAAGGTGACATTTCCCGACTTGAATTTTCAGTCTCTCAAGTGCATATTTATTAATTACTGCAGTAAAGACATCAGGGGGAAAAAACAAAAAAAAAAAACTAAAACCACACAATCAGAAACTTTGGCCCACGTGTGCTCGCTGCTACTCCACATGGTTCAATCCCTTTGTACTCCAGTTAATAATCTACCCGAGGACTGGTGGATTCACAGGACTTTGAAGCTCCAACTTCCACACTGTGATAATTGAGCAGCTAGGACACAAAACTGATGCATTATCGTTAACTTGGAAACTTTGAGCACTATCATAGCATCAATCCTGACACCCCCCCCCCCCCATTAGATGGAAATTGGGGGAAGGGGGGGGGGGGGATCTTCCAGAATTGTACTACATTCTTATCCCATGGGTCACAGGTTCAGTTTGTAAGGATGCGTACGAGCGCTTACTTGAATACGTTTTAAAGGTGCTTGCCATCAAATTGTGCAGATTACACATTTTCTGAGGAATTTAAAAATGATGGATTATACAATGAGAAAGTGACTTGCCCACCAAGATTAAAATCAAGATCAAGCCCCCCCCCCCACCCCCACCCAATCCCCCCACTGACTTTACCACTTCACAAATTCAGTCTCTCTAGTAGAAATGTATATGGCTATACGCTGTTTACATCACTCCAATTTCAAGGAGTACAGTTAAAAATATTTATTAAAGCAGAAATCCAAGCGACCAGTCCCGATTTCTTCTGATACTTTTTAAAACGGTTGTCCCCGTTTTCTTGAATTCTTCCGTTTCCTTGTGCCGGTTTTCAATTCCGAGATGTGATATTGAACCAAGAAAACCAAGGACCGAGGGATGGATTGAATCGACAAGTCAATGATTAAACGCACGTCCTCAGATTTTTTTTCCAAAAAGAAATCACATATCCCCCATATTGTATAATTTAGTTCAAATTCTGACTCTATATAATATGCCATTATTTTCACTGAACACCTGTGGAACTTCTGTTGCCGTCTAGGATGTTTCGCTGCAGCCATTTGGCCGCGACCAAAACGCTGCCCGGCGTTCCGCCGGAACATTTCGCTGCGATGTCAGCTCCTGCAAGACAGATCTGCATGTCCCGACCGCCCGCTCCAACACGTTTAAAAAAAAAGGTCCCACGCAAGACCGCCACACTGCCTAACCAGGCCGCTCTGAGGCAGCGTGTTTAAATGTCCCGCACGGAACATTTAAACATGCAGTTGTCAGAGTGGGTGGGCTGGAAATGCAGCAGACTGTCGGGCGATGCAGTGGGTAGTCGCAGAGTTCGCGGCAGATGTCCCGGCGGCATTTTGGTCGCGGTCAAACGCTATAGTCCGCTTCTGTTGTACCGTTTGGAACAGGTTTAAAAAAAAATAAAAAAATTGATGCATTGGCCACTGCGCCATCACCCAAGGTGTTAGAAGGTTTCAGACCGAGACTATCTGATGGTCATATTTTGCATCTTTGGTAATCATTTTAGTATTCAGACTTTGTAATTAATGAGTGGGGACCCAGCTGTTCCCTCTTATGGCTAATCTTACTCTGCTATTTCATAACAATGTGTATGCCAGTTACTCACAGTATTTTTTTGGAAAACGTTTAAACTAAGGTGATAAAAAATTTTTTTTTTTTGTCAATTGACAATCCTCAAACAAAGTATATATATAAAAAAAAAAAAAAAAGCTGTGTGTGCTGTGCACGCGCATAGTAAGTGAAACTTCTTTGACGGTTTTGGCACAGAAGAATTGTAGATTTGTAATTGTGGGATGTTTTAAATTAAAAATCAAAATACATTTCCACATTGACAAAACGCAAATAAATTTGACTTGACATGCGTACACACTCCCTTGTATTTGCACTAACGTAAGTCCCTCGGTGATGGGCCTGTGTGTGTGTGTGTGTGACTGGTGTGTTGTGCGTGTGACTGTGTGACAGTGCGTGTTGACTGTGTGACCTGTGCGTGTGACTGTACGGTGCGTGTGACGTGGCGTGTTACTGTGTGACTGTGTTGTGGACTGTGCGGCGTGACAGTGCGTGTGCGCGTGAACAGTGGCACGGTGCACGTGACAGTGCGTGTGCGCGCGACGGACTGTGTCTGCGACGGACTGTGTGCGCGACTGACGTGTGCACGACTGACTGTGTGCGCGACTGACTGTGTGCGCGACTGACTGTGTGCGGCGACTGACTTTGCGACTGACGTGTGCGCGACTGACTGTGTTGCGCGACTGACTGTGTGTGTGTGCGTGTGACTGTGTGTGTGTTCGTTGTGCGTGACCATGTGCGTGTGTGTTGTGAGTGGTGCGGTGCTGGTGACTGTGACATATCGCAGTCCCCCCTGCACCTCACACATCCCCCTAACCTATTCACAGTCAGTGTGTGTGTGGTATGGTGTCAGTCGTGTGTGTGTGTTTGTTAGTCATTGTGTTTAGGGTGTCAGTGTGTGTGCATGTGTGTCAGTCCAGTGTGTTGTGTATGTGTGTCAGTCAGTGTGTGTGTATGTGTAGTCGTGTGTGTGTTTCTCAGTGTGTGTGTAGTGTGTCGTCAGTTGTGTTGTCAGTGTGTCATCGTGTGTGTGTGTGTGTTATATATGTATGTGTGTGTGTGTGTCCGTATGTGTGTCTCCCTTTCTGTGTCCGCCCCTCTCCCCTCCTGACTCCCCCCCCCTCACAGACAGGCAGAGCTGCGGACCCCGGCGGCTCTGCGAGACCTCTCCTCCCCCCCCCCCCCTCACATACAGGCAGACTGCGACCCGCGCGGCTTTGCCTGAGACTCTCCTCCCTCCCCCTCCAGACAGGCAGAGCTGCGACCCCGGCTCTCTCGCTGGATCTCCTCCCCCCCCCCCCCTCCCCCCCCCCCCCTCACAGACAGGCAGAGCTGCGGACCCTCGGCGGCTTTTGCTGAGACTCTTCCTCCTCCCCCCCCCTCACAGACAGCGAGCTGCGACCCGCGCGCCTGCCGGACTTCATCCTCCTCCTCCTCGCCCCGCCCTCCCCCCCCCCCTCACATACAGGCGAGCTGCGGAACCCCGCGGCGCTCTGCTTAGACTCTCCTCCTCCCCCCCCCTCACAGACAGAAGCTGCGACCCCGCTGCGGCTCTGCCTGAGACTCTCCTCCTCCCCTCCCCCCCCCCCCCCCCAGACAGGCAGAGCTGCGGACCCGCGGCGGCTCTGCCTGAGACTCTCCTCCCCCCCCCCCCTCACAGACAGGCAGAGCTGCGGACCCGCGGCGGCTCTGCCTGAGACTCTCCTCACCTCCCCCCCCCTCACAGACAGGCAAGCTGCGGACCCCTCGGCTCTGCCTGATACTCTCCTCCCCTCCCCCCCCCCTCACGACAGGCAGAGCTGGCGGACCCGCGGCGGCTCTGCCTAGACTCTCCTCCCCCCCCCCCCCCCTCACAGGGGAGGCAGGCATAGGGCAGGCCGCGACCCGCGGCGGCTCTGCCTGAGACTCTCCTCCCCCCCCCCTCACAGACAGGCAAGCTGCGGACCGGAACCCTGGCTCTGCTGAGTCTCCTACTTCCCCTCACAGACAGGCAACTGCGGACCCCGCTCTGGCTCCTGCCCTGATTCTCCCGTACCCCCTCACAGACAGGCAGAGCTGAGGACCCCCGCGGCGGCTCTGCCTGAGTCTCTTCCTCCCCCCCCCCCCCCCTCTCACAAACACAAGCTGCGACCCTCGGCGGCTCTCGCCTGAGACTCTCCTCCCCCCCCCCCCCTCACACGCAGAGCTCGGACCCCCGCGGCGGCTCTGCCTTAGACTCTCCCCCCCCCCCCCCTACGAACAGGCAGAGCTGAGGACCCCGCGGGCGCTCTGCCGAACTCTCCTCCTCCCCCCCCCCTCAAGACAACAGAGCCGGACCCGCCGTCCCTGCTTACGCCTACTCCCCTCACAGACAGGCAGAGCTGCGGACCGCGGCGTGCTCTGCCTGATCTCTCCTCCCCCCCCCACCCCCCCCGCCCCCCCCCCCCCCCCCCCCCGGCGAGACGCAGCGCACCGTGCATACCTTAATAAAGCCCAAAGCCCCCCCCCCCCTCCGGAATTGCTGCGTGGGCAAGAAGTGGTCGATGGGAGGGGGCAAAGCGCGTCATCGTCAGCAAGGCGCTGGCTTAGAGGGGAGCGCTGCAGCGATCCCCTTCTGATGTGCTGTGGGAACAGCTCCTTCAATCTAACCAACTCACTCTACCACGAACCCCCCCCCCCACCCCCCCGCTCCCTCCTCCCGCTCCTGTCGCTTCCTTGGATTGTGTAAGGTTAGCAGAGTGGCGGCAATTAAATTTTGAGGGCTGCCGACCGCCGGCAGTGTGCAGCAGTGGGGGTGGATGCAGAGGCGTCGTTAGGAGCTGCTTGCGGTCCGGTGTTACCCTCCGTGATCCCTCTGGGCTCCTCTCCTCACCCACCGGCGAGCGCTCCATGCAGCGGACGCGAAAGATCGGGGTAGGGGATGAGAGATGCTTGCGCGCTGTGCAATCAGCGGCCGTTTGGAGTCGGCGGCTATCGCGCCGCATATGTCCGTGTGTGGGGGTGTGGGGGGGGCCTCGTTTGGGGGGTGGTGATAAGGAGCGGCGGCAGCGGCCGGCTATCGCCGCCCTACCAGCAATCTGATTGTGGAGCTGGCGTGTGTGATGTGCGTGTTGGGGGGTCGGGTCTGCAGCGAACACAGCCCGGCCTCAACTGCCAGCACTGACGTCACATCCGTTTCATTTCTGTCTCCACAATTCTTTTTTGCCCCATCACGAATGAGGTGCCACTAAGGAAGTTTCACTTCAAAAAAAAAGATCTAAAGCAGGGGAGGCCAGCTCCAGTCCTCAAGGGCCACCAACAGGCCAGGTATTATTCTGACTGAGCCACCAGTGCTGAAGCAGGGATATCACCATTACCTGGCCTATTGGTGGCCCTTGAGGACTGGCGTTGGCCAGCCCTGCTCTAAAGGATTTTGTATGATGGGAGACCACCATTAAAACACCGTGCACTCAACTTCCTTTGATGCTCCCAAAGTACCATTTATACTACACTTTCTCAGCATAATTCACTGTTTTTTTTTTTCTAGCCATTCTTCCTGATGCTTGACATCAAAATAATAAAACCTACGGAAAACCAACGATTGGTTCCTATCTAATCTGAAAAAACAATTGCAAACCACCAATGTGACGAGACCGAGGTTCCTAAAGATGGGTAACATGCCTACAGATATAATGTACAAATATGTGAAACGGGCCGACACCTCATTAAACACTAAACAATCCCAGTGATTTACAACAGAAATCTGCTCTCATTTGGTGTCATTTTGCTGTATTTTTTAAAAGCAATGCCAATCAAATCTGTAGGTTCTTTCTAGAGGTCAGTTAAAAAGCAATTCCCCCAATAATCCTATATTGCCAGTTTCTTTCCCTCCACAAGCATTCTTCTCCTTAAACAAAAAAACATTTAGTGTTAAATCAATCATTGTTGTCTCCAATGTCGGAGGTTGCCATGTGGACCTTCAGACTGCATTAGGCGGTAGGGCAAGGGTGGCAAAACTCCTCCATCAGCACAGGATGCGCCATCAGTGAAGCAGGGATATCCTAAAAACCTGACCTGTATGTGTCCTTTGAGGACTGGAGTTGGCCACCCCTGCTCTTGGAGAAAAGTCAATTTTTTTACGTCCCGGAAACATTTCCACCGCTCGCATCTCCTTAACGAAGCATCAGATTTTGAAATTAAAAGCACTCGTTAAAAGGGCAAGAAAAAAAGAAATAAAAATCTTTTAAAGTAATAATAAAAATGTGACCGGCTGGGGGACTGCGGCCGAGACAAAACGTGGCCGGAAAAGCGGACGCTAGCAAAATAATAAACAGGCGAAAACTCAGCAAAAAAAAGGTTTAGGAAAAAACGTAAAGCTAGAAATGGATCAGTGTAACAGGAAGTATAAGCTTCCACTATAAAGTAACTATTATTTGTGCGTGGTATTGCGGCTTTAACATTACTGGGGAAGCAGCACTTCAACCTGTGTTACAGTATCTCCATAAGACACAAACCCATAGGAATAAAAAATAAAAAGGTTTAAATTAGTACATTTTGTCAAATGGATAAAAAATAATAATAAATAGAAGTAGAAAAATATGCTACGTTTACACCACGGCCTTTATTGATGCTCTGGCGGGGAGATTTTAACATAGACAACTCTGTGTTGCTCAAGACAGAAAAAAAAGTGCATTTTACAGGAGTACTTTTTCTTTAACCCCTCTGGCAGCGGAGGCATTAAATCCTCTGCGTTGGAAGGAATTAGACTCACAAGTTCACAATGCGGCAAAATAAAACACACGGATTGTAGTAATGGTACCGGTTACTAGTGTTTAGCGCAAATCTCGCTTGTGAACACATCCTGATATACAGTCTAGGGAGGTTTTTTTTCTAGCCCCCTGTTCTCAGGACACTGTCCAGACCAGATTTTATTTTTTATTTTCAGGAATAATCAATGAATGACCTTATACAGACCTAAAGACTTATACAGTACATGTTTGTACTCTGCTTACATATGAATGTGGGATTAGTCGGTCATTTCAGAAACCTGGCCTGGCTGGTGTGTCCGGAGAGGAGGGTAGAGTAACCCTGGTCTAGGGCAGGAGAGGCCAACTCCAGTCCTCAAGAGCCACCAACAGGTCAGGTTTTCAGGGTATCTCTGCTTCTGCACAGGTGGCTCAATCAGTGGCTCAGTCAAAGACTGAGTTACTGATTGAGCCACCTGTGCTGAAGCTGGGATACCCTGAAAACCTGACCTGTTGATGGCCCTTGAAGACTGGAGTTGGCCAACCCTGGTCTAGAGTATCTATATTATTACTCCACACCATATTAAACACAGAAGGGGTAAAAAAAAAATAAAAAATAAAAGAAGCTCTTTTAAATGTACAAACATGAATAAAAATTGATAAAAAAATCACTTTTGTACATAATGTATATGCAAAAACGGTTTTAAATACATGGTTCAGGAAGGATTATTTACAAAATCTATCAGCCCATGAGAACCCATAGGCCACGCATACATAGCTGCTTTACTGTAATGTTGCATCCCAACTCTAGGGGATAGAGCAGGGGTGGCCAACTCAAGTCTTCAAGGGCCACCGAGAGACCAGGTGTTCAGGAAATCATAGCTTCAGCACAGGTGGCTCAATCAGCACAGTAGCTCAGTCTTCGACTGAACCACTGAAGGAGCCACCTGTGCCAAAGCAGGGATATCCTGAACACCTGGTCTCTTGGTGGCCCTTGAGGACTGGAGTTGGCCACCCCACGATCGATTCATTTCGACGTTATAGCGAGAAGTAAAAACGAGACTAGGCGTTGGAAGGGCCACCCGAACAAATAAAAAGGTCCTGAAAAAAAGGTACAAGGACTGCCAAAGTTTGTAAGATAGGAATATGGTAATAACTTTCAATTGCTGGAGGGTTTAAATGCAGACTGTGTCACATCACCTTATGAACTACAACTGCACGTGTGTTGTACAGGAACTAAGCTAGACCCTTCTCTTTTTTTTTTTTTTTCATTTTATTAATATTTTTTTAAAAATACATAAAAATACAACATCCAATGTCTGAATAAATATATTTAACAAGTTGCAAGATAATACCTTATTTTACAAAAAAAAAAAAAAATTCAGCTTTAGAAATCTTGTCAAATAACTTCGCTGTTATATATTTTCTTTTTGTCTTTTTGTAACAAAATAAAAACTCTGAAATTACATAGAAAAAGACAAAATAGATTTGTCAAGGGATAAGATAGTCCACTGAAAACGTATTCACAATTCCACTGTAAACATTAATAAACATTAAAATATTTGCATAATCGTGTGCTCAAAATTCCTGTAAAAAGTGGAAGACTTTTCTTTAAACGTAGTTTTCAGTCAACTACGTTACCGTTCACAATGTATTTTGTCTTGCGTATAGTTTTAAAACTAGGGCACTCTGCTGAACACAATGGACTTTGGCAGTTCTGTATGTAGCAAGTGCTTCCAAAATGAAGAACTTAGAAAATCAAGAGCTAAAATACAGCTAGGTCAAAGTGAACGAGCGCATTTCGCTTTGCTAGCACTCGGTTTGGTTTACACACTTGCTTTTTGGGTTATTTGTACGGGGCTCCTGAAAAAACGCTAAATCAGACATTTGTTAGATCGTTAAAAAACAAAATAATAATAAAAAAAATAATAAAGTGCCCTTATTCCGTTTAGACAAAACAAGGAACCATTGTGGCATACTGATTGCTAGTCTCCTATTCCTAATCATCTTATTTAATAAGAATAACAATTAAAAAAATACATATGAAATGGGAATTAAAGATGCAATCCAGCAGAGGGGAAATCCGAAAGAAAAAATACTTGGCAAAGTCAAACTGGTTGAGTGCTTCGTGTGGTTGTATTTTGGAGTTTAAGTATGTCCATGGCAGCAGACGGCGGGGAAAGAGGAGAAGCCGATATCACCTGCACTCTACTGCAAGTGTGTTTTGTGGGGGAGAAGAAGAGGAAGGGCTCCTCCCCGTCTCAGAGGAGGCTGAAGACATGGATGCTCCTGTATTGGACACTGTGGGGGAGAAAATAGGAAAAAACTACATTAAGAACACTCAATGTTGCAATAGACTTAGTACTGACATGCAAAGGTTTATCTGCAACAGTTTTAAACATTTGTCGGCACGGCTTTAGTTTGAGCCTTAAACACACAGTACCAAGACACAAAAACGGATACAGAAATGACATTGGTTAGGAAAGTATACATGAAATAAGCCACGGTAGTAAGAAAAAAACAAATCAAGTGACAAAAGCTCTCCACCGTGCAACAGAAATCCTGCGTGTGAGCACATTCACATTCATCAGACAGGTCTGCAACCCTGCCCTTCCCCAATATCTCTTGGCACACATTGCTTTCACTGCAGTCAGGGATTCTGGGTAATGACATGCAAATGAGCACATAGTGTCACTTTCTGCTTCATGTCCGTTTTAACATGGACTCCTATTAATTCCCAAATTACTTAAGTGTCACAATACAAAAATAAGGGTATATCGGTGCAGAACATCTCAATACATTCGCAGACATCGTTCAATTTGTACAAGACACAATGAGCGGATATCCTTTTACAGATTATCCATATAGCAATGGGACATCTATACCAGGGAATGTACCATGCACCTGCTTATAGGGAAAAAGGAGCCAACAATGCACATTTACTTCTAGAACGATAAAGCTTCCCGGTGCTTTGAAAAGATACAAGTGTATTACTGAATATAGATACTTTGAATAACACATTTCAACAGTGAACTAAGCAATTGATGTAGCCTTTGATATACAGTGTGTCAAGTAGTTTAATATACAATTGACTATTTTTCTACAGATAACCCAGCAATACCCTGCAATACTACAGCATTACTCTGTGGTTGGAATGTTTTTTGTTCAGAGTGTGAAAGCATCGCATGAACCGCACTGTTCCTAGCTCCTGCGGACTGCTGGTTCTAGGGATATTGACCTTATTAAATCAGCAGTTCCCTCTGCCTCCCCCTCTTATATTCCCGTGTAGGATGCCAGGGGTCTCTGGAGATGACCCGCAATCATTTCAGCCTTGTTCCGCTGCTTCCCGACGTACAAAAGGTTGAAACCCCACACAGGCCAATAGGAAACAGTGACGGATGACGTTGCGGCTTCCTATTGGCCCAAGTGACACGGGAGATTTAAACCCACCACTTTGTTTCCCCTGGAGGGGGCAGTACTGACACTTTCCCCGGAAAGTGTGTTGGTAATCAGGCGGTCCCCGGAAATGAAATGCACGCAGTTTAGCGCGAGCCGCTCGCTTTCTATATATGTTTTAGAGGAGAAAGGGGGGTGGGGGAGGGTAGAAAGAGGCATAAAGAAAAAATGGTGTAGGGAGAAACTGCTCCATTATGTGATGGCAAAATGAAAGTAAAAATCAAAAAGATGGCTGCCGGGGTTGTCCAATAGGAAGCTGCCATGTCATGTGTGGATGATGTTGTAGCTTTCTATTGGCCTGTGGGATTAAGACTTGGATGGCAGCCATATTCATTTTCCCACAATGGATCAGAACCACAGGTACATAAAAGGTAAATATCTCAGGAACCAGGCAGTCACTGGAGATACAAACAGCGTGCTTCGGCACCGGGCACTATCCTTTCCTCATTTTATTTTGAGCAGGGAGGATGGCCGCTTTCACTTGCCATACAGAATTTTACGTGTAAAAAACAAAAACAAAACAAGGCACAAAGAGAATCTCTGAGCCGAAAAGCTGATCTATTGAAAACCTTAATTCAGGGTAACCACAGTAATTCAGGCCCCACCTTCTTGGTCTTTCTTTTTTAACCGTTTTCGCCTCCTGTCAATAGTTGCTACTTCTGACTTCAGAGACATGTAATATTTCCTGATTTCCTGCAGTTTGTCCTGGAGAAAGACTATCTTCTCTGTGCCATTCATGTTTTCTAATTCATCTGCAATTTGCAAGGAAGGAAGGGGCAGAATCAGTATAGTAATGCTCATCTGTGCCATAAATATGACATGTTATTCACACACTTCTGTTTTATCAGGAGTCCTGTCAAAATGTCCCCCCCCCAAAAAACCCTACGCAAACAAAGACAATGAATGCCACTCTTATAGTGATAGATAAATCTCCAAAAGGAGAATCTAGTTAAAACAGCACTATAGGATGCATTGTGTTTACTTACAGGACAGAAGCAGGGGGTCTCCGAAGCTGAACTGTATTCATTTCAGCTCCAGGAACCCCCTGCTTCCAGAGATACAGACCTCCGTAGGTGCTGCCGGTATCAATCGTCGGGGAACTCGTGTGCCTAACGAAATCACAGCTTTAAATGTCCCGCGGACCAATAGGAAGCCGTGACATCGTCCGTTGCGGCTTCCTATTGGTCTGTGTGACGGGGAATTTAAACTGCAGAGATACCGGCACCCCCTACAGAGATAAATATCTCTGGAGGCAGGAGGTCCCTAGAGCTGAAATTAACACAGTTCAGCTCAGGAGACCCCTTGCTTCAATTCTGTATTAAAAAAAACACAAGAAATAAACAAACAAAAAAACGTAATAGCCTGTCGTGCTTCTTTAAGCTACAGTCCATGAGACAGCCATGCACCAACATTATACATCTAAAACAAAATGATACAAAGTTGAAAAAAGTTACGTTGAGCCAAGAAACTATAATTTTGTTTGACATTCATAATGCAAGTGTCAGACTGTCATACGGACGGACACTTCGAACGAAAACCCAGAGATGTCCTTACAGAAGTCAGAGCACAAAAAATGTCTGAAAATGAATTCCTTACTGAGCTGCAAACTCCATTTGTATGCCCTGGGGGACGAATGCTGGTGTCTCTCTCGGTGCTTATCTTTCTCTCCATCTTTAGTATGTGGAGAGGTCCCTCTAGCTGGGGATCTTGTGATCTTCTGTGGCTTTGGGACATTTATGTGTTTAACTGGAGTACATTTACTCGAACTATCCAGCACTGAAAGGTCTTCACTATCGCTACTTTGTCCTGAAAGAAATGAATGGGTTTAAGCAATGCATAAAAAAAGTGCTTTGTGTATTTGTTGTACATTCTGCTTAGAGATTCGGCAGTTCTCCTTACAACCCTGAAGTCCCACTAATCAGTTTTCTGCTGACATGATAAGGTTGGTCAGTAAAACTTAAGTACACCCCCACCCACAGCTCCCTATTAAAAAAAAAAAAAAAAAAGTATACTTGGAAGTACAATGGCCAATTATGCAGCTAGAAAGGCTCCATTTTATTCCATATCTATTCCTAATACAGACTTTTGCACATTCCAAGCATATCGTTACTTTTATTGTATTTAAATCACATTGTCTACGTACAATGTCTACATTAACAGACCAGGGGCGGCCAACTCCAGTCCTCAAGGGCTAACAACAGGTCAGGTTTTTAGGATACCCCAGCTTCAGCACAGGTGGCTCAATCGGTGGCTAAGTCTTTGACTGAGCCACCTGCACTGAAGCAGGGATATCCTGAAAACTGACCTGTTGGTAGCCACCCCATACAGACTATGCACATTTTAATATCTGAAAACACATTGCATTCAACGTTCCAGTTCCAATGTTAGGTAAATGACCTGTTCTGGTCCACTCACCTATCCCGTTCTTTTCGCCTTTGGATGAAGCACTTATTCGCTTTGGGTTACGCTTTTGTTTCTTTGCTAGCGTTCCAGTCTTGCCTTCAGTCGTTCTTTTCAGACCTAGAATGAAACGAAAAATAGAAATGACAGAACCGTAATTAAAACAGGACCTCATTGGTGAGGGAGAGGTGGTCATCGTCCCTTCAGAGGATACAACAAGCAAAATACACTATGTGCAATATCCTATTACTTGGACTTCAGGAAACAAATAAAAGGACAAGATTAATTTGTACAGAAAAACAGATTGTGATCGTAAATTACCTTTTTCATGCATCTCTGCTTCCTGTACAGTTATGCTGCAGTTGCTAGAAGTCGTGCTCGCCTCAAACCCGTTGGCAGATTCACTCTCACAGAGGCCTTCTTGGGACTCTTCCGCCACACTGTCCACCTCGATAGTTATGTCACTTTCGCTCTTTATGCTGTGAGACTCATCTGGACTCAGTGCAAGTGGAGAAGCCACAGAGAAGTTGGGAGGCTGAACTGCAGAGGGCAATGCAGGGAGCTCTGCAGTTTGCGTGTCAGGCTCTATTTTGTCCGTAACTACGTCATCCAACTTGTCCTTCTCATCCAAATCATCCAAATCTACTTCATGACAAACCAAAGTTTCTGGTCCAATCTGGGGCATTGCATCGTGCTCTTCTTTGTAAGTGATTCTAGTGATTTCATTAAGTGGCATTTCAAAGTCCTCAGTCCTAATGCTCTGCACATGTTCTAGCTCTGCTGTCAAGGAGGGCATTTCCTCATTGACATGCCGAAGCGGCTCTTCACAATTGGCATCAATGAGTTCCTGAGTCTCAATACGGTCAGCAGGTTTCTCCTCTGACACAATCACTGGCAGCTCCAGCTCAAACTCAATACGTACCTTCTTTTCCGGAGAGGGCGGTTCCAGCGATTTTCTCTTCAATGCTTTTTTCTCCTTCGTCAGTGGGTCACATAGAGGATCTACGTCCTTAGTAGCCAAGGGCAACTCTGTATTTTGTAATGCAGTGAACGCTAACGTTTCCAGTTCCATTTGATGCTCAACACATTTATCTTCCCGAGTTGCTGGCAAACTTGGCGTCTTCTCTGGAGAACAATCTTTTGTTTTGCTTCTCCTCCCCTTTGACTTTGGCAGATTCTCTGTCTCCTTTTTTATTTCCTCTATTTGTTCCGTCTGTTTCCCATAAATCTGAACGATTTGTTCACTTTCCTCAACTTCTTGCTTTAACGTTTCTGCTGGCTTTGTCGGAGTCATTTCCTGATCTTCCGAAACACAAATAATTGGTGGGGTTTCCTCCTCTGGGCCGCTGTCTTCACAGCTTAGACTCTTCTCCGATTCTTTTGCATCCTCCGGCGAAAACTCTTCCTTCACAGACACCTTTTCAGAAGTTTCATCAGTTTCACCATCGGATGTGCTCGAGTCTGGAACCATAAATGGTGAATGCTCGTATCAAACAAATTAGGGGACCATGGATGAAAAAAAAACAACAAAAAGTAATTGAATTTCTCCTTTATGTATACTGGGAAATACTAATGTCCACGATTATAACATAACCCCTCTTACATGAATAAGGGGGTCCTCAGATCGGACAATAAGCCTACAATGCTAGAGGGGCTTAAAGCAGCAATCCAAGCTGCCATTTTCCCTCCCTTTAATATGTGCATCAATAGAAGCCACACAATAAGCAATTAGCTAAGTTGCCAATCGATCAGCGAAGATACGGCTCAGGGGTTTACTAAATGGCTGTCAGTGCAGCAGAAGAGGACCAAAAGATGCAAAGTTCTGTGGGGAAGATCATGTGACCAGGCAGTCACTAAATACAATTGGTGCACTGCTATAGAGAGGGCAGGACTCAAAAAGGGGTGTGCCAGAGCCTGTTTCAGAAGAGGAAGGGGATGTGACTTTGTAAATGGTTGCTATAGAGACACAAAAATGCTTGTTATATTATAGCACATTAAAAAATGTCATTCGGAATTGTTTTTTTTTAATGCTACAAGTATTTTCTCATAGTACAAAACTAATATATATATAAAACACATGTAGGATATTGCTTGTCTGCAGCTTTAAAAAGCTCTCATACAGAGAATTTAGATGCATTTTTTAAATATTATTAGTGGACACGTATAGGCTCAAAAAGCAGCGCCTCGTTTCACAAAAGTTAAAGAAATGACAAATCTTCGGCATTAAATAACACAATTTGTACAACACGTACCCAAAGTATTTACAGTTCAGGAATAGTTGGGTTAGCACTAAAGTGAATAAATGGTTTTATACAATTAAATGCCCAAGTCAATGGTGACACTAGGATGCACACACAAAGCCGAGGCCACTTACCATTCGAACATCGGTCAGAATCAAACATGCCTGAGCTCCTCCTTGTTCGTCTCCGGATTGTCCCTATTTTGAGGAAAATCCGAATATAAAGCTTTACAAGGTGAAGATTTGTGTCAGTGTACTTTCTAATCAGGAAGCAATAACATTTAGACGTGAAGCTATTGATGCTATATGATGAATGTAATTAAAAAAAAAAAAAAAAAAAAAAGATTCACAAAGTCTCTGTGCTAAGCACACACAACCACACCCACACACCCACACACCCACCCACACGGAATGATATGCTTCCATCTAAAACCATTCCCCAGTACCATTTTCTCATATTACAACCAGCAAATAGCTCACCTTCTAAACCATTGGATAAGGGGGAGCTGTCAGACAGACTGTTTCGCACAGTTTTAGTGGCCATTTTCCCCTCATTACTTGGCGTTTTGGACAGGCTGCAGGTCAGATTGGCCTGAAGAGTTGATTTTAAAGGGGGACGTCCACGCTTTGATTTCTGCTTGTCTTCCTCCCTGTCCTCATTTTCATTTTCGTCTTTATTCTGGCGATAAAATAGGGTAGCGTACATCAATTTCCATTTCTTTATGGGCTATTTAATGACCGACTGCTTTAAATATCACTAAGAAGTGAACTTACCCCAATTAATAACACAACGTGTAAAAAAGGGCAGGAATAAAGCATACTATACGGGAATGCAGGCGCAACACGTCTGAAAGAATACCACCCGCCACAGTGTCACGCTGCTTCCGTCCCAAACACCCAAACTCGTTCGGTTCACCGTGTTATTCTAATGCATACACGGCCTTCAATCTCAGCACCTATTCCAGTGACAGCAGACCAAAGCAAAAAGGACCTCCCCTCCTCCCCCAGCATTCCTATTTTAACCCCTGTGAGAATGTTGGCAGTATGGCTGTGCTCATTGCATTTCATTACCCAGAATCCCTGGCTGCAGTGGAAGCATTGCATGCTAAAGAGATAATGGGGAAGGGCAGGGTTGCAGACCTGTGTGAGAAATGTGAATGTGCTCACAACTGGGATCTGTATTTGCTGGAAGGATACCTGAAACTTACAACCGTACCAATAACTCATACTACTACTACACGTGTATTTCTGCAGCTTTCATTGTATTATACAATAGTTTACTGCTTCATTAAAAAAATGAATACATAAATAAAATGATGATGATTTATAATCATTACTTTTGTTTTTTTCTTTTGTTTTCTCTTTGGTCCACCTTTGTCGGAAGGCCAGAGAATTCTGTCCGCTTTTACCCATTCATCATATCTGGAAGAAAGCAAATTACATTTCATTTAAAATCACTTAAAACTATTATTGTATAAATCATTACACATCATTTGCAAAGGTTGAGACTTGTGTATATTTAGAGTAGTGTCAAGTCATATTTTTGTAAGAATATAAAATAAAGTACTTGGCATTCACAAAGCCAACCAATATTCGAGGTTCCTTTATCTTAGATCATCTCCTGTAAGTTTTACATTGCTCCCATTAAGCACTTTAGTGGCACTTAAGAGGCCCTTAGCTGGTATCCTCCTGCCTGCATTCAGTACTCCCTTGGGTGCCTCTGTTTATCTTGAGACGCACACTGGACAGCTTTGGTAAAAAGCAGGCAACTAATGTGTATAAACCCAGGCTGCAGGGTATGTAACCTGAAGGCTGTTCTGTCCCACCACATACTGTGCACGGTTAGCTCCTCAACAGAAAATGCACATTTTAAGCAACGTTTATTTTCAATCCTTTTTAATGGTATGTTTTCCACGTTGCACCATTATATTCTACACCAGGGGTGGCCAACTCCAGAGCTCAAGGACCACCAACAAGTCAGGTTTTAAGGATATCCCTGCTTCAGCACAGGTGGCTCAGTTTTAATACCCATCAATGTAATGACAGTGCCGCTTAGTGTGAAGAAATCGATTTTCTATGTACAACCCATCACATACATTGGGTTTGATCAGCTCTCGTGTGCGTGCACTAATGGACATGTCCTTTTCCCTCAGGCTTACCTCACGTTCCAGCCATAATAATGCACCAGGTATAACACCTCTCCTCCGTCTACTTCAGTGCCCTTAATATTGGCTTCATAAATCTTCTGCGTTTTCCCACGCCCATATTTTACTTTCACTTTGGTGCCTGCTAGACCACCGTCCTCTCCGTCCTGCTCGCCTTCCGTTTCTCCGTTATGTTCCCCTTCCTCCATTCTGTAATATCACAATGCTCAGTCAGACGTTATCATATAACCCAACGTAACCCTGCCCTCAAAGCTCTTCCAATGCCAGGCACGGTTTCTGGTGTTTATTAGGATTACAAAATTAGAATTTACATTTATTGCAGCTACCTTAAACACGAATAACAACGAAATAATTCCAATGGCCCAATATTAAGGAGGCTGCATTTGCACTTTTAAAGAGACACCCACAATACCAGATGGAAGCGACTAAGGCAAGGGAGGCCAACTCCAGTGCTCAAGAGCCACCAACAGGTCAGATTTTCTGGATATCCCTGCTTCAGCACAAATGGTTGTCATGATGACTGAGCCACCTGTGCTGAAGCAGGGATATCCTGACCTGTTGGTGGTCCCCGAGGAAGGTGACCATCTCTGGACCAAGGCCTCTTCGACAACGCACTGTTAACAATTGAGTAGCTTCCATTCATTTCTAAACTGTACGTTACCCTGCTTCACAACTACATTCAAGTCTTTTGTTAGATTATAATACCTTCTGAAAGTATTGGGGCTAGTACCAGGGAATCCAAGCCTCATCATTTACATGTGAATGGAATTTCTTTGCATTTTGACTACTGACCACAAAAAAGCAAAGAGCAGAAGTTACAGCTGGAAGGCCATGCTTTCACATACCCATCACATCTTCTCTCCTCGTCCTCGTCCGATTCTCTCTCGGACTCGTCTTGCTTCCCGTTTTTCCGCTCCATTTTCAGTTTGAGGGTGCTCCTCCTCCCTAACATGGTTTCATTTTCTTCCGCCTCTTCTTCTTCCTCTTCCTCCTCCTCCTCCTCCTCATTTTTGTCTGATTCATCCTCAACATCTTTGTTTTCCTTGTTGCTGTCCTTTCCTTTGTCAACATCCTCAAGATCCTTTGTCACAGGAGTTACATTGCAAATCAATTTCCGTCTCCCCTAAGGAAGGGAAAAACACACATTAGTAGGGATTCCCTCAACTCTATTGAAACTTCAATAAAGAAAAATAAAAAAAGTCTGGTTAAATGAATGTTCTGGATCTACTTAAAAAGGAACAATTCCTCCAACCTGAGCCAAACCACACTATTTCCCCCCTGGTTCCGAAGATACTTTGTAATTAAGTGACCTTGGAGGGAACAAAATGGCTGCCACATCTCAGGCCAATAGGAAGCTGCAACATCATCGGTTTTGGCTTCCTATTGGATGGTCATTTAAATCAGCTTTAAAAGTCAGTATGTATTTCAGAAACTGGGGGGGGGGGGGGACGGGGGTCCCCCAGAGTTAAAAATTGTACAGTTCAGCTCTGGAGGACCCCACTGTGTCAAGCCTGTAAATAATGGAGGTTAGATTGCCCCTTCAAAATAGGACATGTTTGTTTGTGGTGCAATGTTTCAATTTCTGTTCATTTCTACTCATTTCTGAAGCTCTGGAGATACCACTTGCATTTTTAGGGAAGTTAAAATGGCTGATGCTGTCGTCTATGAATGTCAACATCAGCCAATTCCAGTGAAGGATCAGCACCAAACAAAACAAAGTGTATAAAATAATGAAAAGCAAGAAACAGATGAGCACAACACGATGGCTTCATAGCTGGAGTTCTACAGGAGCTTTAAATACATCAGAATCCACTTTTACTTGCATTGAGAAGAATAGATCATTACTAAACCTAAAGCTGGAGACCAAGCAATATCCTACGTGTGTATTTTTTTAAAAATAAATCAGTTCTGCACTATGAGAAAATACTTGTAGCCTTTTTTTTTTTAAACAACTCTTAATGACATTTTTAAATGTATTATAATATAACAAGCATTTTTTTGTTCCTATAGAAACCATTTACAAAGTTACATCCTCTTCTGAAACAGGCTCTGGCGCACACCGCTTTTTGAGCCCTGCTCTCTCTCTAGCAGTGCACCAATTGTATCTAGTGACTGCCTGGTCACATGAGCTTCCCCACAGACCTTTGTCATATTAATATGCAAATGTATTCCACGGACTGCAGAATACTCCTCTGCAGCCATTTAGTGAACCCTCAAGCCGAATCTTTGCCAATCGATCACAGGAGAACGGATCGATCGGCAACTTAGCTAATTACTTAGTTTGGATTGTATTGATGGACATATTAAAGGGGGGGGGGGGGGGGGGGGGGGGGGGAGGAGGAAGCAGGTTGGACACTATGCTCCAGTATTCAAACAATAAAATGTGACCAGAAAAACATTTCAATTGACAAGAACGTAGTTAAAAAAAATAGATATATTTTCAAGCAATGGTTTCAGCCAATATGCAACAAAATTTAAATCCTACCCGTGGTGATTTCATTTCAATTTCTTCTTTTTCACTTTCACTGCTAGAATCCGTGTCATCTTCCTCTTCGATTTTTACTTCCACTGGAAGCGGTTCGGGCTCTTTTGGGTCACTGATCTCCATTGGTTTGTCCTGCGGCTGACTCTCTTCTACTGGTTTAGGTTCATTATGGTGAATAGTCCTAAACTTAATATCCACAGAATGGCAGTACTCCTCAAACCCATAAAGGTACCTTTAAATAAAGTAAAGAACAAAAATTTATGAATGCAGCACAGGAATAGCAAAAAATATTTCATTTAAATGCTTGGACAATAGCCATGTTTCATGTAGAAAAACACAGCAGAAACCAAACATTTCTCTAAAAGCACAAGTCTACAGTTAACCGACACAAATAGGATTTGTGTATCTGTACAAATATCTTTCAACACTTCATACAACATTCATAAGGACATGGTTTTATCTCCAACTGTAAACCATTCTTCAAGAATGGTTGTTTTTATTTGAATATCACATGAGTAAGATTTTAATTTATTATCAATAAAAACAATGCAATTGTAGCAGAGAAATTCCGATAGAAACAAACAAAAAGTGAAATCACATTTTAAACTAGTACATCTGTGATCGTAGCAGTTTAAAGCTACAAGACTTAGGCCACCTATCAATGCGGAATGGACAGGACTCACTGTAGTTGCTTCCCCTCATACAGAGGTAAAGGGAAGGGTTCACTATTTTAGTGTTAGGACCTGCATTTTTGGTTATACCTTGACGTTTGGTATGCAGGCTTACGACGCTTTGGCCAAAGGGTTTAACTAAATAACCAAGTAATTACTATTATTATTGAAGTATTTAAACTTTATACTTATTACCATACATGTTTTGTCAACTTGATGTAGCATTGGGCACCCCTGTCTTTTGTTGTACACCTATCAATGAATACTTACTTTTTGTACGCTGTTTTTACATTGTAGGAAGCAGCTGAATTCAAAATAGGAATGCCAAGGTCCATATAAATTTGTTTCCACACAGCCCCACTTTCAATCTGAGTAAAAACAGTATGGAAAAGGGTTTAAATGTAATTCCCCCTGTAGCTTCAAAATAGCAACCCATGCCCCTTTTCTATAAGGTTATACTTACGTGGTCACATCCACCTTGCTGATACACAAGCCTAAAAAGTTTGAAAAGATTCAGATCCTTGTAACCCAATACAGGAGGCTTGTTGATTGGAGTTCCTAATTTATATATATATATATTAAAAAAACAAAACAAAATCTGTATGTTAATGCACATTTCAACAGAAAGAAATATCCTAAATCAAAATGTATGACTCTACCGTTTCATTTTACAGGCGGACACCCTGGAACGGACATCTTCAGGGTGGCAGAAATCCAGAAACAGATAGCAAGCAAACTCAATACTATTTTTAATTAGTAGATTAATTCGCAGAGATCCCGGCATGCAAACCTTTATGACCGAAGCACACTGCCATCTTAAAATTTGCAGATGACAACATGGTCAAAAATACAGGATTTTTTGCCACACTGAAACCAGGACAGTTTGAAAAAATAAATAAATAAAATAATTAAATGCGTTTTGGATTGTATACACCAGAAAAGTCTGTCAAATTACATGCGAAACAAAAAAAACAACAACAAAAAAAAAAACCACCCTAATAAATGATGCAGTTTCTGGCTACAGCGTGACCGTGGAACTCTGATTGGGAAGGTGGCAGCTAGAAGCATTCTCGCTTCGGTAGATGAAAAAAGTAGGACATTATGCTTTAGAATTTGCAGCCAGCATGTTTTTTTTTCTGTTCAAGACTCCCTTTAAAGGAGAGTCCCGGACCTCATGAAAGAAGTTGTGGCAGGAAGGCAGGGTTACACAGGGACAAGGTGTCTACCCAAAATGATGGAGGTAGGTGAAAACCTTAGGGCCCCCACACAGACCGACCGAACTTACAGAACGAGTCACTGCCTTGGGGAGGCGAGCACCCCCTGGCATGGGCCCATGGTCGGGTCAGTGGGTGAGGGACAGCCTACAGTCTGATGCCTGGAGGCAGCCGCTGCAAAAGTAGAAAAACCGAGGTCAGGTTGAGGAGAGCTCCCCCAATCTACAGCTTCATGAAACACAACCATCAGCAGCCATGGTAAAAGATCACATGTTTACCAATTATAAATGAATAAATAAAAAATATCTGTTCTGCATATAGTTTTTTTTCCCCCAAATGCAAATGCGAGACTTTTTTGATGTCAACAATGGACAGTAGAAAATTTTTACATTTCCACCATTGTATTATTATTTTTTTTTTTTTTTTTTTAAATGTTCAAAAAATATAACTAAAAATTAGCAGATAACTTGACGATTTTGACCAGTGGTCCGAAAAGCAATTCGGTTAATGTGACAATACCTTTTTCATAATCTTGGTCCATGAAAAAATAAATAAAATGATCTAATATGTATATATTTAATTCAGTGAAGCATTTAAGGTTCATACTGGTATTAAAAGTTTGCCTTTATCCAACTTCTGATGGGGAAGGGAAAAAAAATATAAAATAAATAAAATCACAAAAAAAAAAAAAAAATCAGAGTCTGCTTGCCATTTTTAACACTGTTTACATATACAATAAAATGCGTTAGCCATCAACACCTACATCCGTGACCAATCACTCTGTATGTACATCACTAGGATAAAATTAGCATGTTTAATCTTTTGCCTCTTATACCGTGTCACAAAGACGTGCCTTGGGTTCCAAACCACGTGCTGGGTGTACTACAGCAGCAGAGTTCTGCGGTTGGAAGGTATTCAGCACATAAACGAGTGCTGTTCATGGTACCAATCCAGAATGTTTTAAAATAATGACATGACCGAAATTACTCGTCATAATGCAGGCGTGACAGGGACATCTTTTCTTGGGAGAGGAAAAGAATGGCGTGTCGGGGAAAGCAAATTATTTAACTGGAATTGTCGTCGTGTCTTTGTTTTACAGAAACCCAACCGATATTTGGAGGCAACATCAGCTAATAAGGGCTCACAGTCTACAGGGACCCATCAGAATCACTTTCCATTCTCTACAAAAGAACAAAATAAAGAACGTCGTGGGGGACGAAATTCACGTCCAATTCTTGCCAATTGTCAATTTATCTATTAAGCCGATGCGATTTACCTGGTGCTGGGTCAGTGTTATCTGGCTAGTTTTGAAGCATAGCCAGTAGCATGACAACTTAATTTAATTTTAAGCCATTCCTGCATACATTAAATACAATGGCCAGACTTTTTTTCCCCCACCTGTCTATTTCAGGCGAGTAAAATGTTCAAAAAACATACCAATCTTGCTAAACTGGGTAAATGGAGTGGTTTGCCACGCCTAAATAATTACCAGGTACGCGAATTACTTCTGGTATATACTCACTTTTAAGATGTAACTTAATTACTTTGGTGCCATGGGGCCCAATATATATTTGTACTGGAAAGAACTACAGATCTTTCCAACAGCAACACATCAGAAATAGGATCCTTGTTGAACTTGTGATGTAATTTACACATCAGCTGAAGTTCTTAAACCATTCTGATACATAGCAATAGCGTTACACTGAACTGTACTTCACCTCTGTCTTCCATAAACTTGTAGAGCTGCTGAAGGAAGTTATCCCTTTCCACTGGATCTGCCTCCTCTTCAGGCTGCAAGAATAAATGTAAAACATAAAAACAATACTATTTGAGAATATGTCACTTGTTAGGTATTCATGTGTGCCACTTATCTTTCCTTCTGTCGGCTCCCTATTCATGCACAATGTGCAGCCTATTACATCTCGGAGGCCCATATTTACCCAGCTATCTTCTGCCATAACACCCCTTCCGGCAATGGAGGACCCAACTTACAACCGCCCATAAACTCAAAAGGGTTGTAAGGGGTCTTCCTACGCCAGGAGTAAGGGTATGACTGTAGACTGCAGAGAAACGATAATCCTGAATCTCTTGCATTTTTGTGGTTTCAGAATTCATTGTTCTCACAAATACATTTTATATGGTTAGAAAGCGTTCAATTTCATCAGCGATTCTGAATGTAGATTTGTTGGAACATCTTTTAGCTTCCTCGCATGTAACCAATTATGTGTTTCGAAGGCTAGATCTTCAATGTTTTCCTCCGCAAGAAGAAAACATAATTGGGTAGGGGAATAGGACAGTGCAAACACTGGAACCATTGCCAAGAACTTTAAGCTTTGCATATTGGTACAGCCACACACGATCATTGGTGGATGCCAAAGGCTATAGTAATGTGTCAGTGTATATTTTGACAATGTAACTATTTTAAAGACAAGTTTCAGCCAAAAGGGCTCGGATTCACAGAGCAAGCCAACAAACCCTGCAACAGGTCTCCCTTCCCTTGATTGTGAACCCTCCAATAGCCCTGCACACCAACACACCCTTTCTGTAAAAAGCAGTACGACATTCCCTGCCCCCCCCAAAAACTTTCAATAAAAAGGTGGACATGGTACTTGCGACGCAAAGAAATGTAGTAATGTGCCCACCCAGCTGATCTCTCCCGATTCTGTCAAGAACCCGCCCCAGGACCACCTCTTGCCATCACTACCATCCCCAAATTACTCTAAGCAACACTGGAGAAAAACAAAAAAAAACTAAAACAGAACATCAATATTCCTTCATCAAGTTCTGCCAACGATGTCAAAAGCAGATATTAAACAACTTTTAATTAAATTATGTCATATTACAGATCTATTTATTTTTCAAATGATGAGCAAGTCTTCTGAGCATCACCGCCCCTAGCTACATTACATATTTTTGAATAGTTTTCTTTTCCTCGTGCACAACTCTGAATGTGGGCGTTTGACACTGCAGTAGGGTCTGTAAACACAATTGGGAAAAGAACGAGGACAGCAGGTCTCCTTTTAACTCTTTACGTCTCCCGCTCCCTTGCACGTCAACAGGGGAGAAAGAGGTATATGTTAAACTTCTGCATGGTCACGGTGCAGCATTAGCAGAAAAAGCAGCTCACTGATCAGGAATAGGAGGTGCCATTAGTTGGCAATGATGAGTACAAAAGGAACCGGACTGATGCAGGACAAATGGTTGGACAAGATCACATCCTGTACCGGTAGAAGTATGCAAGCTCTTTCCTATTTTATGTACATAGTAAAGCAGGAGAAAACCCCAATATATGTTAGAAATTAAAGCTTTGATCACCCTACAACTTCCTCGAAGACTGAGCCACATGTGCTGAAGCAGGGATATCCTGACCTGTTGGTGGCCCTTGAGGACAGGAGTTCCCCCCCCCCCCCCCCGTGCTAAACCCATTACTGTATCAAATTACAAGATCATTCATGGTCATATGCAGACAGAACAGAACCGGTCTGCTAACTAGACATGCCTGCAAACTGGTAGAACTTGGTGTTTAGACCAGCAGATAATGGGAAAACAACTTGGGAAATAGAGAAATCCTGCATACATGATTGGTCCCCCTATCTTATGGTTAAAGTACTGAAGGGACAATCTTAATAAGGTAGCAAACAGTGTGATAAGTCTTGCAACCAATAGCTTACAGCTCTGCTTTGTCATCATTGGGTAAAATATGGTTGCATTTGATGTCACAAAACTCATTCTGATTTAAAAGGTTTCTGCAAACAATGAGTACCCCAGATATGACTACTACAGCAGCTACTGCATGTAAGCCTCATGTATGAAGGCCAAAAATCCTCATGGTTAACTGAAACGGGTCTTTATTCTTCTCTGCTGCCACCTAACCCCTCAATATATCAGGAGCTTACATTTTAACACAGCCACATTTACACATTTTGTTTGTGTTACATTTTAACACATTTGAATACATTACTCAATGTATACTGCACGGCGATTTAAGCAAGATATACATAGCACAAATATGTAAGACACCACACCATGATTTGCAGACTGAAGACACAGATAACCGCTCACACCCAACAACATGGGGGTAATTCATTTTTCATAGCTTTATTAAGATAGTAATAAGCAACCGCACAACAGATGTCATTTGTCGGCTTGCATTTTCCAGCCTCGCCATGTCAAGCCTACACTATGCCTGTCGATTCTCTGAGAGCTGACAGTCCTTCCTTTGAGACCAGCACTAAAAAATTAATTGATCTCACTTCAGCATATTTGCATTGCTTCACATCACTGCAAGATGATTAATATAGAAAAAAAACACATACATACATAGAACCTGCCCTCAGTCCACTATATGAACATCACAGCAGAAATAATGCCGCAAAATGCTTACCTATGAACAAGCATTCCCTTTCAAACAGCAATTGTTCATGCATGTCCTAGCTAGGCAGCCTGGCGTCAGTACGGCTCTCAGACAGGCCTGCTCTAGGTCCCTCTCGTCTGTGCACAGCATCTACACGGGTGCTGCCTCCCTTGCATTCTCTCCCGTATAGGCAAAATCAGACATTACATGAAGAAAAAAAAAAAGAAAGACGGACCCAATTTCAAAGCATCTGGCAAACCTCCCCTGGCAGCTCGCCAAGCCTCTGCTCACCCTTCCTGTCTCGGCAGAGCATGCGCGCTCCCAGCCAACACCATGTTTCCATGGCAACACTCTAGGCAGCCCCCAAGTAGGGGGGGAAAAGAAGCGCTGTGTTTTCACATAGACAAAAGCGTCAGCAGTCATGTAGGGTAAGGGAAAAGGTTTAATCCACTTCCACCAGACAGAGTAACCCCTTGCAGGGTCAGAGTGGCCTGTTCTGCAATGCCTTTGGGATAAGGCAAAAAAGACACTGCCTCTCTTTTAAATCCCTATGTATCAAATAGCAGTATTAAAAACAGCAGGGAAATCCTCAGTGTAGAAAACGTGGTTTCTTTTAACGCTACTCTTGATATTATCGAACAATCTTACACATGCAAAAATAAAGGAGGCACGCAAGGTCAAAGTGACATTCTAATTTAGTGTCAAAACCGACCATGTTTAATGATGATTATTGCACTAACGGCAAATCACAACACAACAAGGTGTGTGTGATCAGCGGTCCCAGGCTGAAGTATAACTAGTAGTGTTACTGCACTTCCTGCCTTATCAGCAAGCCTCGCAGGCCTTCCAGCACCAATAACCCAAAGTCCTTTAGACACAAATTTTACAACGTTTCTACACCGGCTTTAGTTTTTTTTTTTTTGCTAAGCTAGCACAAGCGGTACCAACAACAAAAAGAGCAAACCGAAATATAAAACTCTCAATGGCATACAGTTCAAAGATAAACATTTCCAAAAAGCATGCAAGCATTAAAAACAAAAATAAAAAAAAAGGGCGGAATACCAAGTACAGCTCAACCCCGTTATAACGCGATCCCGCTTATAACGCGATGCAAGCGCGGCTCCCAATTTTCATATTTATGAATACTTTACAACACGATTACTGGTATCTTAAATACTTTATTGTACAATGCATACAACTGAACATTATTTCTAACGCGATCCGCTTACAACGCGATGTGATTCTTTGCACCCGAAGCACAGCGTTATAAGGGGGCTGAGCTGTATTATTATTACATATTTAGGACACTAAACCTTACAAACACAATGGATAACACGCAGCTCTATTGATATGTTTACCAGCACTGAAGGTGTAAAAGTACACAAATCCCTCTTCACATGGCTTGCCAATTATACCAGGCCTGTTAACAGTGTCACATCACACCGGCCTTTTGGATCCCACAAATAAATACTTGAAACATTAATTAGTAGTTTTCAGGCATGGTGACTGGACATCAGGGGGACGTTAGCCCACAGGTGACTAAGTGGACTGCCCTTGGAAGATGGCAGATTTCCATTTTGCACCCTGTATTCTTGGTGCAAGCAATGCCAGTTTATACTTTAAGAATCAACAGAACATTAGGCACTATAGTCAACACCCCAAACGTACAAGTCTTATTCTGTCACCCACATTATTCCAATCCAATGTTGAGAATACTGCCTTAGAAAAGAAATGTCTGCTTTTTTTTTACAATGTAATTACTCATTGGGTGCTATATCCATAAAGGATACAGAAAATTACTGTTATAACCCCATAACGAGAACTCATTCAGTACCTTAAGGTGAGTTGCATCTGTTTGCAAAACAGATATAGAATCAAAGCTATGAAACAGATTGCATAAATTGTTTAAAAAAAATTAAAAAAAATACATTGAAGACAAATAGCAGACAACTGGACCAGTAAAGAGATGTAGAGCAGCAATCTCTTACAAAATGCACCATTCACATTATGATACAGTTCATCCCCGCTCCCCAACTATATGCGCCATTTTTATCTTCTTTCAGGATGAAAGTTGCAGTTATTTGATTTCATTCCCAAGCTGATGCTCAGTATTTCAGGAATGTAAAAATGGCTAAAAATACTGGAAACAGGGTCCCCAAGAGCAGGAACAGTAATTTCAACAGGATAACAAATTATATTCCCGTAAATAAAATAAAAAAGTAGTCTACTTTTGATTCAGCACCGATGGTTGCTTTAAAGATTGTATTTTGAAAGTCATCTTCAATATATTTCGCTACCATTATTCCACTGGGCTTGACGACTCAACTAGTGTACAAACAAATGATTGCCTTACCTCTGCTTCTGCCTGCTCTTCTGCTTTGTTATGTTCACCATCACAAGCGTCTGGCTCTCCATCTTCCTCATCGCTACTGGAAGACTCAAGAATTTCGCTCATGTCCATTTTCCAACTAACAGGTACAGTTCTTGTTTTTAAGAAAGTGATAGCTTCCTGTATACCTGTAGTGGAAACCAAGAGAATATGTTTTGTTTATTGAAAGTCAGTACTGTACATCTATTACTAAAATATTATATTATCCACTTAAAGCGCTCAGAACACACACACACAATATTGTTTATGACTACAGATAATAAGACAAATTCCGGCCACTTAGCATGGGTCTACAAATTACATGTCTTTGGCAAATAAGTCTAAAGTACTGCATCTGAAAGAAGTATAGCACACACACACACACACACACACACACACACACACACACACACACACACACACACACACACACACACACACGAGTGTTACCGGCAGCAGGGTGCTGCGGCATCTCCCGGCATTTTCCTGCATCTCTGTCAAACTTCAGTGTATCCCCCTGCCATGGAAACGCGACATCATTTGACACCACGCAGCCATTTTCACATGAGAATTGGATAGACAGATGCAGGAAAATGCCGCCGCCGGTAACACTCGACAGCGGATAAAGTGAGGGGGTTGAGAGAGGGAGGGGGATTACAATTAGACATTTTTTTTGGGGGGGGGGGGGGGGCAAGTGCCTATTTTTTTTTTCTTCAGGCGAGTGGCTTCTCCCCCAATTTGTTGAGATAGAGATACACACACACACACACACACACACACACACACACACACACACACACACACACACACACACATACACACACACACACACACACACACACACACACACCCCATAACCTTACCTTGCTCGGCAGAATGCTCAGATTTCATGATAATAATGTCGAGTATGTGGAGGTCTTTCCTTGCAATCGAATGGCTAAAAGTAAAATACAAGCCTTACAACTCTGATATTACACCAAAATCCAAAAGTTCACAATAGAATGACTTGGCAGACAATGCAACCCCGTAGTTACAGCTAGGACCAGGCACATCCATGATTAATAAGCATCATTTTGTCTATGATGTTCTTGCTCTTTGCTATATTAATCGTCTGCACTGGTGGCACATGGCAAACCAAACAAGACTGACAGGAGGAAGCATAGTACTCAGGCTTTGGGGTGACTTCATATATACTAGCTGGACAATGTAACTCACATTGTATTTACGTTTCAATGCTGCACAGGGATGGATCCAAATAAGAGGCAGTCCAAGCAACATCATGACCTGCCCGTCTATTTAGTATTAAACATTATTTTTTTTAATTAAAAGAGGAAATCTTTATATTGTTACACTATATGGGCCAAATGCATGTGAACTTCTAAACGTGACCATTGTATTATGTGCAAGTATCACAAAAGTTTTGATATTGTCACCGCTATAGGAAAGGAAGTTGGCTCTTCACAAGAGGTGGATGTTCATTTTGGGACCACTGGCTAAGTAAGGTAAAGCATTCCCCCGGGCAATGTAAAGATTTTAGAAAGTGAACCAATATTTGAGAAGGAGCACCTGGTGAGTAAAGACACCTGGTTCAATTCTCAGTGTTGGCTCCTTGTGACCTTGGGCAAGTTACTTTATCTTCCTGTGCCTCGAGGCACCAAAAACAGATTGTAAGCTCATCTGGGCAGAGACTGTCTGTAAAAATTCCTATGTGCTGCGTACCGCGCGCTACACTTTAAAAGTGGCGCGCTTTGAGGCATTAGGGGAAAAAAAGCGCTACATGAATAAATATTATTATTAATATCTTCACAGTATACGGTTAGCATGGCATGTAAGCAACAGGTGTAGCCCCGTACTGGCGTTTCCCTGACAGAGGTATCCTCTTGAAACGCGTTGGGACAGGTGCTACACACCAAGCACCGAACATGACTGAGCCAGTCCCCCGGGGCCGTGATGAAAGACCCTCCCATTGGAGCGATGCCCCACAGGAACAGAGAGGCGAGGCTGGAAACAGAGGAAACTCCAGCACAGAATAGAGCTGTGACTTGCATGCCATCCCAGAAATACATGTCCTGCGAGGAGCCTGATGTGTGTATAAAAAAGGCCATTACATTGATATATACTACGCCATGAAGGATCTCTCTTGCGCATTGTATTTTCACTATACAGGAGTTGTCTACTTTAACAAAGCTGCATAACCCACTTAGAAAAATCATAATGTTTCATATAGACTTAAGTACCATTGTGGTCCCAATTAATTCTCTATACAGACATTTTAATATTACTGCATATTGTTTTTACATTTTTTAAATACCATTTTAGGGCATTTTTAATTTTATTTCTAACCTCTTCACAGGAAAGGTAATTAATTTATTAGCATAAAAAAAAAAAAATAACAAATAAAAGGTTTCCCAAACAAGGTGGCCCACGCCTGCGGCTTTCATTGCATTATTCAGATGAATTGCTCATAAAATATATTAACGGATATGGAACTTGGGTTGGGCCGAAAAATTTAGCTGGTACATATGCACGCACAAATTTGACAAGGAATGTTATGTGGGTGGCTTGGCTTTTCAAAATAGCATTTCCCAATAGTAAATAAAACCTTTCCACGGGTGTGAAAAGGTATTCACTCACAATTTTGAATCTACAAAGGATCGAACTAAGCACTGGTCTTTTCTCACTGTAGCATCGTCATTGCAGCTGGGAGACACAACCTAACGCAATAAGAAAAACAACAGATTAATGAAGAACTGTGAACAGGAAGTAGGCAGACATTTGTGATGGACCTTTTACTGGGATACAGTTCAGCCCTCAAAGTGCTTTATATTAGAAATAGTCAAAGAAAAAAATATTAAGCGGGCCACTAACAATAGGCAAAACAAATTCAACCTTGAAGAAAATGGCAACACTAAATACAAAAAATAGAAAAGCTATGCAATGCCTCTAGTATTGTGGAACTGTAGACACACTTGCTTGCACGTGTTAGATTTTTTTTAGGAATGTAGATACAGTTGGAGGGACTGACTGCCAAGTGTTTTTATTTCGAGGGTGAAGAATCACTGTCAAACACATAATTCCCTCTTAATAATTACAATTGATAAAAATTAAAAATCACCCAGGCACCATCCATATTACTTCTAAAGGGTGCAAAATAATATCCTAGTCCATGTAATGCTTTTTAAGATGCGGAATAAAAAATAATAATAGGGAGGGAGACAAGGAAAAAAAAAAAGGCTTTATCAAGACATGCACTTTAAAAGCTACACGTGGCTATCACAGATCTGTAGATATACAGAGACAGTAATTGATAATCAGACTAAAAGTACCAAATTGAAAACCCATACTATAATAATCTCACCATCATCTCCAAAAACATTTTACAAACCCCAAAAGGTTAGCGCCTGAAGGAAAAGGGTGTCTGGTGATCCGAAAACGTTAATAAAAATGACAGCAACGCAGGAAACATTCCATAGAACATTTCTAGTGTTCTGGGATCTGCAGGAAAGGACCAGCTGGATTAATCCATTTGGGCCAGGAACATGTGTAATACAATGTGGAGCATCTAAAAGCGTTCAAGAGCGGCTGGTTTTTAACCTTTACGGCACTCGTGGATATTTTGGTCTACATTATACCGTTTGTGAATTACATATATTGTCCATCTACTATAAAATACAAGCACACTCGGTGTACCCAAGTAAATCAGTGTGGCATGAGACAAGGTAACAGACTGGGTGTGAGATCCAATCTTAAGGTCAACACCAGGTTCTTGTTGCATATGCTTAATTTTTTCTGTGATATGTTTATGGCACTTTTTAAAAAACTGTAGTGCACTATTAGCTTTACAGTACATATAAACTGATCCAGTCAAAAGTTTGTATTCTTGCTTTTCCACCAGGAATAACAACGCTTTTGAATATACAAAGATACATATTTAATTCGGCATTTGTTCAATCGCCTTTATTAAAAATGTAACAAAAAGGATGTACAACTAGGTAATGCTATAATGTAGATAAACCCCACAGAGAGACATGTAGAGAATGGCATCGCACAGCTTAAACATGGTCAGCGACACAATCCAGGTTTGTGCATAGAAAGTGGGTTTTAAGGATCTCAAAAACATCCTGGCTTTGTGACTATTAGCTAGATGGAAATACCAAATCCTTCAACACCAAACAGAGAAACACAGGAAGAGCAAATAACAGCTATAGTTACTGATTAATAAATCTGTTATAGTGCTTCTTTACTTTTTTCTGCAGACGAAATGGGCCACTTGAGATTTTGAGTTCATTCGCTGCACTTCCACTTCCTACCTCCCTTACACAATAGCATCAAGTCTCTCTCCTCTCAGCTGAAACACAAGTCAGCTATGTTGAAATGGTGCTTTAATTACCAACTCAACCTTGATAAATAGGCTTTTTCCAGATAACGCCTGACAAAGGAAAGCAAGGCAGTCCCAGACAAAAAACGCAAGCTAAGTTATCCATATGAAAACTACCATGACAAGGGTGCAAATGGCCAAGTGCCAAACCAACGCCTTTACTAGTGAACAGAGGCATCAAATGTCTCTTACTTCTCTTATTTGGCAGAAATATGACAATGTTCACTGATTCAGTGCCACAGCGGCCATAAACCTACTGCTTGCAACAAGTTTCAATCACCTTCTGGCTTTGCCGAAGCTACTTGCACACACATGAATATCAGCACGGTATTTCTGAGCTGTATTTTGGTTACTACCAAAAACTCAGCATCTAACTCAACAGGGAGGCCTGTTATTAGAAAGAAACAAATACACCACAAAAGGTTAGTAAAAGAACAACACACAAGTGATGTATTATATCCCACTGTTTGTTCCAACTACATCTGATTATTTGTACCTTAATAAAATAAATGTAAAACCCCCCCACACAGTATGTAACATACATTCTATATAGTCTGAAGTGGCTTCATTAAGGATTTTCGTCTGAAAACAGCTTGATCAGCCACTTGGGACAGTATAGATTAGGGCCCTGAGAGTACATCTGATAAATACGGATAAAGAAAACAATAGAATTAGAATACAGGAGTCTTTCTGACAACTAACGGACACTCACGTGAATATGCAAAAAAAGAAAGGAGAGAGAACCAACATATGTGATTTTTGTTCTATTGATGGGGCAGTAAAACTGTATCAAAATCAGCGGCATTGAATATTGAATAGAGGCGTTGGCTGTATTTGCAAGGGTCTGAAAATGCTTCAAGATCAAAAACGTGATTTTGTAAACAAGTTTTAATTGTCTCAACAGCAGAATAATGCTGGCCCCCTCACTATCAACAGTGCAATGCACGAGAAGTGGCAATTCATGCAGTTCAACATATAAGAACAAAAGAGAAACTATACATATGATTCAGACATACATTAAGCCAGAGGTTCTCAACTCCAGTCCTCAAGGATCACCTAAAGTGCAGGTTTTAAGTAAACCCCTGCTTGAGTCCAGGTGGTTCAATCACAATGATTAAGCCACCTGTTCTATTGAGAGGATAGCCTTAAACCCTGACCTGTTAGTGGTCCTTGAGGACTAGAGTTGGAAACCTCTGCCCTAAGGCAAGTTTAATGATCGTGTATTACATAGAGCTGCACTTTTCACAACTAATGAGTACCTTAGAGGGGGGGGGGGGGGGGTTCCCCAGTCACTGTTCTTTGCACTATTCGATCTCAAACAAATGTAAACATTGCCTCAGTTCCTGCATAAGCCATTAGTACAGGGGTGCGCAAATTTATCTTCATGCGCCCCCCCCACAGCTCATGCAACCATTCCCCCCCCCCTCGGAAGGCCCCGGTGTCAAATGACGTCGCGGGGTTGTGTGACATCACGTTGACATAACATGACTTCACATGACCCTGTGGCATCATTTGACGCCAGTTGCATCATTGGAACCAAGGTAAGTAAACCAGTTACAGAGGCCTCATGCGATCCCCGGCATTTATTTTAAATGCCTTTGGGGAAGCGTGGGGCCTCTGTAACACCCGCGCCCCCCAAGACAATTTAGCGCCCCCCACTTTGCACACTGCTGCCTTAGTAAACACTGGCCTCTGAGTCTTTAACTCCTGCCCTTTTTGCAATGCAGTGTTACAGGCCAAACAAGATGTTGGTAGCCTAGCTGTAACGAGGGCAAACAAGATTGGTACTTACCAAAGCTGGATACCACTCTGTATCGTTTGCAGAGTCACAATTCACACGGACTATTTTGCCCAGTAGTTCATCATTGAGGCGTTTCTTATCTTCCACCTCATCTTCACTGCTCTCTTCTTTTTCATCTTCGGTCCTGTAGGGGAGAGGAAGGAGGATTGCTTTTATTTTTAAACCAGAACTACATTGCATTCAAAAACATCAAAAACTGTGTAAAAACACATATTGAATTATTTTATTAGAATTGTGCCGTTATTTCGGTCATAGTCTCCCTCTCTTAACATGTGGTACTTCATGTCAAGTCAAATTTTGTTTGTTACCTATTCAACAAACCTTTGTATAATGTTAATGGGATTCCATCTTCCCTTTCCTTGGCATCCTAAAGATACCCGCTTGTGTATAAAAGCTTTGCATTTTGTTGATTAAAAGCATAGAGAATTTGTTAGAGCGATTTGATGTCCGTGCTTGGACCATAAAGATTTTCGACAGATTGCACAAATAAAAAATAACTACTTGCTGTCTTTTAATGGGAGCATCCTAAAGGTCTTTAGAATAAAGGATCAGTGTTGTAAATACTTATAATTCCCAACAGATTCCAGTTTATTCCAAAACAAAGGAGGTTGTGAGAAGAGTTAGCGCGTCTGTTAGAAGGAAACAATGACGAAGTTATCGCAAAATGCTTCTATAATTACACCCAATATAATAGGTTAGTGCAGATGAGGCAGTAATTGCCATGGTAACTTTGTAATTAGTCATTGCTGCTTACGTAACGTGTGTGTTGGAATCGTGCTGTCTCGGCACTTAAACTACACTCAGCTTCAGGAAAAAAGTATCACCATCAACATTTTGACCTCGAGCAAAGTCCCCTAGGTTTCACAAAGAACTCAAAAATAATAATAAAAAAAAAAAGTGGTCACACCAAGACCTTTACATTTAAATAGTTATTTTCCCAGGACACAGAAAGTCCCTCCGCAGAGAGAACAGACCTGCACTGCAGAGAGAGCACCATTTATCCGAATCTATGAAACCATGCGGCAAACGAGCAGCTCAACATGCCGACGGCAACCGAGGAAGGAAAGAGATGCTGGTAAACTAGTCTGCATTAAAAGCAGACACACAGAATGGTGGGAGAGCGCGGAATGGATTAAAAGAATGGATAAGCCGACACATTCTCTTTAGTATCAAACACCAAAATACTACAAATATGGGCCCCTTATCACGAGTATGATGGAGGGGTTTAGTGACAGTTTATGAAACTCAAGCTACGGGCCATGCTAAAGCCCCTCCTACACAAAAAAAGTTCAGCTTGAAATGAAGCAGATAAGATAATAAAAGAACTGCACACTATCGATAAAGTCGATCTATCATCACCCTTGTAAAATGTATCAAACGCTTTAGAAAGTGGGCCTCTCCGATTGTTCCATGTTTGTTTTACTTTTATATCTAATCACTCTAGGTGCCATGTTGAGGACGGCAATGTACAGTATAGGTGATTTCCCAGGCAGAATTGAAATGTTTGTGTATACAATGTTTGAAGTGTTTCGACATATTGTATCAAGTAGCTTTCACAATAAAATTTCAATAATAAAAAAGGAAAAAAGCTAAATAAATAAAAGCAGACTTTCTCCTTCTTGGAGCACCTGCAGCAGACGTGTGGAGGTAACGGACTTACATTTAATTTATTTTGTAACGGGGGACAGGAGTGCGTGTAGTTATCGTTTATTTGCAAAGCGCCAACATATTCCGCAGCGTGGTACAACGGAGGTACAGAGATTTGATAATTACATAAAACAGTTACATGCAAATAAGGACAAACATGCACAGATACAAAGCAGTAATGAGAGCCCTGATCCCGAGAGCTTACAATCTAGAGGGAATGAGGGACAATTGAAACAAAAGGGTAAAGTGGCTGCTCATCGTGGGACGGAGTATACATCAGGATAGAGTATGGCCTATCTCCATTACTTTTTCAGACTCCATGCACTACTGACAAAGACAGAATGAACCCATATACATTGCTGGCACATCTTAAGGACATGCTAAACAATTACTCAAATGTCATTGCAGAACAAATGCTGAGAATGACAGAGCAGGTGTTATGCACATGCTTCACTTTATCAGAGTTCTCACTGCTAAACGGTGCTGCTGATTTAAGTATAATATTCTTGTCAATCACGTATGGGAATACTCCATTAATATAGTATATGGAACGAAGATAAATGACTCTTCTCTATGCTTGAAGGGTCAAGTGTGTGTTTAAAGACAATATTCAATTTGAATACTTACATCGGAAGAGAGGATCTCCTTCCCCTGTTGGATTTTTTCCCGATTACTGGAGTGCCAAAATGCTCCGGATTTGTTAGTGGAAGTTGGTCCAGAGTCTAAGTAAGAGAGAAAAGAAGCGTTTTCACTTGCTATGCAGTGTGTAAAACGTAGGCAAAGACGAGCAATTAATATTATCTTTGTTACCTCACTCTCTGCGAAATGCCTCTCCCCCTTCAAACACAGTGATGTTCGTCTTAAAGTCCTTTCATCCCCATCATCAAAAACTACAATGACAAAAGATTTGCGTTACTACTAGAAATACATGCAGAGATTTTCTGTACAATATTAGAGAAGAATAGTTACTTTCACAAGGGGGGGAAAGGTGTTGATCCTGAACACAAAATGTTTTTTTACCCTTCTGTAATAGGAATATATAAAGCAAGGGGGGGCCACGTCCATTCGCTCAGGGCGCACCAGACAGGTCTTTCCATGATTATTCCCCTAGTCTTCAGCGGAGCAGGTGGGCTCAGTCACTCCGACCTGGATCTTCTACCATTGTGCTGAAGCTAGGGATATCTTGAAAACCTGACCTGTTGGTGGCCCTTGAGGACTGGAGTTGGCCACCCCTGATATAAACAAATAACCTTTCCCTCTCTGTTACCAGTATGAGTTTGTTCAAATAATTGGTCTTAAAACTGCAATTATTTGAGATTATTCAAATGGTACCAAAACAATATTAGCTGCATGTGATATCCACATTCATGAAAACGCCGACCATGTTTATTAAAATGAAACGAACTACCGTTCTGCCCCGTTAAATTCTTCACTACTATTGTTTGCCAAACGTATTTCACGTTATACCCAAAGCAAAACGAATGTGTCGACTCAATCGTGAAAACAAGAAGTGTGCTCCAGCCAAGTGGTTTTACCATGTAAGCAGCGCTCGCTGATCGCTCCACTGGTTCAATTTGAAGGTTTCGTTTTTAACTCTGCCAGCTAAGTTTACGTTTATTTCAAGGCTGCCGCCAACTGAACTGTATGATGCACACTACAAATATTTTCAGTAATTGAAATCAATGGGAGTTTCCGCGCGTTAGTGCCCCAAATCACCCAGCACAGTTTAAGGAGTAATCTCCATAATCTACATTTCTTAACAGCTGCGCCGCTGGTTAAAATTATTCCGATTTTTGGAAATTGTTCTAAGCGAGCCAGACATATAATTGCTACATCAAGAGTCGTCTTGTCTCCTCCCCCCCCCCCCTTTAAGTCAGCCTGATAAAAAATATTAAATATGTAATTACAATGTGACATCTGGAGGGCCAGACCTTATGACGTGCTGGCTACATCATAGGACAATCAAAGGGTTAAATATCAGGACAGCAGGAGACGACTGTATCTGTTTTGCAACTTGTACTGCGCACCAGAAACCCAATTTGTATGATGCAGTAGAGGCCCGACAATGTAGTCCTGAAGAATGGGATTAGTACACAGAGGTAGCCTACTCCAGTCCTCAAGGGCTACCAACAGGTCAGGTTTTCAAAATATCCCAGCTTCAGCACAGGTGGCTCAATCAGTCCCAGCTTCAGTACAGGTGGCAGTGTCTTAGACTCAACCTGTGCTATAGCAGGGATATCCTGAAAACCTGACCTGTTGGTCGCCCTTGAGGACTGCAGTTGGCCAATCATGCACTACAATGTTGTCCTGAAGAATGGGAATAGGGTATTCAATTCTCTAACATCAGAGCTACATTTCTGTAACCGTGTCCAGTCTTTAACAGGGCTGCTGTAAGTACTTAAAAACAACATCTGTAGCTCCCACAAGCCAATAGGAAGCCGCAACATCATCCCTTGCAACTACCTATTGGCCCGCGGGATCTTTAAACCGAACAGAGATACAGGCAGCAGCTGTAGAGGCATCTCGAAGCAGGGGGCCCTGGAGCTGAAATTAACGCGGTTCAGCTCCGGAGACCCCCTGCTTCCTACGTGTGGGGGTGGGGAGGGGGCAATAAGAGGTACAAGTGCTTTTATTAAAACTGGTCAAATGTAAACCTTGTTAGACAGGTTGACAACTATACAAACAAAATGAGGACAACTATACAAACAAAATGAGGAAGTTAAACTGGCAGTGGGATGGACAAAATCACAAGAAGGAACGACGTTCGTTGGACAGATGGTCTTTTGGTATTCTCTGAAATCCAGTCAAGTACCAAGACAACAAGCGAGATAGGACGATGTAGTTAGGGAATGTGCTGGAGCAACGTGGAGAAGTTACAACCACAGTACCTGGGTGGTCATTACGGAGGACTTCAACCAGAGGTGGAGAGACCAGGGCTGAAGATTATAATGACACACATACATACATACATACATACAGGCCATGATGGGAGGAAGTATGAAGAGTACACTGACATCCAACGCAAAAGTCAAATTACAATATTCAGAAGTTTAAAAAAAAAGAGAAACGAGTTGCTACTCACCCACAGTATACCAGCTGGCGTCTGTCAGCTTACTGATAATTGCTTCTTGCGGGGACCCATCAGGTGTTTTCATTTCAACAGTTGCTCCAACCTACAGAGACAACCCCACTATGTTATAGTTTCAGAATGTCAAATTCAGACCCTTTCCCTGGCAACAAATGTTAATGTATCATTTGGACTGAAAATACATTGATAAAAAGGCTAAACAATGCCCACATTTAAGCACTCCAGATATGCTGCCTAGTAATAAAAAAATAATAATAAAAAAAAAGTAGATAATATTGTGACATTTGCACAACAGAATATTTAAATTGCTAGAACGAGGTTAAATTATTTACTCTTCAAAAAACAATGAACAGCCAATCGAGGTAGGTAATGTTAATTACAAAGTCCAATTAAAATCGTATAACCAAATGCAAAAAGGTTTAAAGCGAAAATTGCATTTTTCATAAAATAAAACATAATCCATGTTATGTTGAAGGGATAATCCTAAATATGCTATAATCTTCTGATGACCCGACTTCAGATGTCTTATTACTAGCACTCCAATCCAACTAAGCTAAGGGCATGTGCAAATCAAGCCATGGAAGTAAAGCACGGAAGTCATTGAGCAAGGAAAAGCAACTTCAAAAAGGCATCGAGACCAAGGTCAGGAAAAGTTGCAATGTCAATTCAGTCTACCATCCACAGCAGGGGTAAGCCAGCTTCAGTCCCCAAGAGCTACCAACAGGTCAGGTTTTCAAGATATCCCTGCTTCAGCACAGGTTACTCAATCGAAGACTGAGCCACCTGTGCTGAAGGGACTGATTAAGCTACCTGTGCTGAAGCAGAGACCAATTGAGCCACCGGTTTTGAAGCTGGGATATTCTGAAAACCTGACCTGTTGGTAGTTCTTGATGACTGGAGTTGTGCCCCCCCCCCCCGCGCTCCACAGACATGCTAAAGAATTCCCACTTCCGTGACAAAATAAACTCCTTTATTTCAACCTTCTCGTAATGCAATGGTTTGCTCTGTCTTCCAAGTTTGAAGGTATGCACAAAGGCCGGGGATTCACCAAGATCCGATTTGGGGTATTGGAGCTTGATCCAGCGTCAACGGCCATGGACTTCAATAGAAGATAAAGTAGGACCTAACAAAGCATTTAACCTAATATGCCTTAACAATCAATAATAATAATAAAAAAAAAAACACGAGCAGCTCTCTGGGGTGCTTAAAGTAATAACTTTATTTCATATAGCACTTTTCTCCCAATGGGACTCAAAGCGCGTCACAGTTACCGTAGAGTGCGCGGTACGCAGCACGTAGGAATGTCAGGCTACGCTTAGTGTCGGCGACGTCAGGCTACGGTCGCTGGAAAAAATCAAATAGAGATGACTTCCAGCGATCGCGACCAAGCCGCCGCATCGTGCTTGCTATAGCCTTAGGTCGGGCTTATAGTGCCGGTGACGGTCGCGTCAGAACAAATGCATTGTTGTGGTCGCGTGCGTTTATAGTGCACGCGACGGCGACAAAGTGACAGAGCTACCAAAAATCTGGTAGTCACTGATATTTGTTTTTTTTTGTCGACGGTCTCCACTTGCAGCCAATCAAGAGCCTCTCCGTCCCTCCCCCTTTACTGACGTCACTGGCCTTGTAGCCAGCGACGTCGCCTAAATTTGAAATGTAACTTTCGCAATGGCGACAGGTGACGTCATTGGTCGCGTCTCCGTCACTATATTTGCAGCCTTACAGGCACAATCTATGTTTCTGGTGCCTGAGGCACAGGGAGATAAAGTGATTTGCCCAAGGTCACAAGGAGCCGACAGCAGGAATTTAACTGGGATTTAATCCGAGCCACTCCTCCCTAAAACATAGAATGTGAAAGGAAGGTAAGATTTGCTGTAGAAAGAGACAGGATTGGAAGAAGCAGACTACGTTTCTTACAGTTTCTTCCCCAGGATTCAGTACCACATTGTAAGCATGTCAATTTCAGGTGCAGTCTCTTAAACAAGCATGCGCCTAAATCAACATAGTAAGCAGTTTATCAGATAGACGGCGACTGGAGAAGGTCTCCAAAGAGGACCTTATACTGTACGCATTTTGGTACCCAACAAAGAATGTCTTCATCAGGTGTCTCCTATCTCACAAACGTTTGCCTTAATTAGGCAACCTCTTTGCACAACCAAGTTCTAAAACACATCTCAGAGCGTGCATACAATTCCACCCCAATGCATCACTTTAATGTATGGAGCATTCATTCTGCTGTTACGCAGTGAAAAACGAAGACTAGTTTGCATATGCTCTTGGCATTTGGAGAACAACTTTTGGGTTTTAATGTAAATATTTTTTTTTTGCTAATGTTACATAAATGCTGTTGTTTTTTACTTATCCTAGATTAAACAATATTATACACCTAATTTAAAGACTATCAGGACGTAAACGACTTTTTCCTGCATTTCATACCATTGTGGAACTAAGTATTTTAAAAAGTATGTATTGATCCGCCTTTAACTCTTCCCCCCCACCCCCCAGAACACTGCTGCATAGAAATATCCTCCTCTTTGTATCCTTTCTTCCTGCTTCTTTTCTTATTGACTGATAGCAGCAGTAGAGCACCAGTGATGGTTAGTATTAGAGCGAGAAGCTGCAAAGGAGGATGAGAAAGCACTGGCAAGAATAGTGTGCGACTCACTAGAATTCACATACAAAGGTTTAAAGATTTTTTCCCCCCACTTGATTCTATACATATTAATCCACTGGGAGGGAGGCGACAATGCATGTATAGGAAAAATGGATTTTCCTGAAGAGTAATTGCACCTTTAAGCGAATAAATCCAATTTCCGCACACTTACCCTTAAAGTCCCTTTCACTTGGTCATCCTGTAGCAGCTGTATAGAGTTATCCTGCTTCAGTGTAACCTGCAAAAAAAAATACATATGTCCAAGTTACCGATTGGCCTTTTAAAGATGCAATTCAAGCTGTTTTTTCCCCATACAGGATTGAAGCAGGGGGGGTCTCCGGAGCTGAACCCCATAAACTTCAGTCCCAGGAACCCCCTGCTTCCAGAGGTATTTACCTTCATAGTGTCTGCCAGAAGCCACACCAGGGCTCACATTGTGGCCGCTTTTCAAAGCTCCGGGGCCCTGTGGGCCAATAGGAAGCCGTGAGGTCACCCGGTGCGGCTTCCTATTGGCCCACGTGATTGGGGGCTTTAAACTGCAGGAGACACCGGCACGTCCTTCGGAGGTCAGAATCTCTGGAAGCAGGGGGTCGCCGGAGCTGAAATTAATGGGGTTCTGCTCCGGGGACCCCCTGCTTCAATTCTGTATATAAAAAAAAAAGAATAAAAAAGGAAAATTGCTAACCAAATCTATTAGATGTCTTCAAACTTAGCTGGCGGGTATCTGGCATAAAGAATGCCGTCTCTAGAGAAAGGTTAGTGGTTTCCCGATCACTTCATTTAGGCTCCGTCAAATACAACCTCATTTAGAGGGCTACAATTTCACCTAAACATCTTCTATCCTCTGCATAAACCAACTGTTTCTATGCTGCTCGTATCCGGAGCAAATGAAGCACAAGTGCAACCAGCAGGAAAGACGGAAATGAACCCGGGTCATATTGGCCCAAATATTACTTCAAGGATCTTGCACTACCCACAAAGCTATGCAGCTGTCATCTGCAAAACAGGGCCAAGAAATGCAGTAGTGAGTGAGCTTTTGAGTTCCACTCAAGAAAAGGACTTCATGCTTTGTGTGCAATCTTTACGTAATCATGCATGATCGGGTAATAATGTAATTCACCTGCTCTCTCTCCATAAATGTTATATCTTATTGTACCCTTGTGATGGATCTAGGGAAAGGTTTGCCAACTCCAATCATCAGGTATATCCCAAAAACCTAGCCTGTTGGGGGCCCTTGGAGGACAGGAGTTGGCTACCCCTGATCTAAGGTTCTCTAGTAGTCTATTCAGTTTATTTTCCTTTAAGCAGTTTGTGTAGTAGACCCCGAAATCAAATTTACCATTCGGGGTAATCAATACTACACATTAATTTTCTGAAAACTAGAAGGCTGTTATTTTAAAGGAACACACAGATAACAGACAATCCATGGGAGCCAAAGTTACTTAAAATGTGGTGTCTAAAAATCAAACGCAATCACATATTTATACACAAACAATTAAAAAAAAAAAACATCTGTGTTACGAAGGCCCGCATTATCGAACAGGGAAGACCAAGCAAGAAAACAAAACAATTGCATTACAGAACAATAAAATGAAGCTTTTAATGAGGTTGAACAAAACCTCATAAAAATCTACGTTCAAATATAATGTACACTGAACTGCCTCAGCAGCAACATCCCCAACACGGACCCTTAGATCTGCCCTCACCCATCAGCTGACTGAGCCTCAGTTTAAAGGTCAATAAAGTTGGAGGGGGAACTTTTTCAAGAAGCACCCCAAGGCACAGATTATACACGCCGCTTGCTTGCGAGAGTGCGAGCTCCTATCGTGCCGCGCGGCTGCAGTACAAGCGATCCCTGCTCAGAGTGCTGGCGGCGATGAGGGGGCGTCACGCAGCTGGTTCGCCCTCACTGGCTGAACCAGCTCACATGACGCTGACGTCACGCAGCAGCCACCTGAGAATACAACATTTTTTGAAGCCTCAAAACGCTGTCACGTCAACGCGCCTCTTCGCCTGCAGGCACTTGGCTAACTGCTATAGCCAATGACTGCAGTGTGCTTGACGCGCACGCAGCACCTCCTCCACTATAAGCTTGGTCTAATACTGTGAAATAAGCTCCCTGCTCCTTTAAGAAATCAGAAAGCCTTGCTTCCATTCAGAAAGGAACTAAAAACCTTCCTTTTCAAACAAAGCATGGAAAACAGACCCTAATATTCTGGTAGCCAGCTGTCCTCCTCTCGTTCTTGTTTTCCACCCTTGGTTGGTTCCTCGTCGTACCCCTATATGTTTTCGGTAGATCCCGGTTGTAGGTCTGGGACGGGCATCCTCCCTAAGTTCCTACACGCGTACTAAGTGTCTTGGTGAGAACCGCGTTATAAAAAGTTGGAAATAAATAAACTGATGAAATCAATATAAACCAGGAGACACCAACAACGCAGCACCAAAAACCGCAGGCACCAGCGTATCAGGTGCTCGTGATAATGGTCTTTACCATGGAGCGCTAAGAACTAAATATCACATTTATAATACCGGTCATTAAACAGTAACAATAAATATGTTAAAGAGGGAAGGTTTTCTGCGAATTAACATTTAGTGGGAATAAATCATACACGTGTAAGGGTATTGGTACCAATTGCAAAAAAATCCACAAAGCTAAATAAAACACATGTGCCTATGCTGTGGTGTCAACAACCCTACCTTGACTTTCACTAGCCGTTTCACGGTTTTGATCTTTGCCTCGCAGAAAGCGCCACGGTATTTGGCACTGACATCAGTCCCCACTGTCAGGTAGGCAGGCTCATCTGCTGCCTAAAGGAAAAAAGACACACACAAGAATTTACACCATAACACATTCCTGGACTCCAGATATTCATAAGTTGACAAGTGCTCTCTTCCAGCTGTTTGAAGACTCACTCAATTCCCAAAGAATTCCTAGACTAACGCCTTCTGAGCTGGCGAAGTCGGAAATATAGTTCCACTAGCAGGATAAGGGTGAATTAAAGTTTATCTTTGTACAATCTACATTTGAAAAGTTCTTTCTCCATTATACACAACTATGGCTACAGCAAGCGCGTGACAGGCTCAGCACCATGGGAAACTTGATATCAGTCACTCAATGTAGGAAAAAAAGGAGGGCGCAGGAAGGTAAGTGACTGGGCCCCAGCCAAGAATATGATGACTTGACTAAGGAAATTACATTACAACTGAACAGTCTGTCACGTCAGCACACCACAAGTTAATGATGAAAACGATTTTAAGCAGTATCAAGAGACCCAATTTTTAAACATTGTCAACATTCATTTAAAGATCCCTCGTCCTCAAGAACAAACCGCAAATCGTAATGAGATGGAAGCACATAGCCTTTGTTACACATTCTGTACCATCTTTAATATTCATTATGTTTTCAGATTTGGAGCCAAACTGCAAATCGGAAGACAGATCTTAAAACAGATACCGGTTCCAGGATATTTCACATACGTGTTTCTATAGACTGAAAACGATTACTGGATTTGACAATGAAGTATATGACTGGGACAATTTAGACTATAAAGTAAATTTGTATATAAAAATACAACATGCTGTACCTGCTTAGAGTGACGGAACAATTAAAAGTCCAGCAATGTTGTGCCAACGTTGCTAAATAAAGAATTACAAATATGTTCCTACAAAAATGTGCTCTCATCTTAAGCAAAGAAATTGCAGCCACAAGCTATGTAAGAAAGAGGCAAAATCACATCTCATGCAATTAATAAAACCATCTATTGAAGTCCAGTTACAAAAAAACTTGGATAACTTCAGCAAGAAAATGTGCTCCCACGGTTCCCTACTCTGACAAACCATTACATACAGGGGGACTCAAACAATAAAGCATTTTGTAGAATTGAAACCAATTTCAGAATCACAATCTGTACATCAGTTAAACAATGTATACAAAAGTTTTTCCCGAAAAATGTAACACAAAAACTGTAAGCGAGTGAAGATAAAAGATAAAAGATAATCAAGCAGTTTGTACTAGCAAAAAAGTAGTTATGTGGCAATTCTAAGAAACCCACAAGCAGCGGGAAAAAAATAAAAAGGGAAATGCTTTTGACAAGTGAGTAAAATGTGTGGTTTAATAGAATAGCCTTGTTGGTTGTTGAAAGTAGATTATTTGAACCATGCTGTAAGTCGGACAAAAATAAACACTGCCGACCAGGGGTAGCCAACTCCAGTCCTCAAGAGCTACCAACAGGTCAGGTTTGCAGAATATCTCTGCTTCACCACAGGTGGCTCAATCAGTGGCTCAATCTTCGACTGCATCACCTGTGCTGAACCAGGGATATCCTGAAAACCTGATCCGTTGGTAGCTCAAGGACTGGGAGTTGGTCACCCCTGATGCAGACCTCTCTGTACATGTGCTATTGAAGCAGCATTGGTGATTTCTGGAATGCTATACGATCTTCAAAGCCTGTATACTTCTATAAAATAACTTGCTTAACAAAGCGCCACAACATGTAAAACTGCCAACATTGAATATACAATAAATAATTTAACTGTAACCGTTCAGCACAAGTTATTATTCCTACAACTTTCTATTTTCAAACATTTGTGATTTGCGTATGTTCTTATCAAATTCCTCTAACCATGTACCAAGTGCGTGCGCTTATTAAGGATTATTACAAAGAGGCTGTTTATTTTCCAGCAAAACCAATGATGGGCTTGTGAGAAGTGTTAAAGAAAGCCGAACGCAGCAAGGACAGGTACGTCTGGTACTGGAACAGCTGCAGGAAAAGTTACAACGTGCAGTTTATGGTTAAAACAAAGTGCTGGAATGGCTATAACATACTGTGAAGTCTTGCAGCTGAGCTAGCACCGTTAGGATTGTTTGGTTCAAGCATGGAATAATTACCACCTAATAACACTGTACTAATATAGGTCAATATTAAAGTTATTAAAAATAAAATGGAGTTACTGTTCCTCTTATACACCTACTTTAACTTTGGGTAAAAGTTTTCTAGTAAGCGACGTTACTACTATGTCTATTAACTTTAACTGAAAGCCAATCAAACCGTCCCTCTTCCTAGAGAAAACAAAGCAAAAGTGGAGAAAAGTTGGTGTCAGAAAAACAAAACCACAGTCTATAGATATTGGTGCCCAGTCACAAAATAACCAGGAATAGCTCAGAAAGATCATGTACACCTTGCTCGACATGTCTGTCCCCCAAAGAAACCTTCCCCAGGAGACTGGGGGTAGCAATGTTGGGTAAGCGATGTTTGTCGTGTGTAAACGGCCTATTTCTTTATTTTGTTCAGGCAGGTTAATGCACTGTTAGTGCTGTAACATTACAAGAGAAAATAGAACCTGCGCTGCCCCAGCACAGACTCTTGCAAAGTTTGCTGTAATATTTGATGGGTGCCCATCCTCACTGCCAGTTATATCAAAGATGAGAACCAATGCCCACACGTCATGCGTTAAAGGATTGGACAGCTTCTCCGTTAGAGGTTGAAACCTCACAGGGATGAGCAGAAGGTATAATAAATTGACAGTTATGTTTTTTGGGGATACACTATTTAAGCTGAGAAAAATCTGACATATACAGAAATGTGGTACTCAGTGTTACTTTATGTTGTGGTAGGGCGAGTGTGAGCACAAAGTGCTGCATCAAAGAACGCAAACTTACACTCATGGAGTGTGACAACAGTTCCCTATGTCTCTTTGTTGTAGCACAGATCTCCTGAAGGACTTCAGAGACAAACCGAGAAGGCGATTTGGAGACTGACCACCGCAGAAACACTCACAAGACATTGACCGGCTTACCTTCATTGTCAAAGGTTATTTGAGGGATTCCAGCTCGAAGATTTTTCTTCACCGCAACTGCAGACCAGGGAAGAGGGGAAAAAACAGACATGGCAAACGTTAAAAGGAGAGTTTGCAGCAAATGTCACAGCGCAGATTGTTCTGATGAACATAAGGTTCACAAACCTCCAATTTTAACTCATTTGTGACAAACAAACACCCTTCATGTTGCTGGACAGAAACTCTCCATCCGGAATCACTTCGGGGTGGGGGGGGGGGGGCTGCAGCTGATTGCAGGCCCCCCAAGTGGCTGAGAAACCACCTTTTCTGACGCCTAAGTAAGTGCTTTCCAGCAGCTTCCCGTGACATCTGAAGCACAGGGACTTCCTGCGTGGGTCTCCGGGTGGGATGGGAAGATGGTGCTCGCTATCCAGGCAGCTTTGTGGGAGGTGGGGGAGAGAGAAGCAGGGGAGAGTGAGGGGGAAGTGGGGGGGGGGGGGGGGGGGTCTGTCCGCTTCCCGCTTGGACTCCCCCATTCAGGCAGGCGGTGTGTCACGTCGCCATTGCTCTCCCCCTCCTCTTCACCCTGCACCAAGTCAGCTCAGCCGCCAAACCCTCTCTCTCCATCCTCCTGCGGGGACCGCACGGCTCTTCCATCCCTTCTTTTGTGGAAGTTGATCCCCTCCTCCTCACAGTCTCCCCCCACCCCCCACCCCCCATAACACACACTCCCTCGCTTCGAATACCCGCACGAAGCGCCACGACCCGAACAAGGAGGGCAGCCAGGAGGGTTCGCCTCTCCCCCCCTCTTCAGAGAGGGCATGGAAAGTTGGAGGGGAGTACGGTCCCCCCCCAAATCTCTCAGAGACACCCCCTCCCCCCCCCCCCCCCGATCAACCAGGGAGGGGAGAGGTGGTAGCAGCCTGGCTCAGGGAGTTAGGGGTCTCCAGACATCGCCGCCACGCTGGGCTCCCCCTTTCTCCCCTCAGATCTGAAGGTGAGAGAGGGGGGGGGGGCAGGGGGTGCCCCGCAGCCGCCTGCCATTCAGTTCCCCAGCCCCGTCACATACCTTCAAACTCCCGGCTGGGAAGTCATCGCCTGGGTCTCTCCTCTCTGTCCCCCCTGAACAGTGCCCCTCCCTCTCCTCTCCCCCCAGACAATACCGGGCTAAGGTAAAAGTTACTCACGGGCTCGGCGGCCACGACCCCCCACTCGCACGGAACTGCGAGCAGTAAGCCAAATAACAAGCTGTTGAGCCGAAGCAACCCTTCGCTCACTCCCAATGGCCAGCCGCTACGCCGTCAGGCGCCTTCGGAGCACCCTATTGGTGGGAGCGCGGGGAGTCCCCGTTGGCTCAGCTGAGGGCGCAGTGCTGATAGGTCACCTCGGGTGCAGGTACCGCCAACTCGCCCGCGGATTGGCTGAGCGTTGGCCAAGTCTCCAATTGGTTCGCTGTGGGTGAAAGGCAAGCCCATGCCTAGCTGCGATTGGCCGGAGTGAATCCGGATGCAAGCCCGACAGCGATGATTGGCTAGCCGAGTGGAGGCAAGCGTCCGTCCCCGCCCTATGATTGGCTGCTTCTGTTTCCTGGAAACGGAACTAAGCCGTGTTTAGAGCGAGTAGAGGACAGGCAACGCAAGAAGGGGCGGAGGCTCGGGCGCGCGGCTGCCCACCGCGCATGCGCCAGTCTGAGTGCCCAGCGCCATTTTGTAGGTGATATTTCCCATTTTATGCTCAGTGAGGTGGGAGCTTGAAGCGGGGGAAAGACGCGGGGCCCGAGGGCTCCGTGTGCGGCTTGGAACAGGCCCCACGAGCTCCCGACCAGCACGGCCGGGGACGGGAGGCAGTGGACGGCAAGGTGATGTTTATTTTTTTTTAGCGAAGCCGGAAAGGTCGCATGAAGGCGGTGACGTTGTGTGCAATGGAGACCGGGGCTGCGGTGACGTCAACGGCGATCTGCGTCACAGGAAGTCATGGCGCTGCTTCCATTTGAGGGGGTGAAGGAGCCAGCCAACCAGGAGAGACCTGCGGGCAGGGGGGCTGGAGTCACGGGCCGTGACGCTGAGGGGCTCGCCCAAGGCGCTGCAGTCACGGGCCGTGACTGAGATATATCTACTTATACACACGTGATATATATTAATTCTTTTGTGTATACGCATGAACTAAAATCATAGCCAACTATACATACGAAATATATAATGCTAAATAAAATTGTCTTTTCGTGTTTGAGTGCATGTACACGTGAGATATATCTATATATCGACTTGGAGCTCTCGTACACGAACTCAAGAAAAGTGTTTTATTTAGTACTAAATCAATGTTTGTGATTCTGGCTTGTTCATTGTAAAGCACCTAGGCAAGTTTTGTTACGTGAGTGCTGCCTCCACATTCTGTGTGTCTGTGCTGTCTGTCTCCCTCCCTCTGTCTCTCATTAAATCATGTAGCACTAGTACAGTACTTTATTATTATTATTTTTTACAGTGTTTAGTAGTTGTGCAAACCTAGCCAGGAAGCAAGATGGTTAAAATAACAATTAGTTCTTCTCTATTGATCTATTTGAGGGATTCATGCATATCTTGTTTTTTATTAGAAAACTACCGCAGGGCTGGTTATATTAGGAGGGGTCTAGTAAAGGAAATGTGTACAGTTCTATAAAATATTCTAGGTGTGCTATGTGGATATGCACCTTTTTTTTGAAGTGCTTAAATTACTAATGGAAATCAAGTAATAAAATACTGAATTACTATGGTGTTTTACATGACAAGTATGTTATGACAACTGGTAATTTGTCTATCTTGTATTTACATTGTTTTGCCAGTGCATGCTTTATAGTACATAGATATATAATACAGGTAAGGTTACAAGAAGCTGTTATTTGGTAAATTACGCTTCCTCGTCACAAGTGGCAATGGGATTTGTAACTGATTTTCTACTTCATTGGCCAAAAAATAACACATAAATCAGATTAAATTGTGGATAACCTGCTGGCATTGGAATATTGAGTAACACTAAACTTTTATAGATACATGTTTACTCTTTCAAACCGTATCATTACTCGAAGCCTGATTATAAATCCTACAGATTGAAAACAAGATATGTTAAAATGTAACGGTTACCTGGAACTTAATGGCAGATGAGAACCACTTATCCAAGCTTGTCTGTCCAATTGTTTGTTGGTTTTTTTAATTCCTTTTCCACAAACCAGGTTAAAAAATGCATAATTTTATACAACTTGATCTGATTTGTTTTTTGTAGATTCAATAATTCTTAAAGTACTTCTTTTACTTATCTGCAACTTGCTAAAAATAGATATCGTATCAGCTACATTTGTTTGTATAATTATGAGGGTTGTTGTTACTGCGTGTTTTTTTTTCTTTCTCCTGTCATTCATATATATTTTTTTTGTTTGGTTGTAGCCACTTCCAGCTTCATATTGCAGAGTCAGTCACCAACCTCACTGAGTAGGTTTAAGGTCTATGTACTTATTTAACCCTAGCTGTGTAATACTGCAGGTATGAGTTTATAGGAGTCCATGTTAAAATGGATTAGAAGCAAAGGTGACACTGTGTGCTCATGTTCAGGTCATTTCCCAGAATCGCTGGCTGTACTAGAAGCATTGTATGTCAAGGCAGAGTTTATTGTATTGTATGTCTTTATTTATATAGCGCCATAAATGTACATAGCGCTTCACAGTAGTAATACATATCATATAAATAGCAAATAATATAAATAACAGATCATGGGAATAAGTGCTTCAGACATACTGTAAAAGTAACATTAAGGAAGGAGTCCCTGCTCCGAGGAGCTTACAATCTAATTGGTAGGTAGGGAGAACGTACAGAGACAGTAGGAGGGAATTCTAGTAAGTGCGTCTGCAGGGGGCCAAGCTTTATGTATCATGTGTCCATGATTATCCAGTGCTATTCATATGCTTCTTTAAGCAGGTGGGTCTTAAAGGTGGCTAGCGAGGGGGCTAGTCGGGTATTGAGGGGAAGGGCATTCCAGAGATGTGGGGCAGAAAGTGAGAGGTTTAAGGCGGGAGAGAGCTTTAGATACAAAGGGGGTAGAAAGAAGACATCCTTGAGAAGAACGCAAGAGTCGGGATGGTGCATAGCGAGAAATTAGGGCTGAGATGTAAGGAGGGGCAGAAGAATGTAAAGCTTTAAAAGTGAGCAGGAGACTTGAGTGTGAGATACGGGATTTAATCGGAAGCCAGGAGAGGGATTTCAGGAGGGGAGATGCTGAGACAGATCTAGGAAAGAGTAGAGTGATTCTGGCAGCAGCGTTTAGGATAGATTGTAGGGGAGACAGGAAGGCCGTACAGCAGGAGGTTGCAGTAATCGAGACGTGAGAGAATGAGGGCCTGAGTCAGAGTTTTAGCAGTTGAGTAACAGAGGAAAGGGCGTATCTTTGTGATATTGCGGAGGAAAAAGCGACAAGTTTTAGAAACGTTTTGAATATGAGAGAATGAGAGAGAGGAATCCAGTGTAACCCCTAGGCAGCGTGCTTGGGCTACTGGGTGAATGATTGATGAATGAATGGTTTATAGTGCGTTGCGCCGTTGCAGGTGTCCATAATGGGTGAGACAGCGCTCAAGGGGTGACGGGGAAAGGCAGGGTTGCAGACCTGTCTGAGATGTGCATGCGCTCACAAGTGGGATTTTTATTTATTTGTAGGAGCGGCTCAGTGAGTAAAGACACTGACTGGCACCAAGTTTAAAGCAGGGGAACCTGGTTCAATTCCTGGTGTTGGCTCCTTGTGACCTTGGGCAAGTCACTTTATCTCCCTGTGCCCCAGGCACTAAAAACATAGATTGTAAGCTCCACGGGGCAGGGACCTGTGCCTGCAAAATGTCCCTGTAAAGCACTACGTAAAACTAGCAGCGCTATACAAGAACATGCTATTATTATTATTATATAATTATGAAGTATCACTAAACAGAACACAAAATCTCATTTGAGTTCTAAAATTTAAGAGCCACCCATAAAGATTATCTACCTGCCACTTAAACTCCTATGTGTTTGTTCATGTAAGATGAGAATGATTGGAAATGGTCTGCTTTTGCCAGAAATTTTTATATACAGTAAACTGTATTTATAGAATTGTCACCTTTTCTTTGACGGTGCTTGTCTTCATACCTTCAATTTTGGAGTCTTTTCCACCCTTGCCTCTTTTAATAAAGTAACTAGCTGGAGTACCCCCAGTTTCGCACAGGTTGCAGTACTCGAATCATCTTCCATTGCAAAATTGAAACTGACTCCATTGATAATAGCGTCCGCTTTAACCTGATCAATAATTCCACCTTCTAGTGAGGCGGCACCTTCCAGTCCCCAGTCAGTTGGCCTCCCACCCCAAATTATAGAGACATCCACACACCAGGTCAGTCATCTTCCTCTGAGACCCCCGCCTCTCGTACTCCCCCCTCTAATCCTCTCACTCCCCCGTGTATTTGTCGCTCTTACACCACCCTCCTGGAATGCCACCACCTCAGCAAAGTGACCAATCATACCTCCCTGCAAAGGCTGATCTGTGGCCTCGCTTCGAGAAACCGACCAATCGGCAGCCTTGCGGAGAGGGGGCAGCCAATCGGAGGCAGAGCAGTTAAACCAAGAGGGTCCCCTTAGTATGCATGCAAAGTTTCATGGTCTTGGAGCTACGACTCTGACAGACACGGGCTCTTTTATTTTAGATGGGGGGGAATCTTGGTTTATATCTTTATCATGCATATTCTTTTTCATTCTAAATTAGGACGGTCCCGTCACATGATGTCCTGATGTGTTATCAGACTCAGCTGCTGACATTTCCAATGTCTAACATTTTTTTATTTTCTTAGTACTTGTATCTTTCTAATTACCAAAGCGGTACTTGGCCACGCTGCGCAACAAATGGTGGAATATTACCGCTGTAACTCCGCTCAGGCCGAGCAGTTGGAATGCAGAACTGTTACTGCTCAGGAATAACCTTTTGTTTTTACTTGTAGTGTGTAGCTCTACTAATGTAAACATTGAAATAAGGATTTAACGATTACTCGCACAATCAGTTGGTGTTCTTTACAGCCACTCTAATGTCTCTCTCCTTTCATGCTTTATATAGCCTTGCTGATGCTGGTATGAGTTCATGCTCTTCCTAACGAGAACAGAACTGTTGCAGGTAGCTGTGCTATGAGCAGGCGTTGCTAAAGAATCTCTGCTAGTTTCATTAAGGCAAATCTTGGCAATTGCCCATTAAAGAACTATTACTGGGTTGTATCATCAAAAATGGCAGAGGTGCAGCATGTAGGTAGCGCACACAGAATTCCTGGCTGAAGGTTTCTTTATTGAGGAATTCCTGAATCATCCGCTAGATTATGCTTGCACTACTGGTTTCTAAAAGAAGGAAATATGTATTCGTACTAAGCCAACATCTATTGGTTAAGTGCTTTATAAACATGCAATTGTACTTTACTTTCCAAAGGTTGTTTGTTTTCATTGGTGTGACTAAATTATCGTGAAACATTGTGGTGTAACTTGCTTCACTTGTTGCCTTTGCTGTCAAGTTTTCCCCCTCACTTTACAAATAATAATCAATAGTTTGTCTAAGGCCTGGGACATAGTGAATAAAACAGTGCGGAGGCGCGCTCAGGCTCATTGGGCGAACCGCTTACGTGACCGGCCCTGTGCTCCGGCGATCACCAAATTTGAAAACTTCTTTAGACACGCTTCCCCAAGTGTGCGGACGCGTGCGCGAGCCCCTGATAAAGCCGCTCTCATTGCGGCTGCAGGGGCTTAGTGCCGAGTGTGAGCACGGCTCAGCCTTGCTCACACCACTATGTCCCAGGCCTTAGACAGGGCCAACTCCAGTCGTCAAGGACCAACAGGTAAGGTTTTAAGAATATCCCTGCTTCAGCGCAGGTGGCTGTCAAAGACTGAGCCACCTGTGCTAAAGGAGGGATATCCTGACCGATTTGGTGGCCCTTGAGGACTGGAGTTGGGCACCCTGGTCTAAGCAGATATACAGTTAATCACTTTTAGGCCGTGCGTATAGTGCCTGCGACGGTGCCGCCGCCCAAAAACATATACATTGCTGCTGCCGCGTGCACTTATAGTAAGCGCGACGGAGCGGCGTCGCGGACTTTGGAAGCCGGGAATATTTGATTTTTCAAGGGCTGTCGCCTTGTAACAGCCCCTGAACAAATCAAATGCCCGGAAGCCCGCGACACCGCCGCAAAAGCGAAATATAACTTTAGCTAGCTCGCCGGTCGCGGGCACTATACGCACGGCCTTATACTGTAGTTAAACTGTTTATTATGCAAGTGGCTTTGCGGAAGTTTTTAAAGCTTTTTTGGAAATTGGCAATCAAACTTTCCAAACGAGACAAGTGATTTATAGTTGATGCATTAGCACTTCACTGCTAGTGTATTTGCATAATACTCCAAGCACCCGCCATGGAAGGGGGAGGTGCAACCCCTCCACCAGCACATGTCAAAACAACTTGGGAAAATATTTTTTATATTTGTTCCAGTGTATGCAAATGATGAGACAGAGACAATCGCAAGTACTTGCTTTTAAGAGTCTATAGAATGGTCTCTACATTAAATATAGACTATAGTTCCTATAATTCTGCCAGATTTGTGTGCTGTACAAGAGTACTTTTTTTTATGTCAATACAGTATACATGGTAATTTTACAGATTTGTATTATAATAAACCATATCCCACTTTATAATCGTTGTTTCACATAGTCATAGTAATATTCTGGGGTTTATGATGTGCCCCATGTTAATTTATTTTTTAACTGGGACAAACAAACAAAAAAATCCAGTGCCATTTTAACGTGGCTAACGTTATCTATCAAGTGTTTGGACTTGTGTATTATATGCTATCCAGTACTACTTAACCTGTGTTCAGTTAAGGGTCTCAGATTTCCCTGTGCACCTTTTTTTGATCTCCTTGTAGGGAAGATTTAATCTTATATCGGTATTTTACAGGTGTTTTTTCTCCCATACTTTCCCTGTAGCTAGTTCAGTACGTAACTAAGCTTTTCCTGAACTCATGGAAGCGACTGAATGAACCACTTCCATTTGGTTATGAGATTTTCTTTCTGCTGTTCTAGCATATTGTGATCTGCTCTTTTATCGACGGCGTCCCGTTTGTATAGCAATGATTTTCCTTGCGCCTAGCAAAATTAACTTTGTTGGTCTGATTGCAGTTCTGTTTTGGTTAATCAGTAGTGTCCATGGTCACAATATGTTTTCGAATTGATTCAAATGGAGCTAGCACAGTGTCATATTTTGAGTTTTGCAGTACAAACTTTAATTCAATGTCAAATAGTGTCATCTTTCAGCTTATTTGCAAAACCTGAGAATGTATTTAATATCTCTGACTTGGGAAATTACGTTATTGGATTTGTACCACAACTAAACAGCTGTTTTTTAATTGGCTCCTTTCTCAAAAGATTTGCACTCCATAACGCCCTTCAAAATTCTCTCCTTAAAATACAAGGTGTCACCTTAACGTTCTAGGTATTCTACTGGTAACATGGCCCCTCTTGTTGTATTATTTGTTTACCTGTATTTGTTTAACACATCCCTTTTAGTGTCACTAGTGCTGGCCTCTTGTTGAAGCCCTCTTTGGGAAGCATGCCTTCTATTCCTAACAGCTGACGTTACACTGCCCTTCTGCCTACTATACATGGTAAGGAAAGGAGACACAGCTTAAACACCATTTGCTTGGTGTAACAAAGCAGTGAAGTGCAGAACTTGTTGTTTTATTGCCCTGGTTTCCTAGAGGCAATATTAAAACTTGTCAGAATTGGATAACAACATTGCAATCTGTTGCTTGCCTCTCTTGCAAAGTAAGGTTTAAAATAAAAAATATTAGAAGTTTCTTGGTGTCCCTCTATTTTCAAGAAAGTTTTCAATTTCTTACAACTTTATTCGGTAATGGAGTCAGGGTGACCTGCTTTTGTGACATTTCGTCATGTATTGGGTTCCTGGAACTGAATCTGGATGTTAGTGACATTAAGGCACTAGTCTTTGTGCCCAGGACATGCTTGAAAATGAGAGGTAACTCTCAATGTATTCTTCCTGGTAAAACATGTTATAAATAAATTAAATGGTCACGTGGACACTATCTTCTAACTTGAGGCAAAATAAAGATGTATTGTGAATGTTAAATTAAAATACAAATATAGTGCCAGAGTATCTGGCGTTGCACTGAGTGGTACCACTCATTGTTTGAGGGACCTGGGGCTCCAGCATTACAAGGATAATACGTTTTGACAGGTGATTGGGGTGAGGGGTTAAGTGTGCCCCTGCCAGCTGTCTGAGCCAATCTGTGTTTAACAGGCGTTGTGAAGGATGCATCTGTTGAAATAAAATAACACACTTTGAGTATGGCTTGCATGGGGCACTCTAGAAAAAGCGGCAAGTAAGGCTGCGCTTATAGTGCCGGCGACGTTGCGTCAAAACAAATGCATTGTCGGCGCTTATAGTACACGCAACTAAGCGACCGCACTACCAAAAATCTGGTAGTCACTGTTTGATTTTTTTTTTCTTCCTGGCGACGGTCTCCTTGTGGGCAATTGGAGAGCTTCTCCGTCCCTCTACCTTCCCCTTTTATGATGTCACTGGCCTTGTAGCCAGCGACGTCACCTAAATTTGAATTACAACTATCGCGATGGGTGACGTCATCGGTCGCCATCGCCGGCACTATAAGCGCAGCCTTATGCTTGAAATGTATTAAGCGCTAAACAAACCATTGTACAGTTCTCATACAGGGTCAAATGTTCTCTAGACTAAGGCTTCTCAAACAATTCCTGAAACGCCTCTAAATTTTGTAGCTTTCTTTCGGTCTGAATCTTCTTACAGTGGAAAATAAGCTGTTAATGATGGTATGAAAAACCTCCTTACTACACCTTATGGTAAAAAAAAAAAAAGCTTGCCCACTCCTTTGCTCATATTCATTAAACAGTGTGTGCTAATGGGAACACTATCGCACAAACACCCTAATTCAATGTGCGTTTCCGTGCGATAGTGGTACGATCACGGTTTATTAAATACTCCATAAAAGTGCTGATATGCTTCAGTACAACAATCAGCCATGTGAGCACGATCTCCTCTATTAGACATTACATTTTCTTTATGGGATACGCCAGGATAGAAACAATTGAAAGCAGTGCGTTGTCAAATCTGATGTCTTTAGGCAAATTAATCAACTTGCAAGGAAATGTTTTGGCCTTAAGTATTTTGTCCTGATCATTTGCTCTTTTGACGCGCTCCAGACCTCCTTTTAAAAAAAAAAATAAACAAAAAAAAAAACTTTAGGACCTTTTTTTTATTGTACACATTTCTTTAGCCTTATTTTCTGATGATAGATCTGCATCTCGATCTATCGTCTCATGTATCTAAGGAATAAAAAAGGCAAAACAGGTGTTGTCTTCATGTCAGACCGCACCTTCCAGTAAACTGCTTCTCTAAAGCGGCATCACCATTTGGTGACTCGGTTGAGACTGAGTCAGGCCGCTTTCCACATTGCTTTCTTAACTAAAGCGCTCGAGGTAAACACAATTGACAGCCAACTCCTTTTTTTTTTGTAGCCAGCACAGTCTTATGCGGTTAGTGCCCAAATCTGACATTCAGGTCATACTTCAGTGGACTTAAGTGTCAGGACATAAAATTGTAAATAAAATACTTTGAATAATTGCCTAGCTTTGTGTCTCTCTTCTCCCCCCCCCCCCCCCCCTCTCCTCCTACCTTGAAGGCATTCAAAGGAAAGATCTCTGGTATATGTGATACTCTGCATATGTGATACTCATGCAACCTATTCTATTCTTGGTTTATCCTGTCAGACAGAACCGGAGGAGCATTGCAGATTAGGGCGTGGAGTTTCTAAACAGAAGGAAGTGTTTTGACCAGCAGTAATATGACTGCACGTTTAAAATAGCATGGAGTGTGCATCTCTCATCCCTAACATCTCCCCTACCCCCCAACTGTAATAGTTCCAGCTGTGCAGCTGGACCATACCCCATCCTAAGGCTGTGCTGACTGCGCTCATGCTTGAGCGGTGACGTCACCAGCTCTCCAAGCATGAGCGGCGGGTGTCCTTGCTATTTCGGAAGCGTGGGGGGCAATTGCAGACAGGTTGAGCGCGCTCACATTTTTGTGTGTGTGTGTACATATATCCATATATGTAAGTTAAAAGCGGCAAGCGCAACCTGCTCAGCGCAAGCGCGGACGCAGCCTAAGGCACAAATTATGTACTCCACTTGCTCGAGTGCGTGCTCCTACAGTGCCGCGCGGCTGCAGCACAAGCAATCCTTGGTCAGTGCTGGTGGTGATGAGGGGGCGTGGCAGACATGTCACGAAGCTGGTTCCCCCTCATTGGCTGATGTCATGCGGCACCTGTCTAAGACAAATGTCTCCAACGCTGCCACGTCAACGCGCCAATTCGCCTGCAGGCACCTGGCTAACGGCTATAGGCAATGACTGAAGTGTACTTGACGCAGGCGCACGCATAAACTCCTCCACTATAAGCTCGGCCTAAAGCATGGGTGTGCAAACTCTTCTGTTCTTACCCGCTCTCTGGCTTCGGCGGCGTCATGTGACGTTGCCATTGGACGCCGCGTTGTAACGGCAACACGTCACTGAAGAGCCGGATGAGAGCAGGTAAGAAGTTGGAGGCCTGACGCCTCCCCCGGCATTTCATTTAATTTAAATTCCTTGGAAGAGCATGGGGCCTCTGTAACGGCCGCGCACCCAGTTTTTTTTTTTTTTTTTTTTTATATTATATAAGCACTGCCCCTTCTAGAGTGTAAGCACTCAGGATCAGGGCCCTCTACCTTCTGTATCTGTTTGTGCTTGTTTGTATGTCATTCTGTTTATGTAATCTGTCACAATGCACCCTCGCTGTACTGTGCTGCAGCATGTTGGCGCTTTACAAATAAACTAGGATATTTCATGACGACAATTCTATTGAATTGATGTGAAAGCCTGGTGATTGTGGCTAGTATTTTTCCAGACATAGTATCTGCCCTCATAGAATGACAGTGGGGGAGTTGGTAACTCTTGAGGACTGGTTGGCTACCCATGCGCCAGGTTTCAAACAGGTCTGGTTTTCAGCATATCCCTGCTTCAGCACAGGTGATGCAGTCTTCAACTGAGCCACCTGCTGAAGCAGGGATATCCTGAAAATCTAACCTGTTGGTCGTTCTTGAGGACTGGCGTTGGCTTCCCCTGCTCTGGATAAAGGATGTGATTGATCGTTGTGATAAGACTGCCTTTTATGGATGAGTAGCATGTAAGCACACCAATACAGGCAGTCCTCGTTTTACAACGACTGGCTTATCCAACGCTATGCAATGCATACCTATGTTCATTTTTACGCCAAAACAGCTTATCCAACGCTCTTACGACGCTTTGCAGTTGTTTGTGTATATAACATATATTATATTTTTATATTGTTATATTTTATATATAATACAGTATATGCACTATATAATTTGTGTGTGCTGCATATCTTATTGTCTGCATAAAATATTGTGTATTTTAGCATTAAAAATGCCTTCAGGAACAGAACCTTTCATTTAAACAGTGGCAAAACGTGTTTCGCTTTTACAACGCCATTTTGAGTAACACATTGTGTCGGATAACCGAGGACTGCCTGTAAAGGAATAACTTACTCAAAATGTAAGAATTTTCAACAAAATACTTCAAAGTATCCTTTTTTTTTTTTTAAATAAAAGTAGACTAAGGACATTTCAGGTCCAACACAACCCTTCCTCCGGTGCAACTTGTAAGTATTGTTGATGTCTGACTTGGTGTGCTACCTTCCCCTTTATTATCTATATACTGTACTATATGACTATGTTGAAGTTTAGCAGAGTAGAGGAAAGCTGCCCCCCCCCTTTTTTTCTTTTCTTCAAATATAATAGCAATTAAAAATATTTGTTTTTGGCAACGGATAGGATTGCCCCATAACCTTTTTATATGGATAAAACCTTCTCAATGTGCTGAGATGTAAGGAATTTTATCAGCCGTGCTTTAGCATTAGAACTATAATGAATGTGTAACTTGAAGGAATCGTGCATTTTGCATTACTAGTTAGTAGCACCCACCAGTCCCCTTGCACCTTATGGCTTCTAACTAGTGTGAAAGTACTGTATTGTGCCACCACAATAAACACGTGTGTTCTCAATAATGCATTATCCAGCTTGGGAATACACCTATTTAGAGAAATGGTGCCCTTTTGTGACAGACTTGTTTTGCTTCAGTGTAGCAAACTGAGCGAATGAGACCCAGCTACAAGGTTACCAATGCAACTAAAACTTAATTTTTCACTAGGTTTTAAACCCCTCAGCTTCATGTGATACTTCCATGTAAAAGGGTCTGGGCACAAAAAAAACTTGTTTAAAGATCTCACATGCATGAGGAAGCCACATTGTCATCCTTTATGGCTTCCTATTGGCTGATGTGATGCAGGACTTTTGTTTAAAAATAAAGTAGATCGTGGCAGCACATTATTTATTTTTTTTGAAGGTAAATATCTTGGGTGCGGTGGCTGATTACCTGAATGTGGTTCCGCAGCCCTTGGGAATTGATTTGGAAAGATAGTTTACAAAAAGGCCCATCACTGTTGCAAATAATTGAGAAACGATTGTTGCCAACAGTGCCGTTTGAGAGAAGCTGCCCGTTTCGTAGCTTGTTACAAGATGAAACCTACATCAAAAGTGATCTTTGTACTGAATTCCTGCATAAAATCTGGTACAAAGAGACATGTTACCAATCTAAGTATATCTCCCACTTATCAATCTAAAACTTTTATGTTTTGATACTTATATAAAACACGGCAACTCATTTTGGTTTTGTGCTTAAAACATTTAACCAATACACCTTTTCACAGAATGTATTAGCCTGGAAAAGCAGACTAGACCACACATCCTGTTACTCTGCAATATTTCTAATGCATTTAACCCGTCGGATAAGGCTTATATCCCATATTATTAGAAACAAAATACACTTGTGTAATTTCTCAGTAGTAAATTCTATATATAGTTAGGCTACAACAAAGCATTGATGTTTGAGCTAGGAAAAGGTAACAAGCTCGGGGATATTTTGCCTCAGTTGTCACATTTACCAATTGTGCAATTTCATGTAAACAATTCCCCCTACCCCACCCACTAGATGCTTATCTTGTTTTAGCTTGAATGGTATATAGCTGTCTGCCTCCTCCCCTGCTATTTGTAAAGCAAACAGCAGGAGTGGCACAGAACCAACTCCTTCTGACAGTGGATTATGGTTTCTCTTTGCTAGCTCACAAGGTCCACACCCCACATATACTGACTAAAGTATAATCTACCACCATCTAGTGTTAAAACTGCTTCTTACAGTTGGTGCAGTGTATTTATAAAAAATAAAACCATGTTAATAAAAACAATTGAAAGCTGTCAATTTGTGGTGTCACTAAAACTCAATCAAAGCACATTTAAGCACTAGCAGAGTAATTGCTCCTATTGGAGTTGTGTACCAGATCTGTTTTTGTTTGCATCTCAGCATTGGAAGAACACTACGGAGTGTTCCACTCATCACAATGTTCAGTGGAGTGACTGCTACTGAATTTATAAACCAACGTGAGCACTTCTTTGTCATCCCTGATCAAGTCCTCAAATGTGGTGTGGAAGTGACTTTAGGGGAAAAAAATAAAGTAAAGATTAACACCAAGTGATCTGTATGAACTACATACTAAGGCTGCCTCCACGCTAACACTGATCTTGCCGAGTTTAGTTCCTGCAATTTAAATTGTCCCGTCCCTGCTCACGCGGTGTGGGCACACACTCTCCCAAGCTTCGGGAGACAAAAAGTTTGAAGTGTGCTCAACATGCCCCCACGCCTGTGCAAAATAGACAGGACACCCAGCACTCCAGCTTGGAGAGCTGGTGACATCACCGGTCTCAAGCATGAGCGCGGTCAGCGCTAGCGGGATAGCAACATAACTGTGCATGACACAACAGTTGGAAACAAATACAATTAGCAGACCTGTGAATTGTTTTATTTTGCCTTAAGGCCAACTCTTTCCAATGTGTACACCACAGTAGATAAGAAAAGGACATGAACTTGCATAGTGTGGTGTTAACTGATGGATTGTGTAAATTGACATGCTCTGATCACATTAAAGTAACTAAGCAAGACTGTTTCGCTTCTATTGGGTTTAAGAGGGTGGCTGTTTAGGTATGAGCTCCTTGTATAACCATTTTATAAAAGGTCGTGGAGGTCAAACTCACTAAATGCACTTTCCTGAGTTTTTCAATAGAAAAAGAAACTACAAGTGTCTTTAGCCATGGTTACCAAAACAGAACTCATTAAGAATGACTGAAATGTGAGAACATTTGATCAGCCTTTTCCTCAGTACTCAAAGAATGTAACTAAACATATGTTCTCCAATTGTAAATGCAAACAATTTAAAGCTGCAGTCTTGCTAGTTGTTACTCCTGCAGTAATTTGCATGCCCACCTCAGTGACACCTAAAATGAGTATTACAACAGAATTTCTTAACTGGGCTGTTTCCTCTGCATTCCTGTGCACTTTTTTTTTTTTTTCTGAAGTCATGTACTAAATGGAATAAAGCCATGAAGTGCCCGAGTCACTGCATAACACATGGGCATTTACGAGTCATTTGGTTTAAACGTTTAGGACTGGCTTTAACACCTGTGCAATGCAGTTTCCGCCCTGTGGCATGAAACCCCTCTCCAACCCAGTTAAACCTGAAATGGAATATAAGGAAATAACCAATTATGGTATGACCGTGATTCATTCAGTATCAATCTTTCATAAGGGAAACATTGGCTTAGTGACAGAAGTCTACAGCTGTGACAAGTTCTGTTTTAGCTTTCTTTATGCCAGCCGTGTATAAATGCAATAATCACGTAACCCAAATTCTAAAAGTAACAGCATTATACTTAAGATTTAGTAAAGTTTAACACCTGCTAAATAGAAAAACTATTGAATCCAACCTACAATAAAGCGTTTGTTAAATATATACAGCGTAGGTCTTTTAACCTCCACAGGGCCTTGATCCAGACCATCCACCATTCTATTGATATACACAGGTGATGTAGAAGATTGAAAAACTGGCCAGAGATACCATAAACTACATATTAACAAGTGTCACCTGTAAGCCTATGTCTCCACTCCTCAAACCAACGTTTCATATTCTAATAAAGAATGTAGTGCTCTAACACAATTTGATGTTATTGTACAACTGGTTTAAAGCGGTTTGATAAGAATGCCCTGGGTACTTCACTACAGCAATTTAATTAAGCAAGAGGAGAGAATTGTGAGTTTTCTCCAGTGAAAGCTGCTTCAGCAGTAATATCAAAGTAAAAAAAAAAAAGTGTGTAACTAGTACTAAAAATACATAAGTTATTAAACATTCACAGTGCTCTAAACATTATCCACAACCTGTAACTAGTGGAGATCAAGATCACATGATTTTGTCCACAAATAAATAGATTTCAGACAACACAAAATGTAAACAGTGAAGGTTTACTGCCAGTTTATCAAGCTGAGTCTGTCCAGGGTCACATACATAAAAACAGTATTCCTTGGTGAGAAGCTGCAGGCTCCATGAAGAAAATAAATGTATATATAAAAAAGTTACATGTTATCATCGTCAGAATCATCCTCCTCTTCTAATGATTCCTGTTTCAAAATAAAATAAAGCTATTAAAAAATGATCAATTTCCTTAGTACACCACAATTGTTCTAAATAGTTTCTGCGCTGCTCACTTAGTTTATTGAAAATGAATTGCACTTTGCCCTTTTTCATTTTGTAAATCTGATGCTTTGTTCAGGAGAAAAGTTTCTGAAATATTACATGATATTGTCTGGGAAGTTAATTTAGTTTGCCCCAGAGATTATTCCAGTCTAAAGTCATGTGCAACACAAATGTTGCGTGAGAGATAGCAGCGGATGCTCAGGCCTCGTCAAGCAAGCAGGTAACATGGCTGAGGCCTTAGGGAGGGGGGGGGGGGGGGGGAGGAGAAGGATTGCAACATTAAAGTATGAATCCCAAATATACAAACACACACGGACGGAGCATCTTCCGCAGCTAAAACCGCACTTTAGTTAAGAGGACCCTCCCGTTCGGATATGTTGCGGGTTACTTTGTGGACATGGAAACTGTTGTCCAGTAAGAAGCCAATGTCCCCTGGTTGCTATTGGCACATGGGATTTGGTGGCCATTTTGATTTCATTAAAGGGAATACAAAAAATACAGCCACTAAAACCGCGAGCCCCTGGTTTATACATGAGCAATAAATATAGATGGGGATTTTATTTAGACAAGAATTTCTCCTTTTAGAAAGCATTGTGAATATAGAATTTACATTGTGTTTCTATTGGGCCCAGTTAACCAACCGCAAACCTGGGACCTAAATTAAAATGTAACCATGTTACCTTTGCGTATTTTTCAGCTTCTTCCCTGACATCTTTTGGAACGGCTTCATGTTTTCCTTTAGTAACTATCGAAAAAGAAAGACAGTTGTCTTGCTTTAATTTACACAAACTTACAATGCCAACGAATTCAAAACAACTTACTGGATGCATACTAAAAAAACAAACACACAGGGGCAGATGAGCTGCAAGGGTAAACTAATTCTTTCTACATCAGAGAAAAGGGAGAAGTCATTATTTGAATAAATAAATGTTGCTTTCTTGGGAGATACAAAATATGTGGTTATCCTTTTTTAACCTGCCTGCTGGGACCTGACATTAAATCACTAAAGCTGCAGCCATGGCACCAGCATCAAAAGCGCAGTGTTCAAACGATGGAAAAGAATCCCGGCAGCAGCCATGTTAAGCAATCGGACTTTCAAAATCCAGCATGAAAATGACATACTAACAGGTAAGGAAGCCAGTTTATTATTGATGGATGTAAAGCCGCATTTCATGCAACATCCATATGTTGTATTAAATATTATTGCTGCTTTTTTACCCCTACTCCTTATGCTTTTTCTAATGATTTTTTTAATGTATTAAGGGAGAAATTCATGCTTTCGTTTTATTACTGGTTTGAAGCAGGGGTCTCTGGAGCTGAACCCCCTGCTTCCCGAGATACAGACCTCCAAAAGGGAGTGCTCGGCCAAGTTTAAAGCTCCCGCGTCACATGGGCCAACAGGAAGCCCAATCTGAATACGTTATAGCTTCCTATTGGCCCATGGGGTACGGGAGCGTCGAAACGGCCATTACATGAACCCTGCTATCCGAGTGGCTATCGACACCCTCCTACGGAAACCTGTCCAGAAGCAGGGTTCCTTGGAGCCGATGTTAATGGGGTTCAACTCCAGAGACCCCCTGCTTCAATCCTAAATTCAAAACATTTTTTAAATAAAAATCACCAGCTTGGGTTGCTATAGCAACTTTTTAGGAAGCTACATCACTCTTGAAATAGGCAGCCATATTGTGTGCCCTGGGAAGCAGGATCTTTGCTGATCAATCAGCAGCTAGCTTAGATAATTATATTGCTATAAAAATGTTAAACAGCTGCATCTATTAACAAAACCAGGCAAGAAGAAAAGCTGCTTTACAAGGAATGCACACAGATGCAGAATGAAGATTATTATAACATGGTTAACGGAGCGATACAATGTGTATATTTAAGGTGCCTTACTTTCTCCAACCCAACTGAGCTCAAGTTCAAAAGATTTATCCTTGACTTCATCATGAACGATGTAGATTCTATGAAGAAAAGGAAAGATTGCAATACAAAATTAACAACACCAACAAATACTGTGTACTTAGTCAAGAAAAGAAATACATCGGAGTACATTTAGATAAAGTGCAATACCTACATTTTCGCTACTTCTTTGACAGCTTCTCGGCAGGTCATGTTTTTCATCTGCTGTGAGAAATACAAACAGTATGAGTCGGCTGTACTAATCCAGCATCACCATCAGATCTCATGGAATAGGGGGTACCCGGAGCTGAAATTAACACACTGCTGCTCTGGGGACCAACTGCTTTGTAACTACAGAAGTTTGCTATTCCCCCCCCCCCCTCAAACCTACAGGGATAGCACCTTTCAACTGGGGTCTTACCACATCTGAAACCAACTAAAAGATTTAAAACTCCCTTCTAGCCTGTGATGATCAGTAACCCTGCATCACTTGTTCAGATGTCACACTCTTACCTGAAGTTTTTCAATCTCTGTCTTTGCAGCCTGCTTGGCTTTACCAATAGAGCACCCCCAGTATCCCTGAAAAACATACAAAACGTGATGAGTTTTCATAAACTGCTTTAAAGTCTAATTTTGCAAAGAAAGCAGGCTTGAAATACCTGGGGTGGTTCTCACTAAGAAATCAATTGGATATTAAAATTGTAACTAAAGCAATACATAATGTAACACTTGCCATACAAATAGCACGCTTGGTATGCAACCAAGTAGAAGTCTTGACCTGTAGGAGGGGTTGCTTTAATGGTATTTCCCACTTCCCCCCACAGTCAGCGTTGTTATAAGCGGTAAAACACATTCACAGCACCAGAAAGGGGGGTGGGTGGGGGGGAAGGGAAAACAACTCACGTTTCGAATGCAACACACTGCCTTTATCAAGGTGAAGGCTCGTGTGGTGCAGTCGAAACGTCAGATTTCTAGGCCTAAGTGTTGGGGATTAAGTCGGTTTGTGCCCTCCTTGTTGGGCCGCTCAGGAAGGCCTTTTTTTGATGAGCATTGTATGTTTACGTTCATCTTTTAGGTGATGTGCCTGGGGAACCACGAACGTTCCACGGATTTGCCGCCAGCACAATCACTCCCACGGGACCTGTACCGAAAGTGTGGCAATTTAACTCCCTACGAGCCATCTTGATATGATGAGAGAAACTGGCCATCTACAAAGAGCCAAATAAGCCAAAACTCTGTGCTTCCTGGACAAAAGATGTTCAGTGAGGGGAGCCTCTCCTGTTGTGTGCAAGTTACTTTGTGCAGCATTGGCATAATGCAAGTTGCTCAAGAGAGAGCGAGAGTGAAAGCGCTCATCCAGCGTCCGTCCCCAATGAATGCCCCCCTGCAGCATATGCCTAATGAGTAGACATTCTACAGCAATTACTAATTTGCCGTGAACAAAACAGGGTGTACAAATCCTGTGGCAGAAAATTCATACAGAATCTTTTTAAGAGTCCTTCCTTAAACATATTAGATATTAATATCTCTAAAATAGAAACTATAAAGGGGATTGTACTATGAACTATAAAGAAAAATGTAGAATAAAAAAGTAATACATTCCATAAAATGATTTTATCTACTATTATTTCAGCTTAAATAACGTACGTGCACAAATGCTCTACATTTACAGCTTTTAAACCCACTTATCCCAGACAGACAAGCAAACGGCGAAAGGTTACCAAAAGGGAGCACTTTACAGCAAAGTGACTTACATAGGAAACGCCTGATGGGTCAACCATATACAGCTGGGGTCCATCATCTTCATTATAGGATCCCAACATGAAACTGCACGAGACATTAAATACGGTAAAGTTAAATAATCTCATAGTACAGGGGTGGCCGACTTTAGTCCTCAAGGATCACCAACAGATCGGGTATTAAGGATATCCCTGCTTCAGCACAGGTGGCTCAATCAGTAGTGCAGTTTTCGACTAACAAAGACCAGGGTTTCTAATAAAATGTCCAAACAAGATGTGTGCCTCGTAGGTCTTGAGTTACATTAGAGGCTACTTTAAAAAAAAAATAAAGGTGTAGTTTGAGATCTATACAACCATTATATTGGCTTAAAAACATTTTGAATCCTTCCAGATAATGAAGGAAACTTTAATGTTTGTGTTCAATAGGTTACATATACACTAGATACAGTATATACACAACATAATTGCAGTGAATGAGAGTTCTAGCTGTCTTAATGTTATGATCCACATATGTTGGCAACAGCAAGCATTAAACACTGGTAACAATGGAACACACAAAACTCAATTACTGGAGCCTTCCAATATAATTGCAATGATAACAAACCGATCGCATTGTGATCTTACCTGCAGCCAAAGGGTCTGACGGCACTGTACAGCGTATACGCGTGCACATACATGGCTACTCTGTCTGCGAGATGCTAAGAGAAGTGATGGAGGTGACAGAAGACAACAAAATTAAATACTTCCAAACAATCAATGGATCACAATTTAAAATGCATTTCCTTCGTAGAAATCAGGAATGTACCTTCAATGGAATGTCATAGCCGTAGTTAGATCTGAAATTGGAAGCTTCTTCTCTAGCTATGTCAGCTAAGGAACGAGCATCTGCCAGGAGCCCCGCTACAGCCTGCAAATAGAAGCATTACAATGCAACAGACATTGAATCGCTTGCACAAACTGTAGTGCATTCAAGGCCTCTCGCCCCAACGTAAAGGATTTTTTTTTAATAAATCAGTTCTGTACTATGAGATTGTATTCTAATGTAGCAAGTATTTTGTTTCTATAGAAACCATTTACAAAGTCACACCCCCTTCCTCTTCTGAGAATGGCTCTTGAGCCCTGCCCTCTCTAGCAGTGCACCAATTCTATTTAGTGCATGCCTTGTCACATGATCTTCCACACAACTTTGCATCCTGGGTACTTTTGTGCAGCCCTAACAGTAAATTAAATAACCCCCGATTCGACGATCGATTACAGGAGAACGGATCGATCGGCAACTTGGGTAATCACTTGTCAGTGTGCAGATTGTATTAATGCACATATTAAATGGAATTGTTTTTTTTTTTAAACCGGCAGGTTGAATTGTAGCTTTAAGATTTTCTTCCCATTTCAGGTAAAATGTGACCATTTGTTTAGTGTTTTAAGTAGACTCATAATTAAGAAAACATTTAAGTTGATTAGAAAAGTTGCCCCTATAAAAAAAAAAAATGAATATCATTACATCATTTGGCAAGTCAGAGGTTTCCACAGCTTTAGTAAATGTTACATTTTTTTAAATCTCTAAACTAAAAATAAATATGTAAATAACACCGTACCATTCCGACATGCCGATCAACATTAAAGATCCGTTTGTTAGAACCTTCTTCATAGAGTTTGGAGAGCACAAGTTTCTCTACGCCGAACACAACTCCATCCTTACACCTGATGCTGATTGCTGTACTGCAAAATGAATGGAGAATGGGCATTCAGTACACAATCCATTCAGGACAGCCAATGAAAAAGAATGTACCCAATTGCAGGAGAGCACACCTCTACGAGACAGGACGGACACACACACACACACACACACACACACACACACACCACCACACATCACCACACGCACACACACAACACCACACACACACACACACACACACACACACACCTTAATGTTTCACATGTTGACAGCTCCAGAACCACCATATTACAGTAATGTGGGCGAGTGTTTTTTTTTTTTTAACTTAAAAGTATGGGCGGGGAAAAACGAACGTATTCCTGCCAAAATGAAAGGAAACAATCGCTGGCGCTGCCGCTTATGAAATGGTGCTGTGCATTCGCTCAGATTGGAATCCCGATATCAGTGCAGCTCACATCAGATATCTCACCAAAGCTGTATGTTCCAATGCAATTAATATCTCTACAAACGTCAGTTTTTGTTTCACTTTTGTTTTACTATGTGCAAACCGCATCAAAAACATCCTGATATACTTTATGGATTTGCATTTATCCAGCACTAAAGAAGGGTGACCTTTTCACAGAAATTCAGATCCGCTGCAAATTTCCTTTCATCCACGGGTCTGTCTCAAAAGGCAGATTCCCCCCTCCCCCCTTTATCAATGAAAAGCCAAAAACAGATCCAGATGTTTAAAAATCCAAATGTGTTTGTGGTTTTCAGACCCTGAAATGTATGTCTCTTTAATTATATACCACCCACAGCTGTAATTGGCACTTTACAAGAGACAATACAGTACAAGGAATCCAACAATAGGAAAGAAAATCCATGCCCCGGAGAGCTTACAATCTAAGTGGTATGTTGGGAGACAGAGACAGCAGGTGAGGGAATAAGTGCTGTAGATGGCAGTGCTTGGCCACAATGGATGGTAAGAGCGACTGTGGGACAGAAGTCATGAGTCCAGGCTATTGGGATGCTTAATTTAAGGTGAGTTTTAAGGTTTGATCTAAAAAGGTGGGGAGAGAAGGGGCTTGGTGTATATGGAGAATAGAATTCCACAAGTAAGGGGCAGTGAGGAAACCCGGTTTAAGGCAAGAGAGAGCAGTAAGTGGTGAAAGGGGTGGAGAGGAGATATTGGTAGAGCGCGAAAGACAAGTAGAGCACATAACGAGAGATCAAAGCGGATATGTAGGAAGGAGCAGAGTGGAGAGGAGGAGAGACTGTTTTGGGAGAAGGTGAAATTATTCTAGCAGCAGAGTTTTGGATAGATTGCTAAGGAGAACATTGATATAGGGAGGGCTGTTAGCCGTATGTTCCAATAATCAGGACAGGATTTGAGTTTTCGCAGTAGATTGACAGAGGAAAAGGCGGATCTTGGCGATATTACGGAGGGCGCATCAACACATTTTAGCCATGTCGTGAATGGAGAAGGAAAGGGAGGATTTAATTGTTACTCCTAGACAACGTGCTTTGGTGACAGGATAGGTGTTAGTACCGTTTGCCGCAATGGAAAAATGGGATATTAGACCAGGTTTAGGGGGAAAGATGAGGCGCTCATTTTTAGACATATTAAAGTTGGTTTATGAAAATATTGATATTAATCATTTAAGGCCTTAATAGCCATGGTTAAAAAACAACACACTGTGTCCACCGAGTTCAACTATTTCTAAATTCTAAAACTATTATCTTAAGATTCTGAGTGGACACAGACCTTTTTGACTCAAAGGCGGAACTGAACTCTCGGCAAAGACTAGATTTTCTCTACAATGAATTTGGCACCAAGGAGAACTACACTTTCGTGTTTTTGAGAATAAGTGTGACCACCACATGCTTAAAGCTGCAGTTCAGTCAATATCCTGCATGTGTGTTTTTTTTAATAAATCAGTTCTGTAGTAAGAAAAAATACTTTTAGCATTTTCTGTTTTTAAAAAAAAAACTTTGAAAGACCAATTTTCTTGTATTCTATTTTAACAGCCATTTGCTAAGGCACTGCCCCTTCATGTCCTGCCACAAGCCCTGGCACACCCCTTTGTCAGCCCTGCCCTTCCTCTAGCACATGTTAGTGCAGGAGTGCTCATGAATATTCATGAGCTTCCACTGAGAGACAGAAGCAGAAGAAAAACAGATCCCTTCACTAATTATGTCACCAAATTTCACCTATCAATACATGGAGAACGAATTGACTGGCAGCTATACAGTTCTTTAGGTAATTAGAGATTGCACATATGAAACTATTGAAGTAAAAAATAAAATAAAAAAAAGACTGAACTGCAGCTTTAACAGAGGAGGGGAAAGTGCCATAGGACAGGGAGGAATTGGGGAGACTAAGGCCTGGGACATAGTAAACACTTTTGTGCTGCTGCTCGCTCTTGCTTGCTGCCGCTCGCTCTACCAGGAGCTTTTTGCTGTCCTGGCAGAGGAGACAGCAAGCGCGCTTGGGAGGCGGGTATCACTGTGTGTGTGTGTCACGTGGTAGCTGTCAGTGTGTGTGTGTCACTTTGAAGTGGTATGTGTGTCACTGGGGAACCTGTGTGTGTGTGTATATATTATATAATATTTAAAAAATTAAAAAAAAAAAAAAAGACATGTGAGAATAAATTATTTATTAACATTGTGCAACTTTGATAAATATACCACACACACACACACACCACACACACACCACACACACCACACCACACACACCCACACCCCCCCCCCCCACCCCCCCCCTCTCCCCCTCCGTGCTTTGCTGGTCTGGTGGCTGAGCTCTGCTATCTCAGAACACCGAAACAGAAGGGGCAAAAAAAAGGCTGCAGCCCCATTGGATGGGAGCGGTCACGTGACCGCTCCTCCGCTCCACCAAGCGGCAAAATTTCAAACTCTCCTGTCTCTTCTGATTTTCTCAGCCTCCGCACGCATCAGCAAGCATGCGGAGGGAGAAACTACAGCCGCGCTGATTACAGATGCAGGGGCTTTGTGCATTGGCTCAGCCCGCCTCAGCGACGCTGATTTCACTATGTCCCAGGCCTAAGACAGGAGCGAGAGTTCTGATCAGGTGGGAGTGGGTGGACTTGAGGGTGTTTATGGTAAAGGGAGAAGAGAAAGTCAGCGTAGAAACGGCTAACTGTAACAGGAGAAAAGGAGTCAAGAGTAGAAGAGGAGTTAGGTAGAAGCAGAGAGGTGGGGGAAGGGACAGAAGTAAAATCACTGATACATGGATAGCATCCATCTTGCCTTTAAAGTGGTCGGCAAAGGCATAAGGAGGAGATCGGAAAACGGAGTCAAATACAGAGAAAAGGTAGTTGGAGTGTGAACAAGGCGCTACTGCTTCGTCTATTGCTAAGGGTGAAACGCGTAGAGGAGGAGATTGTGGTGTAGCCCCTGTCTGTATCCGTGCCATTAAAGTTTCTTTTGCATCACCCGGGACTTCTGGACTTTTGTCATGCGCAGTAGCGCCTTGTTCACACTCCAACTACCTGTATTCATCCAAGGCAGCACGCGGACGCCGGCAGAGAGAGAGAGAGCTAGACCCAGACCGGAGTGGAGATCTAAGGTAAGAGTTCCTTCACTTCATTACCTCTCAAACACACTCCGGTCACCTAGGGTCTCTTACATGCTCCCTCTCAACCAGCATAGTGACAGTTTGACACCATTGGTGCATTAGCGGTGCAGCTGAAGCGCAGGACAGGCTTTTGCATCAAATACAGAGAAAAAACTGCGTGGATTGGATTTGTGAGTGTTGAGTGAGGAAAAGTACAGTTGTTTAGCCTGAAAGAGTAGAGTTAAAACAGGATAGGAGACATTTATAGTGCAATAAAGCAGCTAGCATGAGAGATTTCCTCCATAGGTGTTCAGAGGAGCGAGTGCAGGTGTGAAGGAAGCGCGTTTGTGCATTTAACCAAGACCGTGGGTTAGAAGGACGGGTGTGTCAGAGCCAAGAAGGGGCATATAGATCAGGCGAGGATAGTGTTGTAAGAGTTGACAAGATGATCAGTTTCAGCAGAAGGTGAGAGAGCAGAGAGGTTAGCATTCAGGGTAGATGGTCAATAGAGCAAAGGTCTCGGGAGTAGCGAGTAGAAAAGGTAGGAGGGGGTGAGGGGAATGAGTAGTGGTGAATGATGGGGGGGATATAGAAAAAAAAATAGAAAGGGAACTGTTTTTAGGGAAGACCAGGTCTAAATAGTGACAATCCTTGTGGGTGCTGGAATCGATCCATTCGCGGAATCCAAAAGTAGAAGGTTAAATAGAGCAGGCGAGATGCCCAGCAGACGGAGGTATCATCAATATAACATTTGAAGTCCCCAGTACAATGATATGAGAGAGATTAAGAAATATGGATAGGAGGAAGGTGGAGAGAATAGAAAAGTTTGCAAAGGAGCGAGGAAACTGCAAACAGAAAAACAAATTAATAGGAAGGGCATATTGGGAAGCAGCACAGGTAGTAGGGAGAGAAAGTTAGTAGAAGGAGAGCGTTCCCAGGTGTTGCAGGATAAGGAGTATGACTTGAAAGACACGAGGGGGCAGTGTAGCACTAAAGGTTTAGTTCTCCCAGTTGCTGTTAAAATGCTGAATCCAGTTATTTTCTTGTTCACCTCCAGCTTAACTCCACAGACACTTAAGATGCGGCACTAATCATACGCGTGGACACTCTCCCAGTTTCCTTTAAAAGCAATCCACTCCACTTCCTGGTTGCCAGTTCAATGTGCCTTGTGCACAAAAAAAAAGGACCAGGGAGATCTGCTAATAGTCGGATTAGCTTCAGGTGTGAGCAGAAGACCTGAAAAGTATAGTATGTCAGTGGAGTTACCCGGCAGCTGGTTTAGCTCACGATGCTAGAGCTGCTGCCCACAATAGCAGAGGATGTGGATTGTGATCCTGTTGGGCTTGACACAAGTACCCCAGACTTGTCAATATCGTTTTTATGGAAACCCGTGGATAACATTTTGACATGTTCGCCCAGATCTACCCTACACCTCAGTGACAGTGTCCCATAAGAGAATATTTTCTTACCTACTGTTCTCCACGGCTTTGGCTGCATATTCTACTTGAAATACTCTGCCATCTGGAGAGAATGTGGAAGCGGACAGATCATACTGGAGATAAAAACAAAAATGTTTTAGTTCCAACAGTGGGTGTACCCCTAAAATCAATGCATTACATCAGAGTTGCAGAGCCACACATAGCATAACAAATCCAAACTGCTTTACTCACGGTTGGGGGAAAAAATTGACTCATTTTGTTTTAAAACTGCAGTTCAAGCTGCCGTTTAAATTAAAAAATATATATATATTTTCCCATTCAATATGTGCATCAATACAATCTGCACACTGACAAGTGATTAGCCAAGTTGCAAATCGATCCGATCTCCTGTAATCGATCGCTTGCTCAGGGTTATTTAATTCAGTTATTGCACAGCATTGTGGGCAATGAAGTCCTGGAATATGATTGACTGGGCAGTTACTAGATACAATTGATGCACTGCTAGAGAAAGGGCGGGGCTCAAAGGCAGAGCCTATCAGAAGGGGAAGGGGGCTGTCACTTTGGAAATGCTTCCTACATAAGAAACATTAAAAATGTCTTTAAAACATTTTGTTTGTTTAAATGCTATAAGTATTTTCTCATAGTACAGAACTGATTTTTTTTTTAAACCACATAGGACATTGCTTGAACTGCAGCTTTAAATCTAGATTTCCATGTTTTTTTTAGTAGCCAATTAAAATAGGACGGTTTGAGGCTACAATTATTGTAGGGCGTACGTAGCCTGCATAAGATCCACCACGGCTCCGTCTCACTTTTAAAGCTTTACACTCTTTACACTGCTCCTTGTATCTCAGCCCTAATTTCTCGCTATGCACCATCCCGGATCTTGCATTCTGCTCATGGATGCCTTGTCTCTATCCCTTTTATGTCTAAAGCCCTCTCCTACCTTAAACCTCTCTCACTGACTGCCCCACACCACTGGAATGCCATTCCTCAATATCAGACTGCCACCTTCTCTATCCACCTTTAAGACCCATTTTAAAACCCACCTCCTTAACGAAGCATACGAGTAGCTCTGTGGCTGATACTATACACCTCTTACATAAACCTTGGCCCCTTGCAGACGCACTTACCAGAATGTCCTACTGTCTCTGTACTGCCTCCTACCTAACAATTAGATTGTAAGCTCTTCAAGGCAGGAACTCCTTTTCCTAAATGTCACTCATCTGAAAGCGCTTCTTCCCATTATGTGTTATTTGTATCTGATATTTATACGATTATCACTTGTATTACTGCTGTGAAGCGCTATGTACATGAATGGCGCTATATAAATAATGATATACATACTAAGGCAGGGGTGCTCAACTCCAGTCCTCAGGCCCCACCAACAAGATACGTTTTCAGGAGATCCCTGCTTCAGCACAGGTGACTCAGAGACTGTCTTTAACTGCATCACCTGTGCTGAAGCTGGGATATCCTGAAAACCTGACCTGTTTGGGTGGGGGGGAAGAGGGTCTTGAGGACTGGAGTTGAGCACCCCTGCACGAAGGTGCAAACACAGGCCACCACCCTCCTTCTCACCGGCACTCACAGGCCAAACCCCCCAACCAGCCAACCTCCTCCTCGGCACTTACAGGCCAACCCCCTCACAGGCACTCACAGGCCAACTTCCCCCCCTCACCGGCACTCCACTCTAGGTGACACTTTCGCTTTCACTTCGTGCAGTGACTCAGCGCCGCTTCCAGCACCTCCCAGGCATGATGCAGACTCTGCAGGCCGAGCGCCTCCCCCCTTACCACAAGGCCCCGCCGGTGTGTGCCCCCCCCCTCTGCAGGCCGAGCGCCTCCCCCCTCAAGCCCGGCCGGTGTGTGTCTCGTGCAGGGCCCCGTCGGCCGGTAACCCCCCTCCCGCTCACTCAGCACCACCGCGGCCAGCCTCCCCCGGGACACTCACCCCGGTACCGATAGAACTCATCTCGAGCCGAACGCTGCGCTGCCAGGCGGTGAGGCTGCACTTTCACTCCGCTGCTTCCTCCGCACGTCCACCACCCAACAACGCGCGATCCAATTGCTCGGGGACTGACCTATCAGCGGCAGAGCTTCTGCGCGCATGCGCACGGAGGCCAGCTTTCGGCGAGGGTCATGAACCACGTGGGGGCGGAGCTAGGGCGGTGACGCGTTCGTAAAGAGGCAGAGCATGCAGTTGTCCTTGTCAAGCATGGGAGAGCCCCTCTAGTGGTGAATGTGTGGTGGTATTAGCACCATCACTTATATTTGTATACACTGTCTTCTAAGTCCAGCGAGTGGTGGCAGGCCTCTCTGGCAATCAATGTGTTAAAGAAAAAGTGAACTTGTTTTTAGCAGGGGATCTCAAACTCGGTCCTCAAGGGCCACCAACAGGCCAAGTTTTATGGATATCAGCCACTTATTGAAGCAAAGCTATCCATAAAACCTGGCCCAGCCTGCCCTCTTTTAGAGGCTCTTGGACCGTTTCCAGTTCTGGCCTCAAATTGGAAGGCTGAAAACAGGATACCAATGGGGTGCAAGGTTGACAGTTAAAACACGTTAGAGAGAAGGGTGATTGTGATGGACATTTACATTAATAACTCTTATATTTCAGGGATAATGTATGCAGCTCTGCACATCACATTTTTCTGACAGTCCCTGCCCCATGCAGTTTACCGTTATTTTGGACTGACTGTTACTTGCACTAGGTCACAAGGAGGAGTCAACACTGAGATTTGAACAGTTTACCCACTGTAAAGGCAGTGACATTACCAGCATACTACTCCTCTCAGATGAATAAATGAGGTAAAAGGAATGAGGCAACTTACCGGGAAAATTGAACACCAACTAAATCATGCTATTAAGTTTGAGGGTGGTAGATTCGGGAAACAGGAGGAAGTTATTTTTTTTTTATGAGTACTAAATGCATGGAACCGCCTCTCCGCAGAAGCTATTTTGAGAGGGTATTACAGTGTGTCAACATAATCAAGGCATATTTGCACCTATTGCACATCTGTCAACTGGTTAGAATTATTAGGGGAAAGTTGCCAGACATAATACAGTGGGGTCCATCAAATTCCTCAAATTTCATTGCTCCCTCTTTTCTTTGCCTCAAACAATTCAATCAGATCTGACATAACTCCTGTAAATAGCTACGTCATAAGTAAAACACCAGATTTAAAAAAAAAAAAAAAAAAAATACACATTCTGGCATTTGATGTCGTTTGTAGATACAGATCAAGTAGAACTTCGTCCATATTGTCCCAAGTCTACAAAATCTCATGTTCTAAAATATTTGAAAAATTATGTTAATCCAATAATAGGTTTAAAATTGAACTACTGATAATATATCAAAACCTAGAGTAAAATGGATATTTTTCACAAAAAGAATTGGCACCGGTGATATACAGATTGTTTATTGTCCATGTACATCAAGCAAATAAAACCCCACCATAACATTATCTGTTATCTGCAGAAGTATTACAGAAGGAGACATTGAAGTGAACACATAACTGGGCATAACTAATGACATGTCACAATGCTAATCAGACAAGAAACAACAACATTTAAAACAAGAACGCAAGTTATTTTATGAAAAGCAGCCACACAGCCATAACAATGGAAGTGATGTAACTCCAGCCTTAGCCAACCCCAGTCCTCAAGGGCTACCAACATGTCAGGTTTTCAGGATATCCCAGCTTCAGCACAGGTGGCTGTCAAAGACAAAGTCTCTGATAGAGCCACTTGTGCTGAAGCAGGTATATCCTGTTTGTAGCCCTTGAGGACTAAGAGTTGGTTACCCCTGAACTATACATTTCCTTTTGGGTAAAATAATGTGCACATTAGCCAGCAAGAGCATTCCTGAACTAATCCGGCCAACTGTTTTACTACGTGTGCCAAAGAATGTATCCAAGCAAGTGCATCAAGCAAAGATTGTTAATGTATGATTTCATGTTTTTAGTAGCGATTTAAAAGTGCCACAGTATAGAACACAGGGGGTTACGGACACTGACCTGTTAGAAGCCCAAGTAACATGTTTACCGTGTAATATGAATTGTGACTTGTTTCACACAGCAGGAGCATTAACTAAAAGCCTACAGTCCCTATATGGCCAAATGCAGGAAATATATTACTCACTGACATTTTAGGCTCAATTTAGGGATGGGAGCTGAATAGCAATAGGCTCTAAAGCAGGCCTGCACAACTCCAGTCCTCGAGGGCCGCAAACAGGCCAGGTTTTCTGGATATCCCTACTTCAGCACAGCTGGCTCATGTAAGTGTCTCGCATAACTGAACCACTAGTGAGGCCAGCTGTGCTTAAGTAGTGCTATCCTTAAAAAACCTGGCCTGTTTGCGGCCCTCGAAGACTGGAGTTGTGCAGGCCTGCTCTAAAGGAATAATTGGGAGCGCTGAAACCAAAACACGGTTTTAATCCATGCATGTACTCCCTCTCATCCTCGGCTCACATGCACCACCCCTGCACTGAACATGAATGAGGTGGCAATCAATCATCGGCAGTGCTGCACATTCTATCCGAGGCTGTTATTTTTTTGCCCTGAAGTATGTAATACATATTTGTCTTCTAGGGCACACGTATAGTCCTTTTCACCAAGCAAAGCTTGATATACAATATACACTGAATAAAGTGGTTTCAATGCCAACTATGTCACTTTTCTGTAGAAAAGGCTCTTTTCATCAGTGGAGGAGCCGATTTGCCGACATCAAACATCAGTTCGAGAGGAGGATTATTGAGACAACACCAGTCGGGTATACGTTCTGTCTGATTATAATATTCTTTACACACAGAGCGGCTGCCCAGGATATCCTGCAAAGCTCCAAAAATGGCTCCTGTTTCAAAGAAGAAAAAAAACAAGTGAATCTAATGTACAATATACTATTTGTTGCAGGATGCTATATCACGAGATGTCTTGTTGTATTTCCTTCTCACTATGCCTGGCACCCTCTCTCCCCCTATCAACATCATCTTTTCTAAGATGCATGCCCCAACACCTCTGCCTATAATATTATGTCATTGTTACAATGTTAGTAAAATCTTCACAACTGACCATTGTCTCACATTAGAATTCTTTGTATATTAACTCTTAAAGCTATATCTGACAGATTACACTGAAAAGTGCAATGTACATAGTCAATGTTTTCTGTTACTGAAATATCGGATGATTGTTAAAGCCTTTTGTGCACAGAAACATTTTACCTCCAGGATGAAAACGAAAACCTTAGCTACTACCTATGCTGAAACAGTCATTAATAAAAATGCACCATGTATTCTAGTTCTACAGATGTATTACGGTAATACTATACAACTATAAATACTGTATGTATGTTTTACCTCCAAGCCATGCCACACAATTTGGCTTCGCAGGTGGAGTGTGAATCTTGAAGGTCTTGGTAGCGAGTGTGTCCTTGTATTTTGGTTTTTCCACAAGGTATCGTATCTCTGCCATTAGCCGGTGAAGGAAGCCAGGCAGCATAGCGGTACCACCAATGACGACTATATTTTCAGCCAGTTGCTTTCTTGTATCTATTGGACACTAGGGTGACAAAGCAATATAAAAACAAGAAATCAATTAGTTATTACATTTATAGTATCAATGCAAACTCAAAATTTATTTTGCGGCAAGCACAAGTTAGGCTACAATGTGTTACGGATAGTGATTTGGGTTCCACTTAGCCCCTAAACTTAAAAAAGGCACAAAGAAGAGTCATAAGACAATTGGAATAATTGACCCTGTTTAACGAACACGAACACACACACACACACACACACACACGAACACACGAACACACACACGGGTTTTTTTTTCCCCTCTGGATCAATATAGATACAAACCTAGGATGAGTATCCCTGACGTCTAAATTTAGGATAGGTTTAACTCGATCGACATGTCTTTTTTTTAACCTTATCTACTATGTAACTATAAAAAATACACACTAGAACAATACAAGTGCATACATGTTTATAGTTACATCATAGGTGAGGTTGAAAAAAGACATGGGTCTATCTACGAGATCCCAACCGGGGATCCCCAAGACGATAAAAACGGTGCTGTGGGATTTCCCTGTTCTCCAGAGCAGGGCAGTTGCTAAGGGGCTTGGCAGTTTCCTGCATCCTGATTGGCTGCATTACCCAGCAGCAGCCGCCAATCAGATGTAGTCAGGAGCCTTGGGGGGAGGGGGGTTGAAAGGGGTGACTTGGTGTCTGTCTGTGTGTATTTGTTCTGGTGTGTGTGTGTTTGTGTGTTTTCTGTCCTGTGTCTGCGGTCACCGACATACCTAAACAGGGGACCAATTAGGGGTACCTCGAAAGAAAGATTGGGAACCACTGGACTATCGAGTTCATATTGATCAAGAGGATGAACCCCCCCCCCCCCCCAAAAAAAAACCAGTTAAAACATCCAATGTCTCATAAGAGGCACAAATATGTATTCCTGAAACCAATAATGACAATCAGATTTCTCCCTGGATCAACTCATTGGACTTTTTTTTTAAACCTGGCAAATGTACCCCTGACACATTGCACACTTTGTCCTCTATCACTTCACCATAAATAAACAAAACAACACGCATAAAGAATGATAGCGTGATGATGAATCCTTCAGCTTGTTGAGGCGAGAATATAGTTTCTTCTGGATCAAGTTATTGGTATATCCATGTATACACTTCTCCTTTCTAAAAGAAGATGGACAACCTGTTCTTAAAGATATCTATTGTATCTGCCATCACAGTTTCCATCAGTAGTAAATCCCACATTTTAAATTGCCCTTACGGTAAAGAACCCTTTCCTTTGCTGCTGGTGAAATCTCCTTTCCCCCAATCTAAAAAGGGATGACCGCGTGTCGTTTGCATTGCCCCTGGGATTAAGAGTTTTCTTTAAGGATTCGTTATGTTCCCATGTACAATGCTGCGTACCGCGCCCGATATTGTATTTGTGAAGCACTTTGAGTCCCATTGGGAGTATAGCTGTACAGTATATGAAATAAAGATATAGAGATCTCTCCCCACTTTTTCCAGGAAAGGGTGAAGAATTTCCAAGCACATGCTTTGTATAATCATTATAATCTTCTGATTTACAGTATAAAGATAGAATAACTAATGCATATATACTTTGTGCCAGTGTTGTATAAGAAAAAAGAGGACATACACATACTGTGTGTGTGTACTGTAATGACATGCCAAATCACTGTCATGAATTGGATAATTATGCAAAGTTACAGTGCCGAGATTGCTGTATTTAAAGTTTATTTCTCTGGAAAAAAAAATGATGTTATTAATTTAATCTAAGACCCAACTTGTAACTTAACGTTTATACTGCTGCTTTTCTTTTATATCAGCCAGCTCATTCTCTTTATATCCCAATGTATTGAACATAGAATAATTGATTGTGTAGTAGTAATACCTCCACAAGGGAATCCAGTATTAGTGTCGCCACAGACTGTTCTTCATTGTCCTGCTCGAACAGCAATTCTACAACGGAATCTCTATTAAAGAGAAAACATGTTTATAGGCACAATGCTAGCACATGAATCTCATAAGCATTGTATCTTAACGTTTAACAGTTACAATTTAAATGAAGTGTATTGAGCACAAACATTTAATGCGGCACACAAGGTGTGTGTGTATATGCGTGCATGCGTATATATTCTTTAGGTCACACGGGATCATTTAAATGTGAATATACAGATATTTTTATTTTACTGCCAACACTGTGATTTGTTTTTAAACTTTTATTGTGACTCAAAATATTACATTTTGATTTGTTCTTTAAACCATGGTTTACTGTTTGGCATACTATTTATCTATTACAACAGTTTAGAAAGAAAAACAATCCTAACATTTAAATACCAGCTAATGAATTAGACTAAAATCTGCAATAAAACTTGTGACAGTCTGGTAACCACAGGATGCGGCAATGCAGAGCACAGCGGAACAACAGGACTCCACAGGACAGCAGCGGTAAGGTAAAAAAGATTCTTTATTTAACACGTCATGGTGCAGACAGGGATGGGTGCAAAATCTCCTCCTCTTACGCGTTTCACGCCTGTGCGGCGCTTCGGCAGAGAGTGAAGATAGGTGCGCTGTGTTCCCCCTCTTATACTGAACTAATTGCCTGGAATTGCGTTCAGCCGCCATGACCGGAAACCGGAAGTGACGCGGCTTAGTCCAAAATACCGGAAGTGACGTGACGCAGTGTATGCGATTCAATGAGTTGTTTACAAACCATCCATGTAGTCATGGTGATTTCTACGTCATCTCCTCTAGTAAGGGAGGGAGGGATAATCTGAAGGGGAGAAACACAGCGCAGATACCTTGCTAATGAACAAGATGTGTTTAAAAAAAAACACAGCGCAGATACCTTGCTAATGAACAAGATGTGTTTAAAAAAAGGTAATGCAAGGTATTACAATAAAAACAACTATTTAGTATAAGCTATATACAGAGAACATCTCGAAACACACATGTATCATAAGTGAATATGCATGATTTAAATAATCATGAGATGAGTACATATTGAAACAAACAAATTTATATTCACCAGGGTTAAGGTGCATACCCAGAAAACCACCCACAGACAGCTGTTTCGACCTTGATGGGTCTCATCAGTGCCTCTCTTGCATTCCCAGTAAAATCAACCTGGGGTTCTGCAAACACAATACATTTTCAAATGGTTCTGCAGTTCTTAAAAAGTAGGACATTACTGATCAAGGCAGCTTTATACGTCAATTTGTAGGGGGGGTGACAAAAATGTGAGATAAATATCTCAAGTCGCCCAGTGATAATCACTCTTCGGAGCTTATTCAGTAGAATGTGAGTATTACATTTGACGATTAATTCTTACATCTAGATTTTCCCCACACCGCTGCACTCAGCCACTTTTTCCTGTCTGCACTGCCTCTCCATCAGGATTATTTCAGCATTGAATACGGTGAAGTTGTCTTCACCTAATTTTAGTGCTAGAATTCGCCTTCGGAATCTCTTCGGACTTCAATGTATTCGGCCCCTAGGGATTTTTTTTAACCCAACTTTACCACCATATAACCCCTTTCTTTGCTGGAAGGTGGCAGCGAATGAGTTAATATGGCAAATAACTGTATGAAGAAGGTAGTAAAACGCACGTTGTGACCTGTCTTCATTCTTACCCCTCCTCATTAGCCTTACATGTTAAAAATGATTTAGTGTTGGAGATTGGCTGAGTGTTTTGTTACCTTGGTCAGCAAACAACAACTGGCTCATAAATCAGCGCACTCCCCCCCACATCAAAAAGGAAGAGAAAAGAGCAACACGTTTTACAAATGCAAATAATACAGATAATACATCTAATGTGTAATAACATACATATTACAGATTTACAGATACATATATGGTTGTCAGGCGGCTTCTCCAAAAATACTGGACACAGTGGTGAAAGGTGCGACGTGCTCGACAGACACACACACACACACACACCTCTCCACTCCATGCTGTTTCCTCCTTTCCTTGGCCCCAGGCTCCTACCACCTCCTCCTGATTGGCTGCTGGGTAATGTAGCCAATCAGGATGGAGGAAGCTGCCCAGGCCCCTAGCAATAGCCCTGCTTCCTCCTCCTTCAGGGAAATCCAAGCCAGTCAGGTCACTATATCCAGAGAGGTAATACCGGTATACACATACATGTCCAGCATTAACTCTCATTTTTTACTGGACAGTGTGTCCAAATACAGGACAGTCCGGTTCAATGCTTGACACCTGGCAACCCTATGATAGAAAACCAAAAACTTATAAGTAAGCTTCTCTAAGCTCTTTTAGTTTCTCAAACACCATAGAGTGGTAAGATTGCGTATTGAGATGTGGATATCCCAGCGAGCGCATGAGATCAAGACCGGGAATTTGTAGCTATCTCCATTTTTAGAGTTCATTGTTATTTTCTTTTACCCTACAGAGCCCATTTAACTTTGCTTTTCAAATGAACCTAACACTCCTAACCCCTGAACCGGCACACAGAGGTAGGTGTGGGGGTGTGCTGGTGTTTTCGAGGTCTTACCTTTTCCGGAGCGGGCCGACTCCTGTAGCGTCACGTTGCCATGGTGACCGACATCAAATTACGTCACAATGTCATATTGCGACGTTCTGCCATGGCAACGTGATGTCACATGCCGCCGTGATGTCATGACGCCATGACACTGCCGGCAGAGGGCTGCTCATCAAGGTAAGTCTGCTTAACGTTTTACAGGGGGGTCCCCGCTGCCAGCGTGTCACCTTGCCGGTCGTGATTATACAGAGCATAGGGGCAGATGTAGAGAGACACACAGAGCATAGGGGCAGATACAGACACACACAGAGCATAGGGGCTTTCTTCCCTTCCATCCATACCCTGATTTATGCAAGAAAATATGTTATTTGCCTTTGCAGTTACTGCCTGACATTGGGCACTATAGCTAAGCCTGCTGTGTACAAGCACTCCTAAATCCTTTTCCATCAAGGATTTACCTAATTTTGTCCCATTTAGTTTCTAGCTAACCTGGTTTTTCTTGCATCCCAAATGTACAACCTTACAGTTTTCTGTAATAAATCAAAGGCAGGAGCAGCTCAGTGAGTAAAGAGCCTGGCTCTGATAACAATGGCACTGAGTGCGAAGCAGGGGAGCCTGGTTCAATTCCCGGTGTCGGCTCCTTGCGACCTTGGGCAATTCACTTTATCTCCCTGTGCCTCAGGCACCAAAATCATAGATTGTAGGCGTATCTAGACAGGGTCTCTGTCTGTAAAAAAAAAAATCATATGTACAATGCTGCTTACCGAGCACGATATTGTAATTGTGAAGCGCTTTGAATCCCATTGGGTGAAACGCGCTATTTGAAACAATTTTTTTTTATGAAATATTGCCATTTCTGGGTAAATAAAAATATCACTTGTAAGCACATTAACATGTCTCGGACGTACAAATAGATACTTAGTAGCTCCTATGTGAATAGACTGCAGTTATTGATTATTCCAGCAGCACACGGAAGCGTTTGCTACATTCCTCTTATAAATCAAATCCTAGAAACTTTCAGCTCTGAGCACCAATTAATCATATTTCGTCACACATCATCAGCGCAAGGAAAGAATGTCAAATATAAACACTTGGGGGTCGTTTGATGATGTGTGAAGAAGCAAAGATCACTTGTTTTTCTCCCAGGTTAATGGCGCAGCACTAAAACCACTATCCAGACCTGAGGATTCCACTCCTTCGGCTACGTCCCCGGTGTCGGCGCTACACACGCACGCGCCTGCCAGGCTGGCGGAGCGAGCAGCCCTGTTCCCTGGTCTGTGCAGAGCTGCAGGGGGAAAGACAGGGGGGGAGGGGGGGTGCAGCCATGATGTCACCCAGCAGGTTCACCCTCATTGGCTGAACCGCGGGGGGGGGGGCGTGGCCAGCGCTCTGTCGCAAGTCCTGAACACAGTTTTCCTGTCTTCTGAAAAATCAAGGTAGGTAGCGGGCCCGGCCCCATTAATGGACGTTTCTTGTCTCTGCCGCACACGACATAGCGCAGCAGGCAGCGGGGACCTAGCCTTAAGCACCACTAACAGGTCAGGTTTTAAGGCTATCCTCTCATTAGCACAGGTGGCCCAATCATTTAGACTGAACCACCTGTGCTGAAGCAGGGGTATCTTTCAAACCTGCGCCGTTAGTGGTCTTTGAGGATGAGTTGGGAACCTCTGATCTAGGCTAACAGGAGCTGACCTGTAACTCCTTAAGGCCGCGATTATAGTGCCGGTGCATGCGCACCCCTGTCGCCCCAGCGATCCGTGGACTCTGAAGGGGAGGCATGACCGTGATGTCACCAGGCTGGTTTACCCGCATTGGCTCAAACGCTAGCGTGATACGGCCGTCACGTGAAAAAAAACAAAATTATTTGTCTCCTCAAAATCCTGCCGCCGCGCTTCCTCGCGCACGTGGTCACGCACAATATGGCCGGTGTGATAGAGGTACTGTATTTTTTTCCGCTTCGCACGCGCCATCATGCGCACTATGGCAGCGCTACAGGTGGCAGTTTATGTTTCTTTTATGTTTCTTATTTAGTTATAGGACTGAAGCAGGGGGTCTCCGGAGATAAACTGCGTTAATTTCATCTCTGGGGACCCCCTGCTTCCCGAAATTCTTACCTCTGTATGGGGTGCCGGTAACTCTGCAGGTACCAGCTCCTACAGGGCTTGTTGGGGCTAACATAATGGCATCTTAAATGTCCCGTGTCTTGTGGGCCAATAGGAAGCCGTGATGTCATCCTTTATGGCTTCCTATTGGCCCGTGTGCCGAGGGACATTTAAACATGAAGGAGATACCGTTACCCTCTATGGAGGTAAGTATCTCAGGAAGCAGGGGGTCCCCGGACCTGAAATGAACGCAGTCCCCCTGCTTTAATCCAGATAGACTTTGGGCATATGAGTGGGACTAAGAATATCATTGATTTAACAATGACATGTGACACCACTAATGCTTATAAATAGGGATTCCAGTTTTCGGTTATAACCGAAAAAACCTGATAAAACACCACGCTCAATCATGAGGGTGTTTCGGTTGTGGGGCAGTGTCCTCATGTGGTACGCTTCCCGCGCCATATGAATATGGTTGCGCGGAGACGGGAATGCAAGGGCCTCGTGAAAAGTGGAAGCAGAACTATGTAATGCGCCAGGCAGCCAACGGGAGGAGGAGATGGAGCCAGGAGTGAGTCAACCAAGTTACTGCAACCCCTGCCCCACCATGCCGACCCCACCTCCAGAATTAGAACCCCATGTCCAAGGATAACGACCTTCTCCCCAAGACTCGGATCAGTTTCCCAAGCTCATCAAACACCTCCGCCCAATCCCCGCTACTATGTCAGGTAGCACCTATACTATTTGTGAAAAAAGCTAAACACGGAATTTTCCTGTTTTGTTATTGTTATATAATATGGAAAAACACATGTTTTTGCTTATGAAAACGTATTAAAAAAATAAATTAAATAAACACTGATTTAAAATAATGAAATAAACACTGAAAACTGGAATGCCTACTTATTAAGGAAATGAGGGGGTGTTATCTTATGGATACCTCCCTCCTTATTGCCATAACATCCACGGGTAGCAACGCTAATGCTTGTTGAAGTCAAGACTATCGAAAAACATGTGCAGGCCAGTTTTACCCCATCATTTTGGAGTGACGACCTCTTCTGATTTTACTGGATGGCTCCACCAATGGTCGGCATGAATAAATCTCAACAAATTCTTTATTGTACCATAACCATTTAATATCTGCACTAACTCTTAGCAAAACATCTTTACTAAGTAACCTTGACATGTTTCATGACTATTTGCCACTTCCTTTGAGGAGCCCGGATAGAACCTTGATACGCGTATCATACTTTGACCACTCTTGCTTCATTTAGAAGCTCTTAGTAGTTGTTCTAATCTAGGTTAAGCTTACTATATATGTGTCATTTTGGTAATAGACGTAGCACTCGGCAATCTGCCCAGGCCACCAACATGTCAGGTTTGCAGGATATCCCTGCTTCAGCACATCTGGCTTAATCAGTGGCTCAGTCATAAGACATTTGACATCATTGCAGTCACGCCATTATAGGGTGCATCATCATATGGGCATGTTTGTGTTGAAACGTTGCGTTGTAGAGGTGTGGGTAATTGCTGTAATTAGCGCTGGGCTTGTTGAATTTGGCTATGTGTTGGTGTGTCAATGAATGTTAGACATCTGTGAGCTGCATATGTTTTGATTCATGAACATACAGGCATTTATAAAACATATATAGTTGCGTGGGATCTTTACCCTCTTAGGCTATATTTGTATGGTGTACACCCCATATTATTACAGAACAATGCATACCACAATGGATGGAGACCAAGCCAAATTGCCTTGTTAAACTATACCTCCAGTAGTGTTGTCAAGATCACTGGATGTGGTGATGAAAGTCTTCACAGGTGTGGTGTAATCTATACCCTCTGCTGTCCTGTTTGTAATGAATGTAAAGATATGTTTCTTTCAAAGTTGGTTAGTGGAGCAGTTTGGTTTTCTCTTTGCTATTTGATCTGCTTTGACATGATGCATCATAACTAGCCCACTTGTTCTTTTCAAATATCTCATGATACGTGGTATAATCCATCAGGGTAGTGTCACCAGTGAAACCTGTGTAGATGTGTCTGTTTACGCATTGCATATAGCTCTGCTAGACGTTCAGACTGAATGCTTTCTGATTCAAAACACATTTCGACATGGGACTTTTGTAGTACCTTTTCTAAAACCAGACTTTGCCCTCTAGCTAAGGCGATCTTCCTGTGGTTAATAGGAATAAAGTGACCTTGGGTCGGTCTGGTTTTTAAGAGCCTGCTGTTGTGCTTTGCTAGCCTATAGGGCTATTTTGAGAACCCTACCACATGCCTCTGTGCATTGCCAAAAACAGAAGATGTGCTTGGGATTGTACGTTAGTTTCTTACCAGCGTTGTTCTGTTCTGACCCAGAGGACTTCTGACTTCGAGCTCCCAATGTTTAATAGATGTTAAAAAAAATGTTTCAACAAGGCTCAGTAATAATACTACTACTTATTTTGTGTCACTTTAACCACTGCACACTGTTATACCTTTTTCTTATATGCTTCAGTTTGTATGTATGTATGTATGTATATATATATATATCTTTATTTATATCACACTATCCAGGTACATAGCACTTTACAGCCGTAACACACATGAAATAATATTATAATACCAAGGGAATAAGCGCTTCAGACATAAAACAATAGGAAAAGGAGTCCCTGCCCCGAAGAGCTTACAATCTAAGCGAGTAAACTTTTACAGTTCTACACATAACAGAATATCTGACTGTCTCATCTCTCCCAAATCCACACAGTATTTTTATTCTAAAAATACAGGAATTGTTCATGTTTGACGTATTCAATTCCATGCTTTTAGGAAGAGTTTCATTAAACGAACAGCAATCCAACCGTATTATTTAGTACTCCCAGCAGGGAAAGGAATTTTTCCTCCCAGTGGTTCATTGGCTTTAAAGGTCCTTGAGACTGAGTATGTCCTCACTGTCATGTCCTTCATTTGAAGTCGGTCTGGCAACAGCCAGCATTAGGTTTCTAATTGATGAAACAGCTGCACTGTAAATTATCTTGCTATGACTGCTTCTAATTGGCCTTATTTTATTTCTTTAGCCGGATGTTTCCACACTTGATACGATTAATTACAATGAAATCTATAATCTAGGAGAGATAAAATGATTTGTTTTGCCTCTTATAGATCGTTAGAGAGAGAGTCTACCCTTGAAGCTACGTTTCAGGCATCTTCTCTGCACGTGTATATTATACAAAGTGGAGCACTGATCATGGCAACCTAGATTGACATAACTACAACATAGCTTACGCGTGACATGAATACTACTGTATTACTATTATAGACGTGTCAGAGACTGCAGATTTGTCATATGTATGCTGTAAGACTGTAGACTGTAAGCTCCTCGGGGCAGGGACTCCTCTTCCTTAATGTTACTTTTATGTCTAAAGCACTTATTCCCACGATCTGTTATTTATATTATCTGTTATTTATTTGATTACCCCATGTATTACTACTGTGAAACGCTATGTACATTAATGGCGCTATATAAATAAAGACATACAATACAATACAATGTAATGGGAATCCGTATACTGACATAGAGAAGGATCACCTTATGCAGCCATAAACACCCAATAAATTAAAAGTCAATTTTATTAGAATTAATTAAAATATAGGTGTAAGGGATTGCGGACGAATCAAACAAACAAATAAACATTAAAAAAAATGGGAATCCATTTCAATATCTATCCTACAACTTTTACTAATGGAAATTGTTAAATTTACTAGTCAGAGTTAAGTTGAAATTCTAAATAGTGGTCCGAAAATATCTGGCTTATCAGAAGCAATTTTGAACAGATAATATTTCCACCGGTTCAATGTATAACGCTAGAAAAATGTAATTTCATACACTTTTGGTTTGCATGCAGAGATGATGTGTATCTGGAATAGTCTGTGCAGGTAAAACTTGTTGATGCATAAATGCAGAAGCATGGAGTCTGGTAACAAGTGAGATGTTTTTATTAATAAGTGGAAATTTATGGGAAAGAATGTTGTATTTTTATAGCAAGCCCCTTTCCTGCCTGAGGGTTCTGCAATGAGTAGAATATACATGTTAAGCCTCAACACAAAGAAAGGATGAATTTTAGAAAGAGAAAAAAAAAAAAAAAAGTTCTACAGTCAACAATTTTTAACAATTCCAGTTTTTAGTGGTAATTTCTTTTACGCTAACAAATAGTGCGGGAGGATCCCACACCTGTTATATATATAGGGCATTCTGTGTCCTGACATGTGTGCCTTCCACAGGAATCTCTGGTGACTGATTAGTTCATAAGACAGGTGCTGTAAAGGTCAAGAAGATGTCTGTTAAGTATTGTGATCAGTGCGGGCCATCTACAGAAAACATAACTTACACCCTGACAAAGAAAACGCACAGCTGTAATCAGCTTTACTAAACTATCTTTCTTTTCTTTGGCATACGCTGATCAAATAACTGTCACTCACTTAACTGTCAGTGTCATTGTTGTATGCATGTCTTTATTTATATTGCGCCATTAATGTACATAGCGCTTCACAGCAGGGATACACGTGACAATCATATAAATAACAAATAGTACAAATAACACATAACGGGAATAAGTGATTCAGACATAAAAGTAACATTGTAGAAGAGGAGTCCCTGCTCCGAAGAGCTTACAATCTAATTGGTGGGGAGAACGTACAAAGACAGTAGGAGGGCATTCTGGTAAGTGCGTCTGTAGGGGGCCAAGCTTTATGTATCGTGTGGAACACAATAATAAACGTACAGGGGCCCTGGTACTTGGAAAGCCCTGAACTACAAGTATTACACATGCGTATCGCGGTGTAAGGTACCTCGCTGCGCAATTGTTCTTTAATGTCTCTGATATAGTCCCGGTGCCCGCTATACTAAATAACGGGCCACTGTTGGTGCCGGCAGAGCATTTGGAGCTCCTTTATCAATATACCGGTGTTATCGGTGCAGGCCTGTACTTCGCAAACGGTGGTGTGAAAAGATGCTCAATGCTAAAGGATACTGTGTGCTGTGGGAGAGAGAGATCTCCGGAAGAGGTTCCCACATAGTTTACTCACGGCTTCGGGACCCCTGCTTTATTAGGCTGTGAAAACTTTCTCCACCCTGGTTTCTCCTCCAGAATTTCACTCCTAGGAGAAGAGATACTGGTCCTGAGGAGCCTGGTGGAGAGCGTTACTTTATACTTCTGTATTTGATACAATCTTCAGATCACCAGAAAACCTTTTAGGGATGCCCGGGGAACCCAAGGGTTCCTACTGTAGGAACCCCTGTTAAAAAAACCTTAAGGTGCTGGTCCGAATCATCAGATGTAGAATCTGCCTTCTTATTGAGACTATTTTGGGATCTGGAACTTTTTGAAGGGCGGCATCGTAGCTTCAGCAGTAGCCGAGTGCACACTTGGAGAATGTGGACCGAATCCAGTTTAAGAATTCTACCATTTTTAAGCAAAAGGGGACACTGTGAGTGCTCATTTGCATGTCATTTCCCAGAATCCCTGGCTGCAGTGGAAGCACCCTATGCTAAGAAATAATAAGGAAAGGCAGGGTTGCACACCTGTCCGAGGTGTGACGGTGCTCACAAGTGATATTTGTATTTGCCATTTAGTCAGAAGGTTCCGAGGTTAGAGACGTACGGCACCAAGACAATGGTTACATTTAATAGCTATAGCTTGTCACATCAGGCTCACATTATAAGCTATTTAGCTCATGTCATTTCTTGCTAGGTTGGGAGCTCTCCAGAGTGGTCTTAGTAGTACTGTCTTCAGCAGAGAAGCTCGTAGAACCGAGGAAAAGAAACCCCTAACAGCCATACAGAAGCATTCTCTTTTATCAAAGTAGACTACTGCTATAATTAAAGGACTTACAAAGAAGGCTCTGGAAGTGACTCTTTAGCTGCCGGCTGATCCATGACT
>CM071575.1:40625322-40646185 GCA_036426205.1 Ascaphus truei | reverse complement strand
CCGTGCTTCTTTCATTTACCTATGATCCATGACTCAAGCAGGCAGGTGCTTCAACGGTAACCCCCCCATCCCCCCAGCTTTGCACTTCTGGTGCTGACATCACCTTCAGTGAGTAGAAAATACTCGAATGTGTGTGTCCGGGAACCTGCAAGTACACACTAGACAACAAGGGGTAGGTGCATGGACACCGTTTAAACAGGAAATTGGCAACACAAATAGGTAAAGGCAAACATGGGACCACCGTCCCCAACAAGAACTCCTGCAAGAGTAGTAGTATTAGTATAAAGTAAGGCTCTTAGTGAGCTCATTACTCATAGCGCTTGTCTGTTGTTTAACCCCTGTGGGACATAGCAGTGGGAAGAATGAAGCAGGTCTCAGGATGTGTAGCAGATATGTGACTTTTATTTAATTTTCTTTGGCTGCCAAGGCCCGTACTTCTACAGTCCTTAAAGATTCCAGTCTGTGCGGCCCAGTAAACATCAGAAGTCGGAACACATTTTAGTCTGGGTTTTTGAAATGTGATTATATCTAAGTAGCTGTAGCACAGCATTGTTGCAACCATTTGTGTGAGGTTGTTGAGGAACTAAGCACCATCTCTTGTGGTTACCATCATAATGACGTCTTCAGTTGTTTTCGTTACTATTGAATAATGTGAAAGAAAACAATGTTTTTTTGGTGGGGGAAAAAAGCATTAATTCGATGTGGTTCAGTAGAAATTGTTCAGATCATTTCCTTTTAATAAAGACTCATGGTTCTGTTTGGCACAAGAAAAATATAGAACACTTAGGCCTTGTCCAGGGTGGTGCTGAGCGGGCGCACGCGCTCACGCTGGACACGTTGCGACAATGCACGCTGGACACGTTGCCGAGCAAGCAAAATAGATTTTGCTGCTCGTCACGTGAGCGGTTCGCCCAATGAGGGCGAACCAACTCCGTGACGTCGTGGCCGCGCCCCCAGATGCGCGCGCCTAGCCGGCCAGGAATCTCCACAAAGCCAGCGCGCCTGTTTCCACCCTGGACGAGGCCTTAGAGGGAATAAACACAAGACGCAGAAAAACAATAAATCAGTGTTTTACAGCACAGGTGGTTACTCACCTTTTGTATGAGGGCCGACGCTCTGGAAATCGAAGGCCTCTGTTGATCTGACAGCTGGCAGAACTGGTGGGGTAGTGTCCTAACAGGATGGGTGTATTCATACACATTTAAAAACGGGTGAAGAAAAACAAAGCTCCAAGAAGGAGTACAACAGGTCCAAAGGCCTATGACCAAAAGGTGAAGGCCTATTAGCACTGTGCTCTGACATGTGTGCTTTCCTTGTCGGTTAAATGTAGCCTTTGGCGAATATAATTAATATCCACATTGTGCAACTAATTTACTTTCCCCCCCAAAATAGCAAGTAAAACATGATGATTGAGTCTTGGTGGAGATTTATTCCAAGGTTTCGTTTGCTTTAATAGCTGCGATTGTTATGTCTAGTTGTCTACAAATTTGCCTTTCGTGACTGTAACATTTGCCTTGAAGCCAAGTTATAACTGATTTGCTTGTCTTAACCACCGGTTAACATGTCATTGGATGCAAATAGCTACAACTTTATAAAAAGGAATAGGACTTATTTATAATTTACATGCAAACTATTTACTCAGCTGTTAGCCTAATTGCTATTTAAAATGGCAGATTTAGATCATTCTTAGCATATTACAATAGCAGTACCATGCTGTACGTTGCTTTCTTTTGTTGTTTTTAAAGAGTACTCTGAGTTCCACAGACTCCTCCAGTTTGCCAGATATGTAGCTTGTAGCTTTTACATCTCCCAGAATGTGTCGGGGAGATTAATATAGACACACACACACACACACACACACACACACACAATACACAGCCGAAAAGTATTAATTTCATAGGATGTGGGCAAAAGTAATATTATTTTTTCACACAAAACAAGTAAGTGTAAAAATGAACTTATACAGTAGGTTGACTGAATTTTTCTAACGAAGCCAATTTTACCAATAAATGGTTTGAATTTTCTGATCAGCTGCATGGGGCGGCCACATACATTTTTAATGTTTAAGCAGCAGCCGAAATGTTGACCCTTTCTCACACTTCTCTCATTTGATGTATTTGGAAAGTAATCCTAATGCCATCATTAGTCAAACAGCTCAAAATGAAGGACATCGGGTATTTAATAAGATAATCATTTTATGAAAACAAAAAAACATGAATTCCCTGGAATGGCTGTCTTCTTCTGCCCTACTCTGCTGAGTATTAGGTTTTTCTGGTTTATTTAGGACAGGGGTGGCCAGCTCCAGTTCTCAAGGGCCAGCAACAGGCCATGAATATTCCTGCTTCAGCACAGGTGGCTCAATCAGTTGTTCAGTCATGTGCTGAAGCTGGGATTTCCTTAAAATCTGACCTGTTGGTGGCCCTTGAGGACTAGAGTTGGCCTCCCCTTGGCTAAGGAGGACTTGCCTGACGGCCAGTGCAGTCACTTCAGGGGGGTTCTCTTGGCATCTCTCCACTCTGAAGCCCCTCTGTCTGCTGCCTAATGGGACACTAATTGGGTGTGGGGCCCATGGTGACCTGGGTCTGTGCCTCAAAACTACTCTTGCAGGAGCTCTTGTTGGGGACGGTGGTCCCATGTTTGCCTTTACCTATTTGTGTTGCCAATTTCCTGTTTAAACAGTGTCCATGCACCTACCTCTTGTTGTCTAGTGGGTTCTTGTACTCTCCCGGACACACACGTGTTCTAAACCCCTCGTTCGAGTATTTTCTCTTCACTGAAGGTGATGTCAGCACCAGAAGTGCAAAGCTGGGGGGGGGGGGGTTAACCTGCCTGCTTGAGTCATGGATCATAGGTAAATGAAAGAAGCACGCACTACGGATTTAGATAAAGTTAATTTATTGCCAGTATATTGACGTTTCGGCCTAAGAATGCCATTCATTCTTGAAAAAGGCCCACAGAGGCCGAAACGTCAATCTACTGGCAATAAATGAATTTGATCTACATTCGTAGTGCCGTGCTTCTTCCATTTACCTACAGTATGTCAACTTGGAATACCACACACAGATTCCTGGACCAGGAGCACCAGTACTTGTATCCATTTTGCTTTATAATATTGGTGTGCAGCATTTTCTAAATGGTATTGTATGAGTCATGGATCAGCCGGCAGCTAAAGAGTCACTTCCAGAGCCTTCTTGGTAAGTCCTTTAATTATAGCAGTAGTCTACTTTGATAAAAGAGAATGCTTCTGTATGGCTGTTAGGGGTTTCTTTCCCTCGGTTCTACGAGCTTCTCTGCTGAAGACAGTACTACTAAGACCACTCTGGAGAGCTCCCAACCTAGGAAGGAATGACATGAGCTAAATAGCTTATAATGTGAGCCTGATGTGACAACCTATAGCTATTAAATGTAACCATTGTCCTGGTGCCGTACGTCTCTAACCTCGGAACCTTCTGACTAAATGGCAAATACAAATATCACTTGTGAGCACCGTCACACCTCGGACAGGTGTGCAACCCTGCCTTTCCTTATTATCTCTTAGCATAGGGTGCATCCACTGCAGCCAGGGATTCTGGGAAATTACATGCAAATGAGCACTCACAGTGTCCCCTTTTGCTTAAAAAATGGCAGAATTCTTAAACTGGATTCGGTCCACGTTCTCCAAGTGTGCACTCGGCTACTGCTGAAGCTACGATGCCGCCCTTCAAAAAGTTCCAGATCACAAAATAGTCTCAATAAGAAGGCAGATTCTACATCTGATGATTCGGACCAGCACCATAAGGTTTTTTAACAGGGGTTCCTAGGAACCCTTGGGTTCCCCGGGCATCCCTAAAAGGTTCCCTGCAATTTTGTGGGGATTTGAAAATTGGATCAAATACAGAAGAATTTACAATGCATCTAATCTCAGACGCGCTATTAGAGAGGGTTGGGGTTCCTTACAATGTATCTGATCTCAGATACGCTTTTAGAGACGGTTGGGGTTCCTTACAATGCATCTGATCTAAGACGCGCTATTGGAGATGGTTCGGGGTTTCCTTTCGGAACTTCACATAGGGTTGCTTAACCAAAAAAAGGTTGGAAATCGCTGCCCAAGAGGAACTTGGCACAATAAACTTTTTTTGTGCCCCTAGAGAAAAGGCTTTTTATCAAGGGCCTTAACAAGCCGGCATGAGATCGGGCGGATTCAGTTGCTGCCGGTCTTGGAAAGACTTAGGGGTTCTACCATTAATTTGCAGAGACCACCTTCCAGAGTTTAACAAGATGCCAAGAAGAAACATTGTTACATTGTCCAAGAATCCAAAGGATATCTCGAAGAGAGAATGTTTGAAGCAGAGCCTAAAAATATTAGGCAGCAAGATAATAGAAGAAGTTCCAGCTGCTCAAAGAGCGAAAGGAAGGGTAGTTCGACCTCAAGACACAGTAGAACATTTGATCAGCTTGACAAGGAAGTTCACGAAGCCAAGAGTCATCATATCACAGTCTTGCATGCAGCTGCTGGGAAACTTTGACTATAGAGGTAGTAAAATGAGCACAGCTGCATATGAGGTCTCTCTAAGGCCCAACTAAGCAGTGGAGGGTCTTCCATTCTTTAAGCAGAAGATGTTTTTCTCTCTCTAGAGGTCAAAAAAGACTTGCAATGCTGGGAAAGAAGATCAAATCTGTTGCAGGGTCATTCCTTAACAGATCCAGCATTCAAGGTTTTAAGCACAGACGCAAGTTTCACAGGTTGGGGTATTCAGCTACACTATCCAGGAGCCTGGCTGAGACTTTGCGTAGCATTACCATCAACACTTTTAGACATCAGGGCCATCAAAGAAGCCATTCTGTCCTTTCAAGACCAAATAAAATTTGTGAATTTAAAGTTCCAGTTTAGTAATGTATCTGATCCTTAAAAACCGTAGCAGCGGCGGACCGCTGGGGCATTCTTCCCCCCGGCTGGAAGTTTTTTGCAGACTGGTGCAATGGAAGATCCATATGATGTTTAACTTCTGCACTTTCTTCAGGCCAAGCTTAATCTAGAACTAAGCCTTAGCTTCTCTTCCAAGCCTCTGAGCTGTCAACTCTGTGGAACAGCAATCTTGCTCCCTCCTACGGTCTCTGTACGTTCTCCCTGTTTACCACTTAGATTGGAAGCTCTTCGGAGCAGTGACTCATTTTCCTGATGTTACTTTTATGTCTGAAGTGCTTATTCCCATTACTTGTTATATTATTACATGTTCTATTATTATGTGTTATATTATTAGGTCAAGTGTATTACTGCAGTAAAGCCATATGTACATGGATGGCACTATATAAGTATAGTTGTGTAAACAGGTGAATAAAAAGGCGCGAACAGCTTAATAAGGAGTGAATTAAATAATATTAATAAAAATGATGATAAAATAAATGTGATGACCAAAACCCCCAGCTCAAACCTCACTGGTGGGACCTGTTTCACGGGTTCCAAAGTTTAGAAGTATCTCAGAACATCCAGGGGGAGCATATGAGAAGAGAGAAACACAAAACGATACACAAATAAGTGCAGACGTAATGCAATGGGTGGATAAATATAGCAGTGTCTTGGCTCATATAGCTGTTCTACTCACAGGACTACACTCCTGACGAAGCCGAGAACAGTTCCTGGTAGCTGGGCGAAACGCGTTGAGTAAACCAGCAGACCTATTTTGGTCTTGGAGGCGACCCGTAGCAAAACCACCCTGCAGCCGTGAACGTCAAGATCGACGGGCGCACAGAGGGAGGCTCCGATCCAGGTACAGAGCCGTGGCAGCCAGCCTGATGACCCAAGGGAGGCGTGAGCTGCTCGGGCATCTCCTATTCACACTTTGTGATAAATGCTTTTATTCTATTAGCACATTGTAAGTGCGCATTTTTTACCCATCATTTTTTAATATAAAGTTTACATATTGATCGCACTATGTAGTTTCCCCTCTTTTATACATGCGGTATTTGCTGACGGAATATCGATAGGGGGTCCGTGCCTAGATACCTTCAAGTGGCAACCCAATTTGCCAACTCCTACATTTACTCTTGATCCGTGAGTGAAACACTATAGAGACCAAACACGGCTGATATTTATCCACCCATTGCATTACGTCTGCACTTATATTTGTGTATCTTGTTTTGTTTTCTCATTCCTCCATATGCTCCCCCTGGATGTTCTGAGATACTATATAAGTATATACATACATACATACTGTACATACATCCTTCGCTCTATTTCTATGTTTTTCCCAGGCCGTAAAGAAATTAAGACCACAATTCAGGAAGAACTTCCCCACTTAAGATTTGTATCAAAAGGCGTGCCTCTGAGTGTGGCCAAATATATACAGCAAAAGACAAAAATACCCAATGCTACATCCAATGTGACAAAATACAGAGTTACATACTTCAATGTCAGTATTCTCATGACCAAGGGTCATTTAGTTCAACCCTTTGGCCAATGCGGTGTAAGCCTGCAGCCACGTCACGGCATGACCAGTCTGCAGCCACGTCACGGCATGACCAGTATGCAGCCACGTCACGGCATGCCCAGTATGCAGCCACGTCACGGCATGACCAGTCTGCAGCCACGTCATGGCATGACCAGTCTGCAGCCACGTCACGGCATGACCAGTATGCAGGTCCTAGCACTACCTGTGAAAACTCTCATTAAATGACAGTTGTGTGTAAAATCACTTGTGCCTCTATAAATAATTATATATATAGCAGTGTCATAGCATGTGTGTGTGTATATATACAGGCAGTCCTCGTTTTACAACGCTTCGCTTTACAACGAATGGCTTATCCAACGCTATGCAATGCATACCTATGTTAATTTTTACAACGCCAAAACGGCTATCCAACGCTCTCAGCGCTTTGCAAAGTTTGTTTGTGTACTAATATTATATAATATTATGTTTACTATATAATATTATTTTTATGTTATATATATATATAATACGTATATACACTATATTTTGTGTGTGCTGCGTATCTTATTGCCTTCATAAAATATTGGTGTATTTTGTGTTAAAATGCCTTCAGGAACGGAAACTTTCATTTAAACAGTGTTCCTATGGGAAAACGTGTTTCGCTTTAAGACGTTTCGCTATCCAACGCCATTTTGAGTAACGCATTGTGTCCGGATAACTGAGGACTGCCTGTATGTATGTGTATATATAATATATATATATTATATATATATAATATATATATATATCATATAAGATCAAAAATAATATTTGTATACCGTTCTGTGGCTCGAAATGCTTTCATTTGTGCGAGCTTTGAGATACACTGATCTCTTCTTCCGTCGATGTTACAATGAATGAAGCAGCAAAGCTATACTATAAACAGTGTCTATGGGAATGTTATCTGTGGCTGGTCCTTCCCCCTGGTGATGTTTTTTTAGGCTGGAGGTGTCAAAGGTTCCTGAAGCATGTGATGAAAGAGTGTGTGTTTATCAGTGTGAATTAACATGAATGGAGACCCACAGTATATACCAGTGCTTTACACACGGTGTTGTGGGGTGGGATGATATAAATGGTGTGGGGTGGTGTGGAAATGTGAGATTAGTAGCATAACTAAAAGTGTGTGTGGGCTCTCATTCACATCCCACACCGGGGGAAGGACCACACAGATAACATTCCAGAGACACTGTTTATAGTATTCCCTTGCTTGCTTCATTCATTGTAACATCGCCGGAAGAAGAGATCAGTGTATCTCGAAAGCGGCACAAATAAAAGCATTCGTGTAGCCCCAGAAACGGTATCATCTATTTATTTTTGATTATTGAAGCTCGGCTAACACGGTACTGATACCTCTACATAATATATAATATATTATATATATATATATATATATATATATATATATATATATATATATAAAAAAATTTGTTTGTTTGTGGCATAATAACACGCGCTGTTATTGGCCGCTGGCCACACTTCTCGCTCTCACGCTCTCCATTGGCTGACTGCGGGGCGGGGTGATGTCACGGGCAGGGACTCACAGGGCGGGTTCGGTTCGCGGAGACAAACAAGTTACGTCACAGAACTGGCTACCGACACAGCCCGGGAGACCAGCTGAGTATATCCGTCGCGGCATCCACACGCCAACACTGCGGAAACTCCACAACATCCCCACACCAACTCCACGCCATCCCCATGTCAGCACCGCCGCAACTCCACGACATCCCCACGCGAACTCCATGTCAACACCGCACCAACTCCACGGCATCCCCACGCAAATACTGCAGGATCCTCACGCCAACATCGCAGAAACTCCACCTCAACAGCATGGCAACCCAATTACAACACCGCGGTATCACTATGTCTCATCCAATTACAGCCTCTCACAGTTTTAGTCGTCAAATTGCGTCCAAGGACTCTCCCATACTCAAAATGTCCTTCAGATATTAAGACACCCACCTACAGGGTCATAATGGTATCGCCGGGGACCGGTGGGGGACGGGGGAGGAACACGGCAGCCAGCCACAGGGACATGGGGGGGGGAAAGGAACACCCCCCGCTACCGCCTCCTGCCTCCCGCCCCCGGCAATAAGCGTGGAGCCAGCCGATCGGGGGGAAGACTCAGAAAATAATCTTTTCGCGCCGCTCAGAGTGAGGCTGCAATGTGTGTGTGTGTGTGTGTGTGTGTGTGTGTGTGTGTGTGTGTGTGTATATAATTCTAGTTTATCAAGTTGGATCCAACTGCGTTAATATATTTATTCTCACAACATGTCTGTTTTTGTTTTTTAATTTTTTAAATATTATATAATAAATTATTAGCTTTCAAACAATCTACACACACATATATATACACACACACACACACACACACACACACACACACACACACACACACAGCTTCCCAGTGACATGCACACACAGCTTCCCAGTCCCAGTGACACATACACACAGACACAGGGTCCCAGTGACACAAACGCACTCATTGATAGATTCCCAGTGACACACAGAGACAGCGTCCCTGTGACAGACACAAAGTGTTCCATTGACACACACACACAGCTTCCCCAGTGACACACACACACAGACCACTTCAAAGTGACACACACCCCCGTTACCCTTGAACCACCCACACACACACACACACACACACACACACACACACACTCACAGCTTCCAAGTGACACACAAACACAGTGACTGCTTTCCAGTGACAAACACACACAGAGAGACAGCTACCCAGCGACACACACACAGTAACAGCTTCCAAGCCTGTTGCTCACAGCACAGATCCGTGCACACAAAAAGTGTGCATCACGTGCACGAGCGTTCGCCAACTATAAAACAAGCCTAAGACGTGCTCACAAGATATATATATATATGTATATATCAGTGTCATAGCATGTATGTCCCAGGGGACAGGTGTCAGACAGGGGATATTTATAAAGATAACTGTGCCTGTGTCTTTCTACGTCCCACAATGAAGCCAGGTTTTTATTGCTGAGGGCAGGACCACTTACACAATATATTCCATGTGTATGGTGGCTAATTGTAACAGTAAGATAAGGATGATAACACATGGAAATGGTATTTGTAGCAGAGCGTGAATCTTCAATGATGTTCTTGATGCAAAGCGTGGCTTTCAGAACTCAGGCAGGAGATTCATTGATTGCTTTCAGAATACTGATGAATCAAGAGAATTAGTATTCAGAGCAAAACTCGAACTAATGATTAGAGACAGTGGTGTGATGAGGTTCTTTAACACTGCTCTATATTGATAGCAAGTTCTGGCTTGTACTATTCACTATTGGACATTAATGTGTCTATGACTAGAATTCTCTGTGGAGTGCAAGCTAGTAATACTGGATATCTGATGGGAACACAGCTGTGCACACAACTCAATGTCCTTTATTGAACTAGAATTAAGGATGATACTAGAGCTTTGAAACTGTCCAACTGTCCTGCACTTATGGACTAAATATTTATATATAAATATAAGCTTTAACATACAGGCAATATAGGCTTTCTTGTGTTTTTTTTCTCTTCAGTTTTACCAATTTATTGGGTGTTTTAATGCATTAATAATGCCTAAGACTAATAAACAGAATCCTCTAATGGGTAATAGCAGGTCAATTATGTACTCAAGGGTCTTCTTAATCAGTGTATACATGTGATTGGCCCCCTCTGAGAAGAAACCATTTCATTTCATATTCCAAAGAGTTATGTTACTAGGGCAGGAGTGCTCAACTAACTGAGCAACCTGTGATGAAGCAGGGACTTATTGAACCACCTGTGCTGAAGCTGGGATATTCTTAAAACCTGACCGGTTGGGGGGTCTTGAGGACTGGAGTTGGGGACCCCTGCACTAGGAAATATGGAGTACCAGGACCACTTCCATTTTATACAACATGGAGTTTATTTTACTATCGTTATTATTTTCTGTTTTTAAAGCCTCCATGTAGTATCGGCTTTTTTAATATTAGGTCAAAATCTACTTCGGCCACTGGTTCATTCAGTTTGGTTAATTCAATTACAGAAAATTAGAAACATTACATACAATTATAAAGAGCCATTTCAAAATTGGGGTTGTTCCATGAAACTCATCAGCCGACGTACTTTTTTAATGTTAATACATAAATGTTCCATTTTACAGAAAACAATGAAACGTGAGTAGCTCCCACGATCCCATCGCTGCTAGCAAAGCCAGCGACATATTGTTGTAATTAAAAAGGGCACCGTGTAAAATATAAAATATCATAATAATAGGAAATACAGAAAAGTTTAACTATTTCTTAACTACCCCAACATTAGACAGACGATTGGAGCACATGATAGCCAAGGTTATAAAGGACATCTTATTGTTCCCCCAGCTCCCAGCTAGTTCCACTCGTTTCATGGGGACTCTTCATAACGACGGCTGCTTAAAACGCAGTCCTGGCCGTGGCATATTTGGAATTTGTCCAACATTCTTCCCTCTGTTTGGTATGTGTCCCTAATTAATCCCTCAGCAGATGGGTTAAAGACATGACCCGTAGCAAGCACTGTACAAGCCACAATTGGGGCCAGATACATTATATGTGTGGATCATACATGTTGGCAAATCATACAGCAACGTAGCCAATTAAAGTTTTGCACTCAAGCCAGTTGGTTCCACAGTGTCATTGATTACGATTATAATCTAACTGGTGTCATCTGCTGTTGTATCTGTTCTGCGTGCAAATGTTGAGTGGAAGGGGAATAGACTAGCAGTCCCATCCTGAACAGATGGCTGTCATTGAGCAAACATGCCGGTCGGAATACACACATAGGAATGTATTGTTTATTTATGTACATATGTGCATGCCATAGTGTAGTACCTTGTATTGTGGAATGACAGGCTATTATTCACAGCTCTGAAAGAAGTGATATTGTATTATACATGGAACACACAGCAAATGGATTATGCTTTTTTTTTTAGCTGCATTTAGATGACATGCACCAGTTGGATGCAGACCAATGACCACTGCAGTGCTTGGAATCTTATCACTGATGCCCCTGCTCCATGCAGCAACCAGGGCCCTATGTTGGTCTTTTGTGGCCCCTGGCACATGTTTAATTTGCAGCCCCTATCCTGACGAACAAGATGAAAAGATAAGCCACCGCATACTTCCCAGGCAAGTAGTTGCCAATCAAGGCAATGAATTCTTCACAGATGTTAGCAGACAAATATGATGGAATACTGTACCTTTTCCGGTGCTTCTATACTTTTCGATAACGTATCAAATTGACTTGGTAATTATAAAGTTTCAAGATAGTTACTATTTTGCTGTTGTTCAGTGAATGCATGCTCGCTTGAAGCGAAGAACTTGATAACTGCAACAATTTTGTTCAAAACTTTGCTGACATACGGTACTGTCTATAGCGGAGATTAACACTAAAAATGAATGTAATGTATACTGTATTCTGTATCACTTGTTTGGAAAAATGCAATAAAATCTAAGTTACAAAAAAAATAAAAAAAACTTTGCACCAATACTCCAGCTCATTTTTTTAAATCTGAATCATTAACTCTGAATCCGTCTGGAAAATGTGAGTTTGTCAATGAATGTACGGGTTAACACACAGTCCCGAAGTGCAAAGTTATTTTCCTGTTCGGCCATACAGTCGGCTGCATGCTTGCAGTCATTAAAACCAGCACAGCTAAATATCATGCATGTGTGTGAAAATAATTGGCATACGAAACAATGTATGGATCCTTTCCGTCCTTTGGCATAAATATGAGCAGACTTACTTAAACGGCAGATTTTGACCTGTACTAGGACAGGGGTATGCACCCAGTCCTAAAGTGCCACCATCAGATCAGGGTTTACAGATATCCCTGCTTCATCACAGGTGGCTCAATCAGTGGCCACTGATCGAGCCACCTGTGCTGAAGCAGGGATATCCTTAAAATCTAACCTGCTGGTGGCCCTTGAGAACTGCAGTTGGCCTCCCCTGTCCTAGAAGGATCTTTAATTATCCAATAACATGTAATTTGTTATTAGTAGGATGCCATAAACCAGGATCGGCAGAAAATGTCAGCGAGATGGAAGCGCCCCTTTTCTAGGTACCCATCTCCATAGGGAGTCATGGATAAAGGGTGGTGATCGAGCACACAGTGGATGCTGCATGTAGGACCAACAAAAGGAGAGGTGCGATGTTGGCCAATCACAGAGCGAGCTACATAGGCCAAAATTCAAACCAACTAACCAATAATGCCTGAGTCAGTTGGATCAAAACAAACCTCAGGGTCTAGTTTCAGCTGGATACCTCCTGTGGAGATTGAAGACATAGTCTGACCTGGACAATGGCCCTGCCCTCAGAGTCACAGTTGACCAGGACTGAGTACACACCCCTCCCCCTCCAGTCCCAGCACTAGCCATTTCTCCAGACATGTGGGCGGTGCAAATGGTTTCTCAGTCCTGCATGTCCAGAGACCTTGGCTATGCTTTAAAACACATTTTGGGGATCCATGGCTCTATTACATGAGTGTACCGGGCCTAAACAGGGAATCGGCCCCCCTGTAACTTCCCTCTGGGCGCCCGATCTGGTATTGGACACCTGGGGTCATCTTGAGGCGTGATCTCTAACGAATGAGAGCCCAATGTCACTTACTGGTAAATGGGGCAATTCATTATGATAACACTGATGTTTTAAGGTCGGGATGTTGCGTCATGCTGAGTAAATATCAATAAGAAAGGGAAACAGAGCAGTAAATTAAAACAAATACCTGTCACATGTACTGTACAATATATTGTAATGACAGCTGTCTACATGAATACACTCCTACCCTACTTCTTCCTTTCTGTACCCTCCCCCCATCCCAATGAAAATGTTTTATAAAAATTAAGAATATGAAAATATAATTTAAAAAAACACCACATTTTTATGCTTACAGTTACATAGAAAATAAAGGTTCACACATATACATTCACATAACGTATTTGGCCAGATGAGCCACAATAAGATGCATATTCAGGGCAACCCTGAGTATTCATCCAGACGATAGGGCAATGGCTGTGCTTCACCTTTATTATAAGAGCCTCATTGCCCATATTGTCACAGTCCTTACTAGGGCGGGGGCCTGAGTCCGCCTCCCTGTGTATGGTAGATGAGAAGCAGTCAGCGATAGGCCGGGCTGAGGTCAGACAATTTCAGAGTAACAGGTATAGTTTGGGATAACCATACTTTATATATGTTGAACACAATAATAAACGTACAGGGGCCCTGGTACTTGGAAAGCCCTGAACAACAAGTATTACACATGCGTATCGCGGTATAAGGTACCTCGCTGCGCAATTGTTCTTTAATGTCTCTGATATAGTCCCGGTGCCCGCTATACTAACTAACGGGCCACTGTTGGTGCCGGCAGAGCATTTGGAGCTCCTTTATCAATATATCGGTGTTATCGGTGCAGGCCTGTACTTCGCAAACGGTGGTGTGAAAAGATGCTCAATGCTAAAGGATACTGTGTGCTGTGGGAGAGAGATCTCCGGAAGAGATTCCCACATAGTTTACTCACGGCTTCGGGACCCCTGCTTTATTAGGCTGTGAAAACTTTTCTCCTCCCTGGTCTCTCCACCAGGCTCTTCAGGACCGGTATCTCTTCCCCTTTTGCTTCTTCAATGCCCTGTATCTGGTGGAGCTTGGTTGGGGACACACTCTATTCTCGGGGATCAGTATCCCTTTACTGTGGACTGCATTCTTACTCTATACTGTACTTATCAGATCAGGAGTTTACTGAGAACCTGTTGGTGGGAGAATATTCTATCTTCAGGGATCAGTAGCTTGCCACTCTTTTTCACCGCCTACCTCATCCATACTATTGGATCAAACTATGCTCTGGAGTTTCTACACTGAGAACTCCCTGGTGAGCACTCCCCTGCTCATTTTCTGGTCAGAAAACAATCTCTGTTTATTACTATGGGCTCTATCTGCAATGGGCATGCTCCTTAACTGAAAACAATAAAGGTGACAGGACATCCTTGCCACCCATAACTATACACTTGAACATATTTACATAACTTACAGCGAGGCCCTTTCCACTTGCTACTCCCGAGGAACCTGATTCTAGAACAGTCCACCTGGGTATATATACACTCTAGTGGTGACGTCACTATCACCAGACCTAAAGTGGGCATGGCTTAGGTTCTGCTCAGTCACCCTGTATCATGTGATGGGAGTTACCCTGTGTGAGCCCACAAAGTAACCCTCTAGGGCCCTTAACCCTTACACTACCATAGTAGTCCCCACCTGGGAGGCTACACAAGCATGCTGCCTTTCCTTCTTCTCACAAATACATGTTGTTACTTAATCATCCTATTATTCCTTCCCAACATTGCTAAGATACTCACCTTCATATGTTTCACTACCACAAAAAATGAATGCATGCCCCTGTCCTTTCCTGCATTGATTACTGTAACATCCTTTTACCTGGCCTCCCTGCCTCCCACCTCTCTCCTTTGCAATCTATTAAAAATGCTGATGCTCGACTCCTCTCCTGTACTTCTAGATGTGCATCGACTTCTGACCTCCTGAATGCTCTCTGCTGGCTTCCTATTAACTTCCGTATAAACTACAAAATTATACTCCGTTCTGATAAGGCTCTAAACTCCTTTGCGCTTCCGTGTAACTCAACTCTGACCTCTCATTACACCCCTACTTACCATATGCGCAATGAGAGTCTCCATGCAATAGTACCCCGATCAGTGTCAGATTTCCCATTAGGCCCAATAGGCCCTGGCCTACGGTGCCTTTGCTGTGCTCTCTGGCCAATCTGACCCATTGGGAAAGCACTTACGTACCTGTGCCGGCCGCCTCCGTTCTGCCGCCCTGCTTCTGCTTCAAAATCGAGCGTCAATCGACGCGAGCGTCAAACGGCGTCCAGTTGCCATGGCAACCGTGACGTTGCAACGTCAAATTACGTCATTGGACGCTGGATTGGGAAGGAGATGCAGGGCGGCAGACACGGGCAAGTGCCCAAGGGCAGTGGATTTGGAAATCCGCCGCTGACCCCGATCGCACTATTGCAGCTTAATGAATTTGACGGCAGATAAAAACCACGGCCTAGTCTACCAAATGTCCTATCAGTTGTAAAACCTCAGACCCTATTTGATCCTTATTTATTTAGGCTAGCCATGTGGCTATTGCAAGAATTTTTGTTTTCTTCCTTGACTGTATTAGCCTCTACCACCTCTGCTGGGATGCTATTCCATGACTCCACCACTCTTTCCGTGAAGAAGTTCTTCCTCCTATGAGGCGGCCGACCTCCAGCTTCAGCGCCTGACCTCGTGTTCTAGAAACATTTTAACAGGTACATTATTTGGAGAGAGATAGAAAAGCAGGCCTGTCAACAACAGCCCACGTTTTCAGGACAGTTTTGTGTTCTTGTACATAATCTTTATAGAACACATTGATTACTTTTTAAGATATGTCTTAATACTTTAATTATCTACATAACCTCAAAATCTACTACGTACATCCCAACCTGATGAAGAACTTACAACGGGCAAAATAAAACTGCACATTTGTAAACGGTGCGTTGTATACAGTCAGTTTGATAAAAACACATCACATAAAGATATCACGTGTGAGCACATACACATGTATCAGACAGGTCTGCAACCCTGCCCTTCCACCATAATCTCTTAGCATACAGTGCTTCCGCTGCAGCCAGGGATTCTGGGAAATGACATGCAAATGAGCACACACAGTGTCACCTTTTTCTTCTTACCCATTTTAACATGGATCCCCTATAAGCTTCTGCCTGTCGTAATACACATTTTTTTTTCAGCACTGCCTGGGTTAAAGAAGTGCAGAGCCGGTAAACCTACTCACAGACATATCACATCTGCAAAGACTAACACTGTCACTAAAACTGTGCACCTTGTTTCTGCGCTGTTACAGTTAGGTGGAATTCAGCTAATGTTACATATACTTGTCTTTGAAAGACCTTCTGGGACTGATTAAGACAAAACACACCTAGTGGGGGGTTGGGAAGGAGTCGGCTGCAATACATTGTAATGAGGTTGAAAAGACTCCTCAGACTTTTCAAATCATTTACAATCAGTTTGTTTTTGGACAAAAAAGGGAGTGAGAAAACTGTGGCTTCTACCCTGTGTGTGGATCACCTGCAAAAACAGAGACATCTTTCATCTCAGCTCTCTGCCCTGTCATCGTAACAGAAGAGCTTGTCCCTGCTAGCTCCTCTGACAACCCTTCTCTTGTTAGAAGAGAATGTCCCTTAAAGTGAAGAGGCACTTAGTGACTGTATGGCATGCAAGAAGTAAAGGTGGGAGCAGATGTTATTTTTCTTCTGGGAGATAACATCACTTTCTCAGGTCTTGTTCTTAGGGTCCTTCAGCGTTCCACCTTCTTTGTCCGTGTATCTTCCTTTAAAAAATACATGGCATTCGTCTCAACGGAGAAAAGTACATATGGGAAAATACCATGGAATGGAATGTTAAGATATGCCACGAGATGAACAATATCAAATGAATCCTTCAGAGTCATTCTTCACTTCAAAACTGTGTTCCACCATCTGTAAAAAGCAAGTGATCCCTGAAAATCTGAAACAGATTGGTTGGCATTGGTAAGATAACTATGTCAGGGTTTGGGAGCAACATCCTACCTTTCCCATAAGGAAGCAACATGTTGTAGTATTTCCAGATCATTTCTGTTGTATGGTGCATTTTTTCTATATAATGTTTGCACTGATATATATCCTTATTCAAACATTTTGTAAGTCAGTGAATAACTGTACGTCAGTTTGCAGTATAAACGGGCAAACGTAATATATTTTGGGAGCAGAATTCATACAGTTGCACGAGCTCAGTGAGCAAATGGGGGATGATTCTCTTAGGTTCTTCAACCTCCAATATAGCAGTTGACATACAAGAGGCTGTGAATTTGTGTCAATCCATTTGGTTGGTGGTAATATTGCTTGTGCTGCTCCTCCCTCTTCTACTCTTTGATCCTCCTACTTATTTTGTTTTGTTATACACATCTTTGGCTGGCAAAACGAAACATCCATCACCATATGAGCTTAATTCTCACACTTCTGTGTCCCTTTTCCCTCTGTCACTGCCTGTCACTGGGTACTGGCTGCCCTAGCGCCACAAATACTTTTCTATGACTTTAATAGCATTTCTGAGGAACACTTTGTATTTTTTATACATATATATATATATATATATATATATATATATATATATATATATAAAGTTATGGTGAGTAAAAAAAGTGACAAAAACCCTCCACAGGAAAGCAAATATGCAAATACAACTGTATGATCATCTGCATGTCTTAGGCAGGTCTGCAACCCCGCCTTTCCCCATTATCACCCAGCATACAGCACTTCCACTGCAGCAAGGGATTCTGGGAAATGACATGCAAATGAGCACACAGTGTCACTTTTTGCCTCAAAAACCATTTTTAACATGGTTCCCATCATCTCCTCACCATCCTCATCATCTCCTCACCATCCTCATCATCTCCTCACCATCCTCATCATCTCCTCACCATCCTCATCATCTCCTCACCTCCTCATCATCTCATCACCACCCTCATCATCATGATCTAATTTCACCCCTCATCATCATATCATCTTATTTGACCCCCCTCATCATCATCTCATTCCCCCCTCATCATCATCATCATCATCATCATTTCCTTTCCCCCATCATCATCATCATATAATCTCATTCCCCCATCATCATCATCATCATCATCATCATCATCATCATCATCATCATCATCATCTCATTCCCCGTGTGTGTGTGTGTGTGTGTGTGTCACTGTGTGTGTGTCTGTCATTGTGTGTGTGTCCCTGTGTGTGTGTGTGTGTCCCTGTGTGTGTGTCCCTGTGTGTGTGTGTCCCTGTGTGTCCTTTGGCCCGTCACTCCGCCTCAGGCCAATGAGAGGTGTGCGGGGGCGGGCCAAGGGACCAATCAGATTTCCCCTAGGGACACCGGACATCCAGGCAGGCAGGCAGGCAGGCAGGCAGGCAGGCAGGCAAACATACAGTGCTTTCACTAATATAGTATAAGATCTGTGGCTGGCTGCATCATTTTTCTGCTTAAAAATAATTCTATCTTTTTTTTTTTCTCAATTATTTTCTCTTGGACAGGACTGAGGATTAACAGGTCAGGTTTTCAGGATACCAAAGCTTCAGCAAAGATGGCTCAACCAGAGGCTCAGTCAAAGACTGAGCCACCTGTGCTGAAGCAGGGACTGATTGAGCCACCTGTGCTGAATCAGGGACTGATTGAGCCACCTGTGCTGAAGCAGGGATGTCCTGAAAATCTGACCTATTTGGGGGGCTTGATGACTGGAGTTGAGCCCCCCTGTATTAACAGACGGGGATTAAACACAGATAATATAGAGACAGGGATAGTAGTACCTAGTTTAAATAAAACAATGCACCCGAGTGACGAGTGCCAATTACTGATCAAGAAATTACCTTTAATGATATGTTGCTACAATCATAAACCAACAACTTAAAAAATTATCATACAAATCCCTTACAAAGAAGGGGGCCTGTGTGTGCGCGGGTCACTGGAAATAATATAAATAATATAATATATACCGTATATATAATACTAGCTGAGAGCCCCGGCGTTGCCCGGGATGTTTGTGGTGTGGGTGTGGCATTTGGGTGGGGAGTGGTCCACGCGGCCCATGTGCGGTGGTACTGCTGCTGTGGCTGTACTTATGGTGATTGTATCGGTGTGCTGATTTGGGAGGGTTTGGTGCTGATGTGGGGGTGCGGATGTGGGTGTGCCGATGGGGGAGGTGCAAAGGTGGCGATGTGTGGGTGCTGATGGTGTTGATGGGGGCTGGGAATGGATGGCGGGGAGCCGGAGATGCCAGGTGCTTGTGGGGGGGCAGGGAACCGGTGTGCTGATGTGGTGGTGCTGGGGATAGTGTGTGTGTGTATACGGTGGTGTGTGTGTATACAATGGTATGTGTGTCGTGTGTGTATACTGTGTGGATGTGTACGGTGTGTGTTTACATGTGTGGTGTATACTGTTTGTGTGATACAGGGGAGTGGCGGGGGCGGTGGGGGGGAGCAAAGGGGGGGGGCAGTGGGGAAAGGGTGGGGGGGAGAAAGGCGGGGGGGGGGAGGAGCACAGGGGGGGGGTGGCGGAGAAGAGGGGGGGTTTGTCGGGGGGGTTTGGTGGGGGGGGGACGGGTGGTGGAGACAGGGGGCGGTGGCGGAAGGATAGGGGGGTCGGGGGGTGGGTGGGAGGAAAGGGGGGGGCTGGGGGGTAGAAGGTCGGGGTGGGGTGAGAGAAGGGGGGGGGGGGCTGGGGGTGGTGGTAGACAGGGGGGGCGGGGTATGGGGTGGGTTGGGTGGGTAGACAGGGTGGGGGGTGGGTGGGGGGGGGGGCGAAGTGTGTGCTGGTTGGGGGGGAGACGGGGGGGTCGAGCCTGTGGGGAGTACATGTGTGGCTGAGATGAGAAAGGTATGTTGGTGTGTATAGGGGGTGATGTGTGTGGGTGTGGGGTGGAATGAGGGGTGGTACACGGTAGGTGTGTGAGGAGAGGGCGATTTTTGTGTGGGGTGTGTGTGGTGTCGTGTGAGTACATTGTGTGTATAACGTGTGTGGGTGTTATTACGGGATGTGGTGTGTGTATAATGGTGGAGGTAATGTGTGGGTGTGTGTGTGTGTGTGTGATAACATGTGTGGGGTATGTTGTATGTGTGGGTGTTACGTGTCTGTGGTGTGTGTGTGGTTCCGGTGTGAACGTGTGTGTGGTGTGATATACGTGTGTGTGTGGTTGTTACATGTGTGTGTGTATACATTGGTGTGTGTGTGTGTGTAATAGTGTGTGTGTGTTGTATACGTGTTGTGTGGTGTGTATGTGGTTGGAAGTATAGTGTGTGTGTGTGTGTAACGTGTGTGTTGTGTTAACGTGCTGTGTGTGTATGTGTATACTTTGTGTGTTCTTGTAATGTGACGTGTGTGTGTGTCTAGTGTACGTGTGTGGTGTATGGTCTAAGTGTAAGTGTGTGTGGTCTACGTCTAAGTGCGTGATTACTGTGTGTGTGTGTGTGTACATACGTGGGCTAAGGTGTGGTGTGTGGTATACGTGTGGTGTGTGTGGCTGTCTACGATCACGTGTGTGTGTTGTGGTGTCTAAGTGTGTGTGTTGGTGTCGTGTTGGTGTGGCTACTTTGTGTGTTACATGTGTGTGTGTGGTGTTGTCTACGTGTGTGTGTGTCTGTTAGAGTGTGTGTGTGTGGTCTCAGTGGATGTGTGTGTCTAACGTGTGGTGGTGTGATGAGTGTGTCCATGTGTGTTGGTGTGTTTGTGTCCCTGTGTGTCCTTTGGCCGCACTGCCGCCTCAGGCCAAGAGAAGGTGGTGCGGGGGGCGGGCAAAAGCGGGGAATAAAGCCT
>CM071575.1:40552390-40625224 GCA_036426205.1 Ascaphus truei | reverse complement strand
GGGAGGTGGGGGGGTGGTGAGGGGGATGGTGAAGGGGGGAGGTGGGAAGGGTGGGGTGGAGGGGATGGTGAAGGGGGCGGGGTGAGGGGGGGGGAGGTAAATGGGTGAGGGTGAAGGGGGGGTGGAAGGGAGAAGTGGGAGTGAGGGGAGGTGAAAGGGTGGGAGGGTGAGGTGAGGGGGGTGAGGTGGTGGTGAAGGCCGCCCATCAACCGTACGGAAGGTCCCACTGTGGATCTGAGGCGGGAGGCAGCGTGTGTGGCCGCTCCCACCCGCTGTGTGTCACCGGGGCGCTCGCTCGCTCCCCCGCGACTTGTAGCGGCGCCGGGGGGGGTTGGGGGGGGGGGGGTATCGGGGAGGACAAGACACTGGAGGGGGAGTGGAGGGGGGGTGGGTGATGATAAGGGGGGGGGGAGGGGAGGTGAAGGGACGCTCACTCACCCATCCGGCAGGCCCAAGGTGGAATCTGAGGGGAGGCAGGTGTTGTGGCGCTCCCCCGACTGTGTTCGGGCGACACGCCATTCGTGGGCACACGGCGGTGCGCGAGGCAAGCCTGCCTGGCCACTGGCTGTTCCCCCGCCCGGGGAGGGGTGGTGGGTAGCGCCGGGGAGGGGGGGGGGCATGTATATGTGTGGGGGGGGGGGGAGAGGGGGGAGATATAGAGGGGGGGTCTCGCACGGCCGCTGACACTGGGTGGGGGGGGGGGGGGCGCATGAGAAGGGTAATATATAGTTGTGTTGTCCGCTGGAATGTAGCTGCGCCGGGGGTGGGAGGGGGGTGGGGTCGGGGGGGTGAAAGCGCGGGAGACAGGGGAGAGGAGGAGGTGGCGCGGGGGCTGCTAATGTGAGCCCTCGCTAATGTATGTAACCGTGTGTGTGTGTGGTGTGTGTGTGTGTGTGTGGTGTGTTGTGTGTGTGTGTGTGTGGTGTGTCTGCTGTGGTGTGTGTGTGGTATTGTGTCGGCTGGGTTGAGTGTGGTGTGTTGTGTACCCTGTGTGTGTGTTGTCCTGTGGTGTGTGTGTGTCCTGGTGTGTGGTCCCTGTGTGTGTGTGGTCCATGTGTGTCCTTTGGCCAGTCATCGTCACTCCGCCTCAGGCCAATGAGAGGTGTGCGGGGGCGGGCCAAGGGACCAATCAGATTTCCCCTAGGGACACCGGACATCCAGGCAGGCAGGCAGGCAGGCAGGCAGGCAGGCAAACATACAGTGCTTTCACTAATATAGTATAAGATAAAATATAATATATTATTATATTATTATATACACGCTTAAGGCGTGTAATATAGTGCGCGCGTGCACTTCAATTACCTGTACTGTAGCATTTAGAATACCTAACTGAATGTTGCAATCTTCCACCAGTAGCAGCAGGAGACGAGACAGAACTGTCAGCTCTGAACATTCCACTGACAACTACAGTACTGTAAGAACAAAATTCTATAGAAACGTGTGCTGTATGGGGTTGGAATTATGATGGTGAGAGCATGCAGTAAAACTTCACTTTGCTCCATCACTTGCAATTTATCTGTGGTCAGTGAGGGATTAGTGTAGTCCCCACCATTCTTAGGGGCATATGTATGAACTTCTGTAGCATGTGGAATAGCTGCACCCGCCTGAGACTTGTAAAACAAGCCCTGAGGTGTCCTAATCTGTAACTGCACTTTACCAATGTTTACTAAAGCATGCCAAGTATTTGTATAGGATTAAACCATTACAGAAGGACTATTTAATTGCTGGTCTGAAAAGTATTGCATGTGTCCCTAATCGCTGTGTATTAGGAGAAAGTGTTGAGGTCTGTGGGGGCTATGTACTAAGCTCAATGGGTTTGCGTTCTGATGTTCAAAAAAAGCACGTCCGTTAAAAAGTGAGGCCGGGGACGTGATTCACTAAGGCCTTGAGCCCATTTTTTAACGTACATGCTCAAAACACCCACAGCGTACGTGTTACTTTTTTTCCCCCTGCCAGCGTTCTTAAACTTCACATACGCTAGCTGATAGAAAAAAAAGCCGCTTGTAACATTTGCATGGAGATTTGCCATCTCCATGCAAGGCTGTTACAGGCGATCATACACTAAATAAATACATTTTAATAATAGTGTACATGATCAGGGGTTCTCCGGAGCTGAACAGCATTGGTTTCAGGTCCGAGGACCCCCTACTTCAGGAGATACAGGCCTCGTTATGGGGTGCCGGTATCCCCTGCAGAATTTCAATGTCCCGGTCACGTGACGCGGACGCTTGAAAGTGCAGGGGAGGGCTGAGCCGCGCTGAGCAGATGCACAAACCCCCTGCATCTGTCATTAGCGCGGCTATAGTTTCCCCCTCCGCATGCGTGCTGATGCGTGCGGAGGCTCAGAAACTTTGCCGAGACAGGCAAGTTTCAAATTTGCCGCTCGGGGAAGCGAAGGAGCGGTCACGTGACCGCTCTCATCCAATCGGAGCGGGGACTAGCCCCGCCTCCCGCTACACCTCTTGACACGCCTCCGCTCCGCCTCTGCTCCACCTCCACCCCGCCTCTGCCCCGACCACAGAGCGTGCTCACTGTCTCGCCTGCAAGGCCAGAAAAAAGCACCATTTTCAGCAGGCGAGGTAGAGCAGGAGTGCGGCTCAGCGCGGCAGAACCCTCTATGTCCCAGGCCTAAGGCTGCGGCCCTGTTGGCGCTCCAAGCATAAGCGCCGGGTGTCCTGGCATTTACGCAAGCGTGCACGGGGGGCTTTGCGGGTAGTTGAGCATTCTAGAAAGTTAGTCTTTTTTGTTTACATAAGGGCCAAGCGCGGGTGAGCGTGTGTGCCCGCGCACAAGCACCGCGTGAGCGGGGACTTACATGTAAGTAACCGCGGTAAGCGCCGCCCGCTCACCGCTAGTGAGGGCGCAGCCTTACTCCCTCTTTTCCTCACTCACCCCCTCTCTCCTCTCCCTCTGTCAATTATCCCACGCTCACTCATTACCCCCCCCACAAGATATAAATCCCCACACCCTCAAATATATACAACCTCCCCGCCCCCAAATGCATACAATAAACCCACCCTACACTGTATATATATCTATATATATTATAGTATATATATATATATATATTATATATATATATAATATATAATAACACACACAGGATATAGATATAGCTATACACCACTGTATATATTCACACAGTATATACCAGAGTGTGTGGGTGGGTGTGGTGTTAGGGTGTGTGGTGTGTGTGGTGTGTCAGAGTGTGTAGAGTGTGTGTGGTGTGTGTGTGTGGGGGTTGTGTGTTGTGTGTGGTGTAGGTGTGTGTATGTGTTTCTATTTCATCTTATAGAGTGTGTGTGTGTGTGTGTGTGTGTCTGTTGTTGTGTGTGGGTTGTGTGTGTGTGTCTGTATATGTAGAGTGTGTGTGTATGTAAGGGTGTGTGTGTTTTGTTATGTAGTGTGTGCTGTGTGTGTGTTGTTGTGTGGGTGTGTGTGTGTGTGTGTGTGTGTGGGTGTGTGTGGTGTGTGTGTGTGTGTGTGGTGTGGGTCTGTAGAGAGTGGTGTGTGTGTTGTGTGTGTGTGTGTCTGTCTGTCAGAGAGTGTGTGTGTGTCTGTCAGTGTGTGTGTCAGTGTGTGTGTGTGAGAGAGTGTGTGTGAGTAGGATGACTGACTTGGTCTCTCTCTCTTTTGTGTGTGTGTGTGTGTGTGTGTCGCTCTCTCTGTGTGTGTCGTCTCTTGTGTGTGTGTGTCGTATCGTGTGTGTGTGATCTCTCTCCTGTGTGTCGCTCTCTCTTTGTGTTCTATCTCTCTCTCTCTGTGCTGCGTCGCTCTCTTCTCTCTGTGTGTGTCGCTTCTCTCGTCTTCTTTGTGTCGCTCTCTCTCCTCTACCTCTGTGTCGCTCTCTCTGTGGTGCGCTATCTTTCTCTCTGTGTGTCGCTCTCTCTTGTTGTCGCTCTCTCTTTGTGTGCTCTCTTCTCTGTGTTGTCGCTCTCTTCTTCTGTGTGTCGCTCTCTTCTGTGGTCGCTCTCTCTCTCTGTGTGTCGCTCTCTTTCTCTGTGTGTCGCTATCTTTCTGGTGTGCTCTTTCTCGTGTCGCTCTCTTTCCTATGTGTGTCGCTTATCTCTATGTGTGCTCTCTCTCTGGTCGCTTCTCTTCTCTGTGTGTCGCTCTCTCTCTCTTGTGTGTCGCTCTCTCTCTCTGTGTGTCGCTCTCTCTCTCTCTGGTGTCGATCTCTCTCTCTGTGTGTCGCTTCTTCTCTCGTGTGTGCTATTCGCTCTGTGTCGCTCTCTCTCTCTCTGTGTCTCTCTTCTCTCTTCTCTGTGTGTCTCTCTGTGTGTGCTCTCTCTCTCTCTCTTCTCTGTGGTGTCTCTCTCTCTCTTCTCTGTGTGTCGCTCTCTCTCTCTCTGGGTGTCGGCTCTCTCTCTCCTGTGTCTCTCTGCTTCTGTGTCGCTCTCTCTCTCTCTGTGTGTCGTCTTCTACTCTCTCTGTGTTCGCTCTCTCTCTTGTGTGTCCTCTTCGTCTTTCCTTTCTGGTGTAGCGCTCTCTCTTATCTGTTGTGTCGCTTCTCCTCTCTCTGTGTGTCGCTCTCTCTCTCTCGTTGTGTCGCTCTCTCTCTGTGTGTCACTCTCTCTCTCTGGTGTGTGCTCTCTCTCTCTCTGTGGGTCGTCTCTCTGTATCTGTGTGTCGCTCTCTTCTTGTGTCGCTCTCTCTCTCTGTGTCGCTATCTTCTCTCTCTGTGTGTCGCTCTCTTCTGTGTCGTCGCTCTCTCTTCTCTGTGTGTCGCTCTATCTCTCTCTTCTGTGTCGATCTCTCTCTCTCTCTGTGTGTCGCTTTCATATGTCTGTGGTTTTCTCTTGTGTCGGCTCTCTCTCTCTCTGTGTGTCGCGCGTTCTCTCTCTGTGTGTGTCGCGCTCTCTCTCGTGTGTGTCGCGCTCTCTCTTGCTCTTCTCTCTCTATCTCTCTTCTGTGGTGTCACTCTCTATCTCACCCACCTCGTCTCTCTCACACTGTCTCACACTCGGACCTGGATATCTTACTTTACCCTATAATCTTAACTGCCCTATACCTACACCGAAATAACCTATACTGCTTACTTCCGATCTGACTCAAGCTTCACAGAGGAGATCGGAATCCCCCTAACCCAGAAGACAGGTAAGAAACACCTCACCTCCAACATATAACATTGCGGAAATGAGGTACTGGACTGCGGATCAGGTAAGATCACACATACACATACACACTACACATACACCACACAGTAACAAGGACTAATTGTAGTAAATCTAATCAATAAATAAACGAATGTCAAAAAAAGAATGTTGTTCTTACAAGGAATTTATTCAATTTATTATTATTGATTTTTTAAAGCGGGGCGGGGTTGGGGGCAGGACTAGGACAGGGTGGTGGCGGGGGACTAGTGGGCGAGTAGTTTTGTGGGTGATTGTCGACCACTGCAGATGTAGGTGTATATATATATATATAGTATATATATAGTAGAGATAATATAATATGATAGATATATATAGTATATATATACACACACACAATACACAACAATAGATTTAAAAAAAACTCCCCAAGCCTCACAATAATATTAAAAAAAAAAGATTACCTTGTGGATGATCAGGCCGGGCAGTAGATGCCGGTAGGGGTGGGGGGGAGGGTGGGGGGGAGGGGGATGTCAATAGGGGGGGGAGGTGGATGTCGATAGGGGGGGGAGGTGGATGCCAATAGGAGGGGGGAGGTGGATGCAATAGGGGGGGAGGTGGATGCCAATAGGGGGGGGGGGGCTGGGAGTGAGGAGCAGGCTGGACTCGGAGGGCTGCGTGAGTTAGGCCCAAAACTGGTTGTGCTGCGTAGGAGTGGAGGGAGGACAGGCGCAGGCGATCTCTTGATGCCGGGTGGGGGGGGTGGTAGGGGGGGGCGGTGAGGTGGGGGTCGGGGGGCGAAAAGGTGGATGCCGGTGGAGGGGGGGATGGTAATGCCGGTTGGGTGGATGCCGGTGGTGGGGGAACCGTGTTGGATGCCGGTTTGGGGGGGAAGGGGGAGTAAGGAGCAGGCTGCAGCTCGGAGGGCCACGTGGGCTAGGCCCAAAACCGATGATGTCGCGGAGTGGAGGGCGGGCGCGGAGGATTTCTGGATGCCGGGCCGGAAGGTGTGGGGGCCTCGGGGGGGAAGGTGGATGCCGGTGGAGGGGGATGATAATGCGGTTGGGTGGAGGGGGTGGATGCCGGGTGGATGGAGGGGAACGGTTGGATGCCGTGGGGGGGGACGGGACACGTTGTGTGGTTGCTGGGGGGAAGGGACACCGTGTGGATAACGGGTGGGTGGGGGGAGGGACCGTGTGGATGCCGGGGGGGGGACGGGGGGACACCGGTGTGATACCGGGGGGTGGGGGAGGACAGTGTGGATTCGGGGGTGGGGGGGAGGGCCGTGTGGATGCCGGGGGGGGGGGGGTAGAGGAGGGAGCAGGCCTGCGGCTCGGAGGGAAGTGGGCTAGACCCAAAACAGATTATGCCGCGGAGGAGTGGAGGGCGGGCGGGAGGATCTCTGGATGCCGGGCGGTAGGTGTGGGGGCTCGGGGGGGGGGGGGGGGGAAGGTGGATGCGGTGGAGGGGGGTGGTAATGCCGGTTTGGGGAGGGGGGTGGATGCCGGTGGTGGGGGGGGGGGGGGAAGAGACCGTGTGGATGCCGGTGCAGTGGGAGCAGGCTGCGGCTGGACGCCCGCGCGGGGCGGTGGGTGGTGGAGGCCGGGGGGGCTTCGGTGGATGCCGGTTGGTTGGGGGGAATGTCGGACGGGACAGAGACAGACAAAATACAGACTAGAGAGTATACAGTACACTGTAGACAGACACACACACAACAGTGACTGAGGGTGAAACTCAGACAGACACAATCACATTCATAGGACAAATAACAATTAAAGCATGGATTCACTTAACGTTTCTGTGGTCTTGTATTTGAATAACAAACTGCCCAGCCGGGAACTTTCAAACACGCTTTTCCCGCCTGTGCAGTTGCTTATATTAGCTTAAGTCCTCCCACTCCCCGCCCATGAGGAGGGCCCTGACTGGATCCCCTCTCCTCATTATTTATTTATTTATTTTTTTGACACTGCCTTTTTTTTTTAAGACATTTTTTTTTTTTTAACACACGGGGGTTTGCCGGCGGCTTGGGACGCCCGTGCCCTCTGTCCCCCGCTGATGGCGGCCCTGCTCTCAGCATTCACAAGCCCAGTTCCCAGTGATATCCCACTATACAGTACATATCCCACTATACAGTACATATCCCACTATACAGTACATGTCCCACTATACAGTACATATCCCTCTATACAGTACATATCCCACTATACAGTACATATCCCTCTATCCCAGTGATATCTTCACTGTGGAGATAACGTGCCTCTCTGGCGATATTTATCAATGTATGGCAAATGAGAAGCTCGGTGCACTTCCCCAACGCATGTATATTGACAGGTGAAACAATTGAAATGTATCACTGCGAAGAGATACATTGTGGTGAACACAAAGCACTGATTACATAGGACCAGACGCGATACATTCCGTTATCAAGTAAATAAATGTTTTAACTATCAGTGAAGAGCACAAAAATATAAGTGACATAAGAATAACTGCAGACAACATAATATAGGTGAATCATCAAAACTATTATTATTTTTTTCATAGATTCGGTTCTTAGAGAAGCCTATTCCAGTATTATATACAGCTCAACCCCGTTATAACGCGATCCGTTACAACGCGAATCCGCTTATAACGCGATGCAAGCGTTGCTTCCAATTTTCGTATTTATGAATGCAGTACTTTACAACACGATTATTGGTATCTTAAATACTTTATTGTACAATGCATACAATTGTACATTATTTCTAACGCAATCCGCTTATAACGCGATGTGATTCTTTGGACCCCAAGCACAGCGTTATAAGGGGGTTGAGCTGTGTGTGATTTTATATATATATATATGATATCTATATATATATAATATATATATATATATGAATGAATAGACGAACGTTCTACTATATATCTATATATATAATATATTATATATTATATACTATATATATATATCGTCTATGTCTATGTCTATGTCTATATATATAAATGTAAATACAACTGTATGCTCATCTGCATGTCTTAGGCAGGTCTGCAACCCCGCCTTTCCCCATTATCACCCAGCACACAGCACTTCCACTACAGCAAGGGATTCTGGGAAATGACATGCAAATAAATATTTTAATTGTATTGCTGGCTTACATAAACCTGTCATGATTGAGCCCAGTAGAAATGTGGGAGCTTTAACACTTTTAAACAAAAACACATGTATTATTTTGAAGACTTTACTACAGAAAATGTCAGTTATCCGGCTATATATTTCTTTCTCATGGGGGGGGGGGGGGGGGGTATGTTCCAAGCTGGCTGTATTAAAATTTCAAAGCCAACTGTATCAACGAAGTGCTTTTATTGTACACGTTAATGATTGCTGAGTTGTGACAGTAAATGCTATTTTCTAAGTTCACCTCTCCGCTGCTTTGCAACTCATGCTAGTTTTGTGTAAGTCTATAGCTAGAGAGGTATCCAGTGAGATGTAGGAGCATGAAGAGGTCACACGACCACTGGTCCTCTTCCACTTTGTGCTTGGAAGTGTGCATGCAGATCGGATAACCAGAAACAAGGAAAACATACTAATGAACTCACATCACTGGGAACATTTTGTCTCAAACCTCCTTCATTGCTCCAAAAGTAACTACTGTAGTAACCCATAACAGTTGGTAGTCCAGAAGGCTAGGGACAGACAAAAATGTCAAGTCAAAATGGGAAAGGCAGAAACCGTAATCAGTACAGATGTCCAAATGTCACGCATTAGCTCAGCGTAATGAGAATGTAACCTTATACTCTTTTGCTTTTAAGCACCACAGTTGGCTCTTGGGATGGTCTGCATGAACACAGCTGTCACTTGCACCCTTCACTGCAGATACCATAGGGGAGAAGATGGATCAGCACTTCAATGAACTCAGGAAAGAGGGATAACCCGGGGATTACACATGTTTTATGGAAAAAAGGCCACATCTGTTTGGATTTCATGCTTCTTTTTGGTGTTTTATCATCTCTGGACAGTGAATACCTCGCTCAGACAAAAAAATGGTATACTCTCTGTGTCCGTGCTTTCCTAGTCTTCAATGTCCTTTCCTTGGCTTGGTTTTTCAACACTAGAATTCCATTATTTGCTCTCAAAAGGATAATAATAACTTTCTTTCATGTAGCACTTTTATCCCAAAGGGACTCAAAGTGCTTCACAATTAGGCCTCGGCCCCAGTGTCTTGCTACGGCGTGCGCTGCAGGAACAAGATCTGCCCCTCCATGGGGCCGGTCCCAGTAGCTGCCTGCGCGTGCGTGTAGCAATCGCGATGCGCAACCAGATTTTCTGCCGACAAGATTTTTGTGTTTTCTTGTGGTGACGGAGCGCTAGCCACGTCGCGGAGGAGGTTCAGCCAACGAGGGCGAACCAGCTGCGTGATGTCATGACCATGCCCCACCCCCCACCCCCCACCCCCTACCCCCTACCCCCCCAGCATGTCCAACCCATCGTGCACCCCAAAACTGGAACAACCTACCAGAGACTCTCATATCCACCACCAGTTTAAGTTCTTTCAAATCTAAGGCTGTCTCACATTTTAACCTGGTCTGTAACTGTTTCATACGCTCATAATATATATTTTCTTTAACTGTGCACGCAATGTCTTGTATATAATGTATACCCTGTTCATTTATGTAACTGTACTTGTAACCATGTATTATTTGTTTTACTCTGTGCCCAGGACATACTTGAAAACGAGAGGTAACTCTCAATGTATTACTTCCTGGTAAAATATTTTATAAATAAATAAATCCCATTTTTGGTATTTTTACATATCTTAACATTTTAAGAGAGGATACTGGTGTGAAACCATAGTAGCCACCATATTCAATATCCCTGTATGTGCCTATGAAGCAAATCTTTCATTTTTTTCCCCCGAATTCCATTATTGCCTAAATTATATTTTGCTAAAAAGTAAACTTTATTAGTGGGCCAAAATGACAAACCAATGTCACTGCCCTGTAATAACCATCATTGAGTAAAGAAAGCCTTCATTATTGAAATGAGACAGTAATGGGGGGGTAGAAATAAAGGGGGGGGGTAGAAATCTCACAATAGGGGCAATATTTTTGAGCCCCCTATTTTGGCTTTTAGTATTTCATTCTACAGTGAAATATGACAGAAAGAAAATGAAAGAATGAAAAAAATGTGTAAAATATGATTAGCATGAATAAATATGGCTTTTACAAACACTTAACAGACCACTGAATTATTAAATAAGACGTGTTCGATAACATGAATCCCTGTCTAATCTAGTAATACGTATACATCTAAATACAGTATGTTTTATTATTTCTACAGTGAGTGGGCAGGGATAACTTAACATGCTATGCTATGAATTACAGACTAGTGAAATGATCGAACATTCTTTAACTAGTATGAAAGGCAATTTTCACCATAAACAGATCAAAAAGATCTAATGTCGTACTTACATATAACAAAATTGACAAAGAATCTTAAACGAGACATGAGCCAGCTATTTCTGCTCGTCTGAGGCCAACACTAATCTGTTTATCTGTTTGGATGAGAAAATCTTACTAAACCTTTGGGGTTTCCCACATCTTTCATGCCTTTTATCAGATCAAATGACTACTATCTAGAGGGGTCCATTAGTCACTGAGCCATTGCTCAGAAGTATTTCAATCAAGCATAATGATTTATGACTTCACTGTCTAACAACGATGGGTAACTCTCTAATAACCTTTTCTATAGGTGCATTACAGTTTAAACAAAATATCTGGTGTCTGGCAAAGCTGAATGTGCTGGGAATTTGACCATACAGAATGTATCTGAAACTTTAACGGAACTTTTCTTTGTTACAAAACTGTTGTAGACTCCAGACATTGGGGAATGGGGTTTGCCAACATGCAATCAAGAGATTTTAATCCAGTCCTGGGATCTTCTTATAAAAATGACTGAGATCTGTCCCATCTATGCTCTTATTGCATAGTGTATATGTATCAACACAAAGAAAAACAGGGGTTTGTCACACTACATAGACACCGCGTTTGATACATGCCGGATTAATATATAATATAATGTACATATCACAGTATATTTTCCGTTTATATGCATTATTAACATTTGAAACCAACCAGAACAAAGTGTTATATCCCACCCATAACATGAAGTGGTGTTAAGATGAATTGGATGTTACAGTTATTGTTTATAAATTAAGATTGATGCCTCCCACATCTCACCCACCCCTTACACCCCTTACACCCCTACTTACTCACATTTTACAACTTGGCAAGAGCTTCATGCTTTCATGCCAGAACCTGCAAACCCACTGAAACCCACTGAAACCCACTGAAAACAAGCCTGTTAAATAGCATTAAAATATGTTAGCATGCACTTGAAATTCAATCCATTGCGTTTGTGTGATGGGGAGGGGCGGGGGGATGGAGGGGCAGGGGGGCGGCGGGGGGGGAGGGTGTATGTAGCAAAGCGTAATTATACCATGTTTTACTTTGAGGTTGCTGTCTTACTTCTCTAGAAATGTATGTCTGTCAAGAGTTGCTCGTTTGGAGTGACGTTAACTCACTGGAGGACAGTTACACTTAACGTCACGGCAACAGCGTTGTCATGACTACACGCCACCATGTGACGTCATGTTACCACGTGACACCATGTCGACGCAGCATCAGATAACGTCGCAACGTCGATGGAGGAGGGCGGCTCTCTTACAGAGGCCCCACGAGGTCTATCACATAACGTCAGAGTGTCGGTACCCAAAAACCATATGTATGTATGTATGTACTGTACAGTATATCTTTATCTATAAAGCGCCATTATTGTACAAAGCGCTTCACAGCAGTAACACGCGACATAACCATATAAATACCAAATAATATAAATAACACATAACGGGAATAAGCGCTTCAGACATAAAAGCAACATTTAGGACAAGGAGTCCCTGCCCCGAAGAGCTTACAATCTAATTGGTAAGTAAAAAGAACATACAGAGACAGTAGGAAGGTGTTCTCTTAAGTGCGTCGATGTATGAAGTGTATTGTATCAGCCACTTCGACTGAGCCACTGATTGAGCCACTCGTGCTGGAGCAGGGATATCCTTAAAACCTGACTTGATGGTGGCCCTTGAGGACTGGAGTTGGCCGCCCCTGCCTTAGACCATACTCATTTTTTTTTTTTACAAAACTATTCTTTTTAATGTGCCATTTCAACAAAACTGTTCTTGATAGTTATAGCATGTCTGGCAGTCAGGCTACCAGCTAGAATTCCACTGCGGTTGCCCTGTCTGCATCTTAGGGTCATTGAATAAGCAATGCCTTCAATTGTCTGAATAAATCAGTGGAGTCGTGCTTGCTTTCAGGAGAACTGAGAATTCACAGCCACTGTACTTGCAGTTTTAGTTCTTATCTGTACCAAACCAAGACATCATTACAGTCCCATAATATCATTGCATTCAAAAATGAGAAAGAGCTGTCAGAGGTCACTAAGGACAGAGTCCAGTGGTGGAAGAAATCCTGCATACTAAAACCCAGGGACCCCTTTCACTGGGCCCATATTATAATGTACTGTTGGTTGTTCCAATTGATTCCAGCAAGTAAAAATGATTTGTTATTTCAACAAGGTATCCTTTTTGGTCTCCAGATTTCTGATTACTGAAAAGAAATAATGTTTTACCTTTGCTGACAGAGTTGAAGGGTTTTACAATTAAATAAAGGAAGTGGAAATCTCCTAGCCGTACAGAAACGTATGCTATGAATGAAATTAATTTGGTGCATATGTCAAAACCGTGACCCCTTTAATTCAACAAGCATGGTTTTAAAAGGCCTATTTGGGTCTGATGCTACTGAAGCCATCCATCCATCCAGGCTGTAGCAGTGCATTCTTTCTTGTGAGAGCTTTGCCAAAAACAGTGGGGGAGGGAGAGAAAAAGTCTGGACTGTATCATTTCAGTCAAACGTTAAGTTAATTGTACATACAAGTTCGGAGTGTAAAAAAATAGACATCGGATAGGAAACTTTAGTAATTTTGTTATGGAATAAAAGCTTACCATACGCAAATCATTTGTTATGAAATAATTTAGCATGATGTTATTGTTCTGAAATCCTTTCTGCATCTGCCTGTCACATAGCTATAACAACTTTTTATTTTATACAATGGGACACAAAGTGCTTCACAATTACAGTATAATAATGCATAGTACCGAGCCATTTTTGCAGGCACAGTCCCTGCCCAGATAAGTTTATAATCTATGATTTTGGTGCCTGAGGCACAGGGAGAGAAAGTGACTTGCCCAAGGTTACAAGGAGCAGACACCGGGAATGAAACCAGGTTCCCCTGATTCACATTCAGTGTCAGTGTTTACAGAGTCAGTGTCTTTGCTCACTGAGACGCTCTTTCTCCCTACTTTCGATCCTGAAACACTTCAATTGCATTCAGCTTTGAAAAATATTCATATACTAGCATATACTCCCTTTATGCCTTTCCTTATCCTCATTTATGAACTAATTTGAATGCCCATAAAGTATTGTTTTTTGCTTGGGTGGTTGGAAATGTTAAAGATGGCTGTTCCCCTAACATTTTAGGTATTTAATTCAGATCTGCATTCAAAAACAGTTTGCAAATCTATGTACCTTTAAAATAATTTAGAAAGGTGACATTAAGGAAGCGTACTTCTATAGTGTTTGGTTAAAAATGAATTGTACCTTAATGTAAAAATGCCTTCAACGTTTATAGCTGTATATTATATTCAACAAAAGAACAATGCATAATATGGCCAGTAACAAGTACAATGGCTTTGAAAATACAGACCATTGATTAGTTGTCACTGGTTAGATTACAATCATTAATTTAACAGCCCTTATATTGAATCCCTTGAACACATGGCATATAGGCCGGTCCGGATATGATAAATTGCATTTTCTAATGCTCGTGTACTTGAGCATATGAACAATATCAAGGGGACAAGATTTTATAGATACACACCTCGCCACCGAGCTGCTTTTAGAATATAGGACAACCTTTAGCCCTGGTAATTTCACTGAGCTACAAACATACAGGAAAGCATTTGAATGATGAGTTCAATTGCTAATGGGAGTTTACCATGAAAAGCTGACAATAATGTATGAGGTCATCCATTGATTGAGTAGAGCACATTTGCATTTGACCTTTCCGTTATAAACTGAAGTGATATGTATCTATGTCTTGGAAACAATGATATAATGAAGCCCTTTCGCTTCCTGTAGAAAGTCTTTCAAATGATCTATACCTGTACTTAGAGCAGTTTTCAAGTACATTTTTTTCAACAATATATAACCTGAGATATTTATTTACCTTGAAACCACAACAGTTTCTACAATCATCCAGCTATGTGCAGCACTGTACAGCTCATATACCAAAAATCAATTAACTTGCCTTTTTCTGAAAGTCGTTTTAATGAGATTAAAGAAAAGTGAATTCATTAAGATCGACATTCCAATAAATGCCAACATAATATATAGCGCAGCCATGATATGTTAAAAAAAAAAGCCCTGCATGATGTAAGGCTATCATGTAATGGTATTATTTAATTGTATGAAATGCATCATGTGTGTAGCTGGGAGCCAATCGTTATTCCAATTAAACATTCATGAACGGGACTCATTTCCCACCTCCTTTTTATGTCTCTTTTATAACTTAAATGTAATTTTCTATATAATTAAAATACAGATTTACATTGCAGGTCCTCGTTTGCTCAGTTGCTACAGATTCAAACCCCTGATAATTATTCTACGTGTAAAGAGTTGGAAGGTTTGGGGTGTGGCCATTACATTAGGTGGGGCTGCTGGAGATGTTGGTTTGAATCCTAGAGCCAGCTCTTCATCACCTTAGTTGTTATTAGTTGTTAATTGTTTTAATTAAAGATGTGAGGTTTCTATGGTAGCCGTTCCCTTTAAATAGTACTGGGTATGAACATAAGCCACTTTCCCTGATGAAGTAGCAATGCTACGAAACGCGTAGGGGCAATCTTTCGGGACTGTTTGGGCCTACGATACGCACCGTCGATGGAGGTCATAGACTTTGAATGAATTTCCGGCCCAAGTGATTGGAAAGCAGATGCGGGAAGCCCTTGCAAGAGAGAGACGCGGCAACATTACTTGGATGCGGGTGTGAGACGTGGATCACTGAAAGGCAAAAGCAAAACTGCACAACCACAGAGCCTATACCTGGAGAGGACAGAAGGCTATACCCGGGGAGGATGTTAGGCTATACCTGGAGAGGATGTTAGGCTATACCTGGAGAGGATGTTAGGCTATACCTGGAGAGGGCGGAAGGCTATACCCGGGGAGGATGTTAGGCTATACCTGGAGAGGGCGGAAGGCTATACCCGGAGAGGATGTTAGGCTATACCTGGAGAGGATAGAAGGCTATACCCGGGGAGGATGTTAGGCTATACCCGGAGAGGACAGAAGGCTATACCCGGGGAGGATGTTAGGCTATACCTGGAGAGGGCGGAAGGCTATACCCGGAGAGGATGTTAGGCTATACCTGGAGAGGATAGAATGCTATACCCGGAGAGGATGTTAGGCTATACCTGGAGAGGATAGAATGCTATACCTGGAGAGGATGTTAGGCTATACCCGGGGAGGATATTTGGCTATACCTGGAGAGGGCGGAAGGCTATACCTGGAGAGGATGTTAGGCTATACCCGGGGAGGATGTTTGGCTATTCCTGGAGAGGTCGGAAGGCTAGACCCAGAGAGGATGTTAGGCTATACCTGGAGAGGGCGGAAGGCTATACCTGGAGAGGATGTTAGGCTATACCCGGGGAGGATGTTTGGCTATACCTGGAGAGGTCGGAAGGCTAGACCCAGAGAGGATGTTAGGCTATACCTGGAGAGGATGTTAGGCTATACCTGGAGAGGGCGGAAGGCTATACCTGGAGAGGATAGAAGGCTATACCCGGAGTCTGTAACTGGTTTCATGAGCTCCATAACTATATATTTTCTTCTTAACGTGTGCCGCAATTTCTTGTATATAATGTTATACCTGTTCATGTATGTAACTGGACTTTACTTGTAACAATTTTATGGTTTTACTATGTGCCCAAGGACATACTTGAAACGAGAGGTAAACTCTCAAGGTCTTAACGTCCGTGGAAATACTTATTTTAGAAAGAGAATAAATTCCCATTTTTGTGTATTTTTACATATCTTAACATTTTAAGAGATGGATACTGCGTGTGAAACCATAGTAGCCACCAATTCAATATCGCGTGATAGGTGCCTAGGCCAAGCCAAATCTCTCATTGTCTTTCCCCGAATTCCTTATGTTGCCTACCTTATATGTTGCTAAAAAGAAACTTTATTAGGTGGCCAAAATGACAAACCACCAGCTGTCACTGCCCTGTAAGTAACCATACATGTGAGGAAAGAAAGCCTCATTATGAAATGAGGACAGTAATGGGGGGGTTAGAAATAAAGGGGGGGGCGTATGAAATCTCACAAGTACGGGCAATTATTTTGACCCTATTTTGGCTTTTGATTCATTCATTCTACATGTGAAGTATGACAGAAAGAAAATTTGAAAGAAGAACAAGAATATGTGGAAAATATGAGTAGCATGAATAAATATGGCTTTTACAAACACCTTGCACAGACCACTGAATTATAATAAGACGTGTTCGATAACATGAATCTCTGTCTAGATCTGATATAAGCGTATACATCAAAGTATAGTAGTTTATCTACTTTCTACAGCGAGTGGGCAGCGATATAACTTAACATGAGACCTGCGTAGAATTACAACGGACTTAGTTGAAATGAACCCGACAGTCTGAACGCTTAACTAGTATGAAGGTCACATTTTCAACTATAAACAGATCGAAAAAGTATCAAGTCGTAGCTTGAGAGCAATATAACAAACATTGGATCAAGAATCTTTAAAACGAGACATGCAGACCAGCTATTTCTGCGCGTCTGAGTCGCCAACACTAATCTGTGTTATCTGTTGTTGGATGAGAATAATATTACCATAAACCTTTGTGGGTTTCTCCATCCATTTTCTTCTGCACTTTATCGATCAAATGACTACTATACTAGAGGGTGTCCATTTAGTCACTGACCCCGCCATTTGTCTCAGGAAGTATTTCAATGCAAGCATAATGATTTATGACTTCACGGTCTCACAACGATTGGGGTAACTCTCTAATAACCTTGTTCTATGGTTGCCTGATCAGTTGTAAACAAAATCATTCTGGGCTTGGCAAAGCTGAATGTGCTGGGAATTTGACCCCAACTACAGGAATGTATTCTGAAACGTTTTAACGGCAACTGTTCTTTGTTACCCAAACGTTGTAGACTCCAGACAGTGGGGGAGGGGCCCTTTGCCAACATGCACATCACAAGAGATTTTAATACAGTCCTGGGATCTTCTTATAAAACTGACTGAGATCTGTCCCATCATATGCTATTATAGCAGTGTCGTATATGTATCAAGCAACAAAGAAAAAAGGGTTTGTCACACTACATAGACACCGCCGTTTGATACATGCCGGATAATTATAATATAATGTACATTATACAGTTATTTTCCGTTTATAGGAGATTATTAACATTTGAAACACAAACCGCAGACAAAGTGTTATATACCAACCATAACAATGCAGAGTGGTTGTTAGATGAATTGTGTTTACAGTTATTGTTTAGTAATAAGATGTGCCTCCACATCTCACCACCACCTTACACCCCTTACACACCCCCTTTCTACATTTTACCAACCTTGGCACAGAGCGTCTTTGCTTCATGCTCAGAACCTGCAAACCCACTGAACCCCTGAAAGAACCCCATGAAAACAAGCTGTTAAATTAGATTTAAAATATGTTGCAGTGCATCTTGAAATTCAATCCATTGCGTTTGGTTGATGGGGAGGGGCGGGGGATGCCGAGGGGCAGGGAGCCGGCGGCGTGGGGGGGATGTGGTGTATGTAGCAAAGCCTCGTAATGTATCCCATGTTTATACTTTGAGGTTGCTGTCTTACTCTCTCTAGAAATGTATCGGTCTGTCAAGAGTGCTCGTTTGGAGGGAGCGTAGCTCACTGGAGGAGCCAGTTACACTTAACGCACGGCCAAAGCGTGGTCATGACCTACCACGCCACCAGTGTGACGTCATGTACAACGTGACACCATGTCGACGCGCAGCATCAGATAACGTCGCAAGACTCCGTCGATGGAGGAGGTCGGCTCCTTACAGAGGCCCCACAGAGGGTCGTTACAGAACGTCACCGAGTCGTTGGGTACCAAAAACCATATGTATGTAGTTATTACTGTACAGTATTATCTTTATCTAAAGCGCCATTATGTAGCAAGCACTTGCCAGCAGTAACACGCGAATAACCATACTGAGATACCAACCATAATATAAATAACACATAACGGGAAATAAGCCGCTTTCAGACCATAAAGCAAACATAGGACAAGGAGTCCTGGCCCGAAGAGCTTATCAATTAATTGGTAAGTGAAAAAGACCATTACAGAGGATTCAGTAGGAAGCTGTGTCTCTTAATGGGGTCGTGGTATCGAAGTGTATTGGGTATCAGCCACTGTCGACTGGCCCTGATTGAGCCACTCGTTGCGGAGAGGGGATATTCCTTAAAACCTGACTTGATGGTGGCCCTCTGAGGACTGATGTGGCCTGCCGCCCGCCTGTCCACGGACTCATACTCATTTTTTGTTTTTGTTTACAACACACTATCTTTTTTAATGTGACATTTCAACAAAACATGTTCTGGATAGGTATAGCATGTCTGGCCCGTTTCAGGCTACCAGCTAGAATCCCACTGCGTGCCCTGTCTGATATCGTAGGGGTCATTGAATAAGCATGCCTTCAATTGTCTGCAATAAACAGTGGAGTCGTGCTTGCTTTCAGGAGAACTGAGAATTCACGAAGCCACTGTACTTGCAGTTTTAGTTCTTATCGTGTTACAAACCCCACGACATCATTAGACCAGTCCCATCAATATCATTGATTCAAAAATGAGAAAGAGCTGTCTAGAGGTCATAAGGACAGAGTCCAGTGGTGGAAGAAATATCCTGCATATAAACCCAGGAACCCTTTCAACTGGGCGCACATATTATAATGTACGTTGGTTGTCAATTGGATCAGCAAGTAAAAATGATTTTTATTCAACAAAGGTATCACTTTTGGTCTCCCAGATTTCTGATTACTGAAAAGAAATAATATGGTTTACTTTGCCTGACAGAGTTGAGTGGTTTTTTTTTTACAAGTTAAATAAAGGAAGTGGAATATATCCTAGCCGTACAGAAACGTATGCTATGATGAAATAATTTGGTGCTATGTCAAAACCGTTTGACACCTTTAATTCAACAAGCGTGGTTTTATTTAAAGTGCCATTTATGTGGGTCTAGCTGCTACTGAAGCCATCCATCCATCCAGGCGTAGCAGTGCATTCTTTCTTGTGAGAGCTTTGCCAAAAACAGTGGGGAGAGGAGAGAAAAAGGGACTGTATCATTTCAGTCAAACGTTAGAGTTATTTGTACATACAAGTTCGGAGTGTAAAAAGCAAATAACATCGGATAGGAAACTTTAGTAATTTTGTTATGGAATAAACGTTACCATACGCAAATCATTGTTTGAAATAAGTTGCATGGATGTATTTGTTCGTTTTTGTAAATCCTTCTGCATCTGCCTGTCACATAGCTATAACACTTTATTTATACCAATGGGACCAAAGTGACTTCACAAATACAGTATAATTAATGCATAGTACCGAGCCATTTTTGAGCATCCAGTCCTCGCCCAGATAGTTTATATCTATTGATTTTGGTGCCTGAGGCACAGGGGAGAAAGTGACTTGCCCAAGCGTTACAAGGAGCAGACACGGCAATGAAACCAGGTTCCCTGATTCACTTCAGTGCAGTGTTTACGAGTCAGTGTTCTTTTGAATCACTGGGACGCTCTTTCTCCCTACTTTCGATCCTCAGAAACACTTCAATTGCATTCAGCTTGAAAATAATTTTCATTATAACAGCATTACTCCTTATGCCCTTTCCTGTATCCTCTTTATGAAACTTAATTTGAATGCCATAAAGTATTGTTTTTGCTTGGGTGGTGGAAATGTTTAAAGATGGCGTTCCCCTAACATTTTAGGTATTTAATTCAGGATCTGCATCAAAACAGTTTGCAAATTATGTACCTTTTAAAATAGTTAGGAGGAAGGTTGACATTAAGGAAGCGTACGTCTATAGTGTTGGTCTAAAATGAATTGTACCTTAATGTAAAAATGCTTCAACGTTGATAGTGTATATATATTCCCCAAAGAACAATGGCATCAATATGGCAGTAACAAGTACACTGGCTTTGAGAATACAGACCATTGATTGTTGTCACTGGTGTTAGATTACAATCATAATTTAACAGCCCTTATATTGAATCCCTTGAACAACATGGCATAGAGGCCGGTCACGGATATGATTAAATTGCATTTTTCGTATGCTCGGTACTTGGAGCCTATGAACAATATCAAGGGGACAAGGATTTCAGATAAACACTCTCGCCACGAGTGCTTTTAAATATAGGACAACCTTAGCCCTGGTAATTCTCACCTGCGCTACAAACATACAGGAAAGCATTTGATGATGAGTTCCATTTGCTAATGAGTGTTACCATGGAAAGCTGACAAGAATGTATGAGGTAATCATTGATTGAGTAGAGCCCCTTTGGCATTTGACTCTTCGTTAAAACGAAGTGATATGTCATCTATGTCTTGGGAAACAATTGATATAATGCAGCCCTTTCGCTTCCGTGGAAAGTCTTTCAAATGATCTATACCTGTACTGAGGAGCAGTTTTCAAGTACATTTTTTCAACAGATAGTAACTGATGATATTATTGACCTTTGAAACCACACAGTTTCTACAATCACCCAGCGTGTGCAGCACTGTACAGCCATATACCAAAATAATTAACTTGCCTTTTTATTGTGAAAGTCGTTTTAATGAATTAAAGAAAGTGGAATTTCATAAAGATCGACATTCCAATAAATGCCAACATTAATATATAGCCGCAGCCCCAGGATATGTTAAAAAAACAAAGCTCTGAGATGTAAGGCTATCAGTATATGGTTATTAATTATGAAATGCATCATGTGTGTAGCTGGGAGCAAGTCGTATTGCAATTTAAACATTCATGAACGGGACCATTTCACACTCCTTTTTAGGTCTCTTTATAACTAAATGTCAGTTTCGATTATACATTAAACTATAAGATTTAACATGCAGGTCCTCGTTGCTCAGTTGCTACAGATTTCAAACCCCTGTATTAATTTATTCTACGGTAAAGAGTTGGAATGAAGGTGGTAGGGTCGTGTAGAGCGCACGATACATATCGCTAAGGTGGGGTTCGATGTTGGCGATGAGGTTTGGTTTTGAATCCTAGAGACTCAGATCTTCTCACTTTAGTTTGTTGTAAGAGTTGTTTTATTAGTTTTAATTAAAGATGTGAGGTTTATTGGTAGCGTTCCCTTTTTAAATAGTACTGGGTATGGAAAATACGCCATTTCCAATGAGTGAAGTCTTTTCTTCACGTTGCAGCTACGGAACGCGTAGGGGCAATCTTCGGGAGTTGGGCCCTACGATACGCACCGTCGAGTGAGAGGTCCTCCTTCATAGACTTTGAATGAATTTCAGCCCCCAACTTGTCGATTGCGAAAGCAGAGTAGCGGGAAAGCCCTTGCACGAGAGAGACGCCTTTTTTCTTCGCCGCGCCGGCAGACATTATCGTGGGCGGGTGTGAGACGTGGATCACTCTGAAAGGCAAAGCCAAAACTGCACAACCACAGGAGCCTATACCGTGAGAGAGGACAGAAAGGCTTATACCGGGAAGGATGGATCCTGGAAGGATGGTTAGGCTTATACCTGGAGAGGATGAGGCAACTGGGAGGTCTAGGCTATACTATGGGTGAGAGGGCGGAAATGGAAAGGGAAGAGAGGAAGAGCTCTTATACCCGGGGGGAGGATGTTAGGGCTTATACCTGGAAGAGGCGGAAGTATACCCGGAGAGGAGTAGGGATTTAGGCTATACCTGGAGAGGATAGAAGGCTATACCCGGGGAGCTTGTTAGGCCTAGTACCCGGAGAGGACAGAAGGCTATACCCGGGGGAGGATGGTGAGGACTACTGGATGAGGGCGGTGAAGGACATATACCCGGAGAGGATGTTAGGCCGCCTAGCCTGGAGGGCCCAGACTGAATGCTTACCCGTGACCGAGAGGATGTTAGGACTTACCTGCCGAGGGATTAGAAGTATCCTGGACGGATGAGAGGATGGTGCCCGGCTATACCCGGGGAGGATATTTGGCTATACCTGGAGAGGGGCGGAAAGGCTATACCTGGAGGAGGTGTTAGGCTATAACCGGGGAGGAGTTAGGCCATCCTGGAAGGTCGTGAAGGCTAGGGACCCGAGACGGATGTTAGGCTGATACCTGGAGAGGGCGGAAAGGCTATTACCTGGGAGAGGATGTTAGGCTATACCGGGGAGGGGAGGATGTTTGGCTATACCTGGAGGGTCGGAAGGCTGACCCAGAGAGGATGGTAGGCTATACTGGAGAGGATGTTAGGCTATACCTGGAGAGGGCGGGAAGGCATACCTGCGAGGATAGAAGGCTTATACCCGGATGAGGGCGGAAGGCTATACCCGGGTGAGGGCGGCCAAGGCCTATTATACCTGGAAGAGGATAGAAGGCTATCCCGGAGGAGGGCGGAAGGTATACCCGGGGAGGATGTTAGGCTATACAGGAGAGGACAGAGAAGGCTCTACGCGGGGGAGGATGTTAGGCTATACCTGGATAGGGGGAAGGCTATAACCCGGGGGAGGATGTTAGGCTATACCCGGAGAGGATTTTGGGGCTATACCCAGAGAGGGGAGTTGAGGCTATACCCAGAGAAAGATGTTGGGCTTTACCTGGAGAGGATATTAGGCTATACCTGTGGAGAGGATAGAAGGCTATACCTGGATGAGGATAGAAGGCTATACACTGGGGAGGATGTTAGGACTTTTTTACCTGGAGAGGATAGAAGGCTATACCCAGGGAGGATGTTAGGCTATATCTGGAGCTTGAGGGCGGAAGGCTCTATCCCTGGATGAGGATAGAAGGCTTATATGGAGAGGAGTTAGGCTATACCTGGAGAGGACAGAGGCTTTACCGGGGAGGATGGAAGCTATACCCGGGGAGGAGTTAGGCTTATCCTGGATGAGGGACAGAAGGCTATACACCGGGCGAGGATGTTAGGCTATCTGGAGAGGACAGAAGCTATATCGCGGATTGAGGAGTTAGGCTAGACCCCGGGAGGATGTTAGGCTATACCTGGAGAGGACAGAAGGCTATACGCGGGGAGGAGTGTTAGGCTATACCCGGGAGGATGTGAGGCGTACCTGGGTGAGGATGTTAGGCTATAACCGGGGAGGATGTTAGGTAGCTATACCTGGAGAGGACAGAAGGCTATACCCGGGGAGTGATGTTTAGGCTATACCTGGAGAGGCGGAGGAAGGCTATACCGGGGAGGAATTAGGCTATACCTGGGCGGAAAGGCTATACCCGGGGAGGATGTTTAGGCTGATACTGGGCGAAGGCTCTTACCTTGGAGAGGGCGGAAGGTTATACTCGAGAGGATTGTTAAAGCTTATACTAGGAGGAGGACATTAAGCTAGAACCTGGACAGGACGTTAGGCTATTCTCGAAGGATGGTATAGGCCTATATATACAGTGGAGAGGACAGGACAGTTAGTAAACTGGATGAGGACGGAGAAGTATACCTGAGGACGGAGCGAAAGGAAAAGGAACTATCCTGGAAGAGGACGGAAAGTAATACCTGGAGGGAGGAAGTTGATATAACGGAGAGGAAAGTTTATACCGGAGAGGACGGAAAGCTAACTACCTGGAGAGGACGGAAAGTTTATACCTGTCAAGGTACGGAAGTTATTAACTGGTATACCTGGAGAGGACGGAAAGTAATACCTGGAGAGGACGGAAAGTTATACCTGTAAAGGACGGAAGGCTATACCTGGAGAGGACGGAAGGCTATACCTGGAGAGGACGGAAGACCCAGGAGACGTGTTTTGACAGATTCAGAGCTGTTTTAACCAATGTGTTTGTGAGTGCATCTTAAGCATTTGTACTCTCTTGTTTTTTTGTTATAAATACTGCACTGTGGAGGTTGTGCTGTTTTTCCTTTTTGTTTATTATTAATAATCTCCCGGGTGCTTTAAAATGCCCGACAGTGAGCAAAGCAACACTGATGCGTTTACTTAATGTTAAAATACAGATCAGGAGGTATTACTGCTTTATTAGGCTCCCTAACTTCAGAGACCAATCAATGCATGTACCATTTGGTCCACTGCTACTTAACCCTCATCTTTTGCCAAATTCAATTCCCTGAAGTTGTTGCAAGTCCAGATGCTGCAGAAAGAGGGGAATCTGTTCCACTTTGTGAAGATGAACAACACAATCGTTTTTCCATGTAGCCTTTTTTATTTTCTCGGCATACATATGCACCCTCCTTTCAACTCATCCGTTTGGAAACTGTATACTGTTGTGGAAACTAAGACCAATCTGGCACTGTGATTATCCTAACTGCATTTATTAGATCTGAAAGTGAAAAAGTGCTTAAAAATGCCATTATCTTCCCAGAGTGAAAAATTGGGCCAACCCAATCTGTCTCGCGGCTGCCTCGTCAAGCACGGCTCAAGTTACGTATTCATTCAGCCGTAGCAAAGACATTTGTTGTTCATTATTAATACAATAATCTGACTCTGCGTCCATTTGTTCGTGGAAAGCTTGGGTTAACCCATGCAGGGGTTCAAAGCTTTGGAAACCATACATCAGTGAAGGGATAGTATCCAAGTATGAAGGACATGGAGAACACTCCACCTTATGATGGTTCAATGGCCATTCAAAAAACCACCATAGCTGAGCCATTGCAGTGAACAGACTTACTGCTGCTTTATATATACAGCAGGGGTGGGCAACTCCCGTTCTCCAGGGCCACCAACATGGCAGGTTTTCAGAATATCCCTGCTTCAGCAGAGGTGGCTCAATCAGTGGCTACACACTGCAATGGACACTCCCTTGACCTGGTTTACTCCCGCTTCTCTAACCCCTTTAACATTGTATTGTATTGTATGTCTTTATTTATATAGCGCCATAAATGTACATAGCGCTTCACAGTAGTAATACATATCATATAAATAACAAATAATATAAATAACAGATCATGGGAATAAGTGCTTCAGACATACTGTAAAAGTAACATTAAGGAAGGAGTCCCTGCTCCGAGGAGCTTACAATATAATTGGTAGGTAGGGAGAACGTACAGAGACAGTAGGAGGGAATACTAGTAAGTGCGTCTGCAGGGGGCCAAGCTTTATGTGTCATGTGTCTATGATTATCCAGTGCTACTCAAATGCTTCTTTAAGCAGATGTGTCTTAAGGTGACTCTTAAGGTGAGTTCTAACATGCCCTTTCCCCTCTCTGATCATCACCTCAACTCACATGCCCTTTCCCCTCTCTGATCACAACCTTTAACCTCACTCTACCCTATGCCCCTTCCACATCACCTACTTCCACTCACACATACAGAAATCAACATGCTCTAAACCCCCTTTAATTTTCAATATCTCTACAACCTCTAATCTCTCCAATTTCTACCCTTTCCTGTGCCAACCTAGCAACCTCTCTATACAACAGAATACTCTCATCAGCCTTGGACAAGACTGCTCCCGCCACCACACGTCACCTCCGACCATCCGAGCCACAACCGTATCACACACCTTTTACCCACTAATTTGAAAAGTGCTGACGCACTGCAGAACGTTTCTGGAGGAAATCCCGCTCAAGAGCAGACTTCCTCCACTATAAATGTATGCTCTCCTCCTACAACACTGCCCTGTCCCTTGTCAAGCAAACCTACTTCTCTTCACTCATACAAACGTTCTCCTCCAACCCTCAACACCTATTTGACACCTTTAACTCCATTCTTTACCCAATTACAACTACACCCCCATCCACCCTCATGGTCCGAGATCTTGCCACCTACTTCACAGAACACAAAACCCCAGCAAGCTCTTTTTGGGAACCCCTGAGCCCCCACAAAATATATGTATGTATGTGTCAAAATGGAGTGCTATTGAGCGTGGCATATGTATACAACAGACGACAGAGAAGCCCAATGCTACATCCAACATGACAGAAATACACAGTAAAATACTTATATATTCTCTTGAAAAAGGGTCATTTAGTTTAACCCTTTGGCCAAAGCGTTGTAAGCCTGCGAGCCACGACAAGGCAGACACCCGTTCACAAGTCCTAACACTAGCAGATAAAATACTTATATACCTCTATTAGGATTAAAATTCTCATTTACCTCTATTAGGAGGGAGAAAGACCACATTGGATCTATATCCAGCAGAATGAAAGGACTTACTAACCTGGGAAGTGGGGAGGGGTGGGCTTAAACCTGGGAAGGAGGAGCCACCAACCCCCAACAGCTGGAACAGCTGAGAATAGGCTTCTCTGTCGTCTGTTGTATACATATGCCACGCTCAATAGCACTCCATTTTGACACATAAATACATACATATGGATTTTGTGGGGGCTCAGGGGTTCCCAAAAAGAGCTTGCTGGGGTTTTGTGTTCTGTTAACCTATTCTCAGCTGTTGGGGGTTGGTGGATCCTCCTTCCCAGGTTTTAAGCCCGCCCCTCCCCACTTCCCAAGTTAGTAGGTCCTTTCATTCTACTGGATATTGACCCACTGTGGTCTTTCTCCCTCCTAATAGAGGTAAATGAGAATTTTAATCCTAATAGAGGTATATTAGTATTTTATCTGGTAGTGTTAGGCCTTGCGAACAGGGTCTGCCTTGTCGTGGCTCGCAAGCTTACAACGCTTTGGCCAAAGGGTTAAACTAAATGACCCTTTTTCAAGAGAATATATAAGTATTTTACTGTGTATTTCTGTCATGTTGGATGTAGCATTGGGCTTCTCTGTCGTCTGTTGTTCACCTACTTCACAAACAAGATTCAGTCAATCAGACATGACATCTTTGATGTAAAGCTCCATACGCATCTCTGATCTCCTATGGCACACCTAAATCCACCCTCCGCTCATTTTCCCCTGTGACCGATGATAAGGTCTCTGCGCTCTTCTCATCATCTGACCCTACATCCTGCCCCCTTGATAGTATTCAATCACATCTCCTCCGCACCATCTCTAGCACTCTAAGCCTCACCATAACTCATCTTTTTTACCTCTCTCCTGCTTCTGGCACATTCCCATTTTCTTTCAAACATCCCCTCAGCATCCCCATTCTCAAGAAACCCTCACTTGACTCATCCTCCCTCTCTAACTACCGCCCTATCTCTCTTCTCCCCTTTGCCTGCAAGCTACTTGAGTGACTTTACTCACTTTCCTCCAGCTTCTCGTTTGACGCTTTACAATCTGGTTTCCATCCTCTACACTCCACTGGACAGCACTAACAAAAGTGACCAATTACCTAGTCACAGCTAAATCTAAGGGTCATTCTCCCTACAACCTCTCCTAGATCTCTCCACTGCCTTCGACACTCTTGATCACCCCCTTCTCCTAAATATCCTCCACTCCATTGGCCTCTTTGACGCAGCCTTCTCTTGGCTCACGTCCTACCCATCCAACCGCTCCTTCAGTGATTCCTTTTTGGTGTCTCCTTCTCTTCCCTCACTCTTTTAGTTGGAATCCCACAAGGCTCTGTCCTTGGGCCTCTGCGTTTCTCACTCTACACCTCTTCTCTTGGTGAACTAATACAATCTTTTGGCTTTCAGCATCATATTTATGCTGATGACATACAAATCTATATCTCCTCCCCTGACCTCTCCCCTCTCTCCTGTCCCGTGTCTCCAACTGTCTCTCTGCAATCTCCTCCTGGATGTCTCACCACTACCTGAAGCTTAACATGTCCAAAACAGGATTTATATATTTTTTCATCTTCCACTGCCACCGCTACACCAACACTCTCCCTCAGTGTCAATAACACCACGATCTCCTCAACATCTCTCCTTCATTCCTCACATTCAGTCCCACTCGAAGTCCTGCCATCTTCTCCCCCGAAATATCACCAAGATACGCCCTTTTCTCACTCATGATACAACTAAAATCCACTCATTCATCATGTCCCGTCTCGATTACTGCAACCTTCTCTTAGTTGGTATTCCCCTTGTCCACCTCTCTCAATTCCAACCCACCCAAAATGCTGCTGCAAGACTAATCTCCACTTCTACTGCTCCACTACGCATACCCCTACACTGGCTTCCCATAGCCTCTACCTCACTCACCGCTCCACTTCTACTAGCTCCACTACGCATACCCTACACTGGCTTCCCATAGCCTCTACCTCACTCACCGCTCCACTTCTAACGCTCCACTACGATACCCCTACACTGGCTCCATGCCTCTACCCTCACTCACCGCTCCAATTGTCTACTGCTCCACACGCATAACCCTCTACCTGGCTTCCCATAGCCTCTTACCTCATCACCGTCCCTCCACTTCATGCTCCACTCTACGCAATACCCTACCTGGCTTCCCATAGCTCTACCTCAATCAACGCTCCACTATATCTGTCCCACTATGCATACCCTTACTGGCTTCCCATACTCTACCTCACTCACACGCCTCACTTCTATTTGCTCCACTACGCATACCCTACATGGCTTCCCATAGCCTCTACCTCACTCACCGCTCCACTTCTACTGCTCCACTACGCATACCCTACACTTGGCTTCCCATAGCCTCACCTCCACTCACCGCTCCACTTCTACTGCTCACTACGCATACCCCTACACTGGCTTCCCATAGCCTTACTCACTCACCGCTCCATCTCACTGGCTCCACTACGCTACCACCCCTACAATGGCTTCCCATAGCCTCTACCTCACTCACCGCTCCACTTCTACTGCTCCACTACGCATACCCCTACACTGGCTTCCCATAGCCTCTACCTCACTCACCGCTCCACTTCTACTGCTCCACTACGCATACCCCTACACTGGCTTCCCATAGCCTCTACCTCACTCACCGCTCCACTTCTACTGCTCCACTACGCATACCCCTACACTGGCTTCCCATAGCCTCTACAATTACATTTAAAACCTTAGTAATGATTTGCAAAGGTCTGAACTACACTGCCCCCATTACATCTCGGCCTTCATCCACAAATACATACCTACACGCCGCCTACGTTCTGCCCGCGACATCCGTCTTTCCTCCCACCTTATTACCTCCTCTCACTCTCGCCTGTAAGACTTCTCCCGAGCTGCCCCTCTCTTGCAATTCCTACCACGCACATCAAACTCTCCACCCAGCTTCAGATGTTTTAAAAACTCATCTTTTCAAGAAAAGCCTAAGCCTACCTTAAAATCCACTCCCCTAAAACCCCATTGGGACCAGCTGTGCGGTTGGAAGAATCTCCACCCTATGTAACACCCCCCTCCCCCCCCCCCCCCAAAAAAAACCTTAATGGCTTCAGCTGTCAGATGCAGCCATATTCGACCCTGTGCCGCACCTTATTCTACAACGGGCAGTTACCTTACCTTCTTGTTTGAACATTGTCCCTCATTCCCTCTAGACTGTAAGCTGTCACAAGCAGGGCCCTCATTATTTACCCCACTTGTATCTATTTGTGCATGTTTGTCCTCACTAGGGTGGCCAGGCGGCTTCTCCAAAAATACGGAACACAATGGTGAAAGGTGCGACGCACTCGAGACATAGTTTCCTCCTCTCCCTGGCCCCACCGCCAGACTCCTGCCACCTCCTGATTGGCTGCATTACTCAGTATGGAGGAAGCTGCCCTGCTCTCTACCTGTTCTTGGAAATCCCCCGGCCCCCCCAAGCCAGTCAGGTCACTATGTCAAGAGAGGTATACGGTATATACACATACACGCCAAGATGGTTGGAATACCGGTATTACACATACACGCCCAGTAGAGGTATACCGGTATCCACATACACGCCCAGATGAGTGTAATACCGGTTATAACATACAATACCCAGAGATTCGGTATAATACCGGTATACAACATACCGCCCCAGAGAGGTAATACCGGTAACACATACCGCCAGAGAGGTAATACTCGTTAACAATAACGCCAGCGAGACGGTAATTTACCGTATACACATACACGCCCAGAGAGGTAATACCGGATACAATAAAACGACCAGGAGAGGTAATACCGGTATACACATACACGCCCAGAGAGTAATACCTGTATACACATACACCGCCCAGAGATGTTTGTGGAATACTCCGGTATACACAACACAACCCGAGAGGTAATACGGTTTACACATACACGCCCAGAGAGGTAATAAACCGGTATACACATACACGCCCAGAGAGGTAATACCGGTAACACATACACGCCCAGAGAGGAAATACCGGTTATACAATCAATACCCGCCATGGATGATGGTAATACCGGTAATACACATACCACTACCCAGAGAGGTAATACTGTATACACATACACGTCCAGAGAGGTAACCGTATACCACATACACGCCCGAGATTTGGTATTATCAGGTTATACACACTAACGCCCAGAGATCTGGTAATTACCGTACTACACCATAAACGCCCAGAGAGGTAATACCGGTATACACAATACGCCCAGAGATTAGAGATGGGTATACCGGTATAACATACACGCCCAGAGAGGTAATCCGGTATACACATCACGACCCCCCAGAGAGGGTATACCTGTATACACAACACACCCAGAGAGGTAATACTCGGTAAACATACACGCCCAGAGTGGTAATACCGGTATACACATACACGCCCAGAGAGGTAATACCGTTATACCACCATACACGTCCCAGAGAGGTAATACCGTATTAACACATATCAGACCGCCCAGAGAGGTTACATACCGAGGTATACAGTACACCGCCCAAAGATTGTTAATACCGGTATTAAACGGTAATACCGGTATACATAACCATACACGCCCAGAGGTCGTACTCGTATACACATACACGCCCAGAGATGGTAATACGTATACATATTACACGCCCAGAGAGGTAATACGGTATACACATACCGCCAGAGATCGGTAATACCGTATAACACATTAACGCCCACCCAGAGAGGTAATCCGATATCATACACCGTAGGTATACCCATACACACGCCCAGAGATTGGTAATACTCGGTATACACATAACATACGCCCAGAGAGGTTAATACCGGTACAACATACATCGCCCAGAGAGGTAATACCAGGTTATACATACACGCCCAGAGAGGTAATACCGGTATACTAAATCAACGCCCAGAGAGGTAATACTCGGTACATCACGCCCAGAGGAATACCCGAACCAGTAAGTGTGGTAGGTAACACACTTGTGATACATACAGCATAAGCCATAGAGGTAATACCGGTATCATACATTACACGCCCAGAGAGTGGTTAATTTACCGGTTGTATACAACTATCACGGGCCAGAGAGGTAATACAGGTATACACATACACGTCCCAGAGATGTGTAAACCGGTATACACCACCTACGCAGAGAGGTATATACGGTATACACTTACACGTCCAGAGATGTGTAATACGATAACATATACACGCCAGAGACTGGAGATGCGCAGCCGAGAGGTAATACCGCGCTATAACACATACCGTCCCTGAGCGGTAATACCGGTTATACACATACACACCAGCGAGGGTAATACCGATATAACATACACGCTCCAGAGTATTGGTATACCGGTATTCTCATACAGTCTCCAGGGAGGTACTATCCCGGTTATAAACATACACGCTCAGAGAGGTAATACCGGTATACACATACACGCCCAGAGAGGTAATACCGGTATACACATACACGCTCAGAGAGGTAATACCGGTATACACATACGTGTCCAGAGAGGTAACACCAGTATACACATACACGTCCAGAGAGGTAATACCGGTATATACATACACGCCCAGAGAGGTAATACCGGTATACACATACACGTCCAGAGAGGTAATACCGGTATACACATACACGCCCAGAGAGGTAATACCGGTATACACACACACACCCAGAGAGGTAATACCGGTATACACATACACGTCCAGAGAGGTAATACCGGTATACACATACACGTCCAGAGAGGTAACACCTGTATACACATACACGTCCAGAGAGGTAACACCTGTATACACATACACGCCCAGAGAGGTAACACCAGTATACACATATGTGTCCAGTATTACTTCTCATTTTTTACAGGACAGATTGTTCAAATACAGGACAGTCCGGTTCAATACTGGGCACCTGGCAAACCCTAGTCATCTGTATGTAACTGTTTATGTTTTTGTGCTGAAGAAGGGATATCCTGAAAACCTGACTCTTGAGGACTGGCGTTGGCCGCCCCTGATCCAGGGGACCCAGTATATAAGAAACTGAATATGTGAATTTAACTGGCTTTTTAAATGCAGCAAAGATAAATTCATTGGCACTATTTACATTTAAAAGAGCACACAGCCGCAGACATAATTACCTAAGGCCCGTTTTATAGTGGCGGGCGCGTGCTATGCCGCGCGCGGATTTTTAGTTGGCTGACGTTAGTCAGCCTTTCTATAGATGTGCCGCGTCGCTGCCTGCGCTCAAATGTATGTGTGTGTGTGTGTGTGTGTGTGTGTGTGTGTGTGTGTGTGTGTGTGTGTGTGTGTGTATTAAATAACTGCAGAAGTTAAAAAAAAAAATATTAAACTTTTTTTTAATTTAAAAAAATCTTACTTACACTCCACGTACACAACATATACACGCATATACAAACACATACACACACATATATATATATACACATTACCTGCAGCTCCCGGCACTATATACAGGAAAAGCATGCGGCACGTGCACGCGCATTTGCATAGGAACGCGAGGCCGCACGGCCGCATCCTGTATATAAGAGCCCTAATGCTATTGTTGTTTATTTTGCATTCACGCCTCATTCTACATGGCAGCATCATCTTATCAGAAAACGGTCTTTCCCAATAAACAACCTCCAGCTGGTCTAGGCACCTCCAGCCAAGAGTGACTCTTTCAACTGGGACAATTAATGAGACACCGGGGAGAGACTCTTCACACGTAAGAATGGGTTTTACCATAATCACTTTCTGTTCAGCAAACACCAGGCCGTTTCCTCTTATATCATTTACATGTTTCTTATTTAGTGTTCAGTTACTTAACATCTGCACTAATTCTCTGGTTCAGTGAGATAGAGAATGTTGACTCACTACTATATTGTGAGCAGTAGAACAATATAAGTGCAACTCCACGTACGTACATACACACATATATATATATATATACACACATACATACACTGTATGTATATATATAAAATTGTATTTATATTGTGCCAACAGTGTATGCAACGCTCACAAGTCAGGGAAAATAATGAACAAACAATGCGGATAGGAGCAGCCAGTCGAGAACCACATAAGGCAAAAGGGGACCTGTCCCCAAGAACTTACAATCTAAGTGGGGGAAAGACATACGTACAAATCAGCTGGCGAAAGAAATGCAGATAAAATATTGCTTGCGCGCTCCTTTTAAAAATGGATGTGGTTATGATTTTCTAAAAACAGCTTTATAGCTCCTGTGCCACTTTGAATTGCTGAAGCATTCTTTCATTCGTTGATTTTAAGCTGCTAACAAAAAAAAATAGTGGGTATTGTATATGCTTCCTACATTTTTGTTGTGATTTAAATGTTTTATTTTATTTTTTTGCAGTTAGGCTTTTCCGCTATGAATGTGCAAAATACGGCTATAAATCAGATGTATGTTGGAATGACACATTGTTGGCTCAATAACGTAAAACTCCCCAAATAATGTCCAAAAGAAGAAAGAAGTCACAGAAATACTTAACATGATGTCTATATTATTATTATTATTATATTCCATAGCCATGAAGTGTTCTATTCACTGCTTTGCAATCTATTGCTGGTGGATCTGGTACTGAAGGTTGCACAGGGCAATGAGAATGATCAGGATAATGTGTCTTCTCCCCAGACTGTTGAGTGCTGCCTGTTTTAATGTGGATTCCGTCTGGACCGAAGTTGCAAGAGCTCCAAAGGAAAGAGCTTCACAGCTGAATTCAATCCCAGTACATTCAGATTCTCATCAGTTCTGAGTTTATTTGGACAATGGTGAGATGAGGACCAAGAACCGAACTAAAACCTCATTGTGATTGATTCAGGGATAGAGGTATAGAAGGGCCGCTGTCAAAGTTGTGTATTACATACAAAAGCACATTATGGCAGAGGTTCTCAACGCAAGTTCTCAAGTCCCTCCAACAGCTCAGGTTTTCAGGATATCCCTGCTTCAGCACAAGTGGCTCAAATAGTCCCTGCTTCAGCACAGGTGGCTCAATCAGTGGTTCAGTCAAAGATTTATCAAGAATTAACAAAATCAAAGTGTAGAACCTCAAAGTTCATCCATCGAAGACTGAGCCACTGATTGAGCCACCTGTGCTGAAGCAGGGACTATTTGAGCCACCTGTGCTGAGGACTGGACTGAGCCCCCCTGCATTGTGGGGTAGGAGTCCATGCACTGAAAAGCTCACCATCTAATTAATGTTTTGGGGAGACATACACAGTGACAGAAGGAATACACGGAAGGGTAAATAATGAGAAGCTAGGTCGTGTAAAGGACTTGACGTTTTCCTTGCTTTTGTCAGCCGCAAGTTACAAAAGGTTCGAGTCGTTGTTATGCTATTGCATGATCTGTGTGACACCGTTCTGGGGCCTGACAGTTGTGCCAATTGATTGTAACGCGGGCCCTATAAGAGTAGGACAATCCTGCCGTTTGTGTGTATTGTTTCACAAGTAAAATGAAACAAAAATGGCTCTCGGTTAGCGTGCAGTTAAATGAAACATTTCCTATTAACAGAGGGCAGATTACATTGAGGAAACGGGTTTTTAGAATTGTTTAAGTCCAGCTTACGATATTTTTAATTCACCAATATGGACATTTTTCCTAAATAGCCCAAACAAGATATCACAAGAGGACTTCTTCCAGGATGCTAAATTTATGACGAAATCTGAAACCAAATAAGTAAATAGATTGCTCTATATTTATAAAATGCTGTTCTACTATTCACGTTTTTTGCTTATTGAGGACACTTCATCATTTGCTCAACATTACAATCCTGTATATTAATGATACTAATACAAATAAAGAAATAATTGAAAATACATGATAATCTTTGAATTTGGCGTTTGGTTTTTAATTATACCGCCAATCCAGACACATCGTTTGATGGTTAAAATAATTTTGTTTCCCCCCCCTCTATTAGATGAAAGGTGCTTACGGTGCATAACTCTTAACTATCCATCTGTTCATAATGAAGCCTATTTACCTGCAAACTAACCAGCTTATTGCTATTGCCACAGGCTCCCAGATAGCAATCTGAACTGTGTTGTTGCTATTAGCTCTCGGAGCTTTGATGAAGAAGTTGCTATGGCAGCATCCTGCTTCAGGAATAACACATAGGTCTATTCAATAGCCTCACCAGTTGTCCAGGTATTAGGTTTTCTCCATCCAGCCCTAGGGCACTCATATTGCTAACCTCAGTGTGATTTAAAGGAACTGTCTGCTGTGTGTTAGGATATCAGTGCTGATGGGTGCGTCTGCAGGGGGAGTTGGTAACCATGGATAGACGCTTACGAGTTCCAACCTAATGGCAGAATTGTATAATAAAAGTAACAAAGAGGCATGGGGGAAAGAACATCTTAAAATGTTTACACGCTATATCAGGAGTGGCCAACTCCAGTCCTCAAGAGCCACCAACAGGTCAGGTTTTAAGGATATCCTGACCTGATATAGAAAAATAGAGTAACGTCTCAAAAATTGGGTTATAGACATAGTAAGTATTGCACTCACACAGGAATCTCATTATAGGAAGAATATCTCCAATAATGGAGTTGACTGATCACCTCCCCTGGGATACTCTGCGGGGGATGCTTTGGTACCAGTAGAGAAACCACCTCACAGGGAAAGAAAGAAGTACATAGTATAGAAGATCACACCAAGACGCCAACCTCTTCGCGTCTCCTCAGACTGCGCCCCAGCGATTACATCATCAGGGACCCAGACAGACACCTCGGAGACCCGGATTAGAAGCTTCCTCACTCACTGATGTTTTCTCCGTCTAGTGCGGGTAAACGCTCAAACACCCTCTAGCACGAGATTCTGCTACACTTTAAGACTGGAGCCGCTTGGGTAATGCATATAGAAGGCTACAGGTTGTAAGGGACAATCTCAGTCGGACATTATTTTGCAGTTCACATCCTCATGCAAATCCCTGAAGAGAACTGGACTGCAAGGAATGAGAACTCAAACATCAGACCAACAAAAGTCTGTCCCTTTGTAATTTAGAGATATCTGGTCACGTTATCCTTCGAGGACATACCCAGCCCTCATAAGATGGATTTCACGATTCACGTTTTGTGCACTGACTGATGCTTTCATTATAACCCAACATTATATCCAACTGGGGGATAGTTCTGTGGGGACAAGCGTTCCTGCTGGATGCTAGTGTAAATTAGGGGACATAAGATAGGCCAAAGCATAATCAACATGACTGATGACCTCTGAACAAGAGACCATTGTGAGCTGAAATACTCATACCTCGTATCCACTGAGACCTTCATGTTTAGGCCAAAACAATATCTCCATCTGCAACATTTCCAGATGGCTGAAGATACATCCCAACGAGTAGTTTGATTTTGTCACTATCGCAGCTCCTCCTAACCAGGGCCCAAGCGCTCAACAAAGAGAACGGCCCCGGCGCAGACGTTTCCATTGCCCCATAATCTCGTGTAAAGGCAGGCAATAGTCTAAATCACAAATACTGGAAAGTTATTTTATATAGTACCTTGGTATGCTCGCTGTCCATAACCTTTTTTTCATTGAAGTAACTGTATTTGAAATGTACCTGTGTTTTGTTACTGCATTTCTGTAAATATGCGTACGGTATGCACTCTATGAACAATATGTCATTACAATCCATTTGTTGGTAGCACCCCTGGGATTGTGCGATATTTGGGTGCAGACATTGAAGAGGTTGTGTGGGTGCTAATGGGTGCTGGTCATCAATTTATTCACCATCATCCTTGCATTTTTTAATTGAAGTCCTTTTATTTGAAATGTACCTAAAATAGCGTTCCTCGACTTGGACTGCTCTCTGAACATCGGGTCAGATTGGCTGTTCACTTAACGTTCAATCAAATACACTCAATAGTATCACAAATATCCTGCAGGAAGTAAAGCAAAAAGAGAAGGCATGAAAAGGATAAACAAAAAAGCAAATGCAGTTGGTGTTTTGCTTTCAATTATATACTCCAATGCTGTGTAGAGTCTAAAAATCTCATCGTAACGTAATATTCCCACAGTAACCCGCAGCACTTTACAACTCAATCCTCGGGATACATACTATATGGGCAGGATATTTGTAATACTTTGTTTTTAATAATCTTCTTAACCTTACGGAGGGCATAGAGTTTATTCTGTTATCTAGTTGTTTTAGCCCAATGTGCTTACGCGCTGGGATTAGGCAGGAATTATAAACCAACATTTTCCTTTTTTCAAGTCTATTTCTTGAGGCCGAGTACTTTTTTTTTTTACCTGTAATAAGAACATCCAATGACTTGATGCAAGAGAAGAGGAAAGCCTGTTTATGTGCCTTTGCCTCTGTGTGGCTCTCTGCATAAGATTTCTGTACACAGTGATCTATTACAGGGGCACAGCACTACTAACCCAATGAGTGGCTGAAGGTCACATGAAGGCTTCATGCAAGCTAATGTAGAATGAATTTGCTGCAATCTGTGATGTCTCGTCTCCTCGGGGCCAGTTTCCCATTAAATAGGCCTATTGCCCGAAGCACATGCGAGACCCACAGGATGTTAATTCCTCCGTCACTGAGTTAATCAATTACGCCTTTGTCAGTGGCGAAGCAGAGATGCACTAAACGCAATAACCAACGTATACACATCTAGGTACCATTAATTGATAAACTAGCGCAGGGCGTACGCAAAGTGGGGGGTGCGGGAGAATTTCCAGGGGGGGGTGCGGCAGCTACAGAGGTCGCGCGCTCACCCCCAAGGCATTTAAATGAAGTGCCGGGGGGACCACGTTAAGCCTCTGCAGCTTCTCCTAGCTGATCTTCGGCGGCACGTAGCCATGGTAAATCGGCTGTCACGTGACATCACATTGCCATGGCAAAAAAAATAAAAAATCAAAAGATATATAATATAACCAGTCACCAAAGAGACGCCAGAGCTGGTGAGGTTTGTGTATTCAAACTTACATAAAACATTTAGCTCTGTGATATTAGCTGTAAAAAGTGCTATGTTACCACATCATTGTTACCATAAACTATGAAGCTGCCCCACAAAAACAGATTAAATGTGATGTTTAGAAGAACTTATAAGAGCACATTCTTACAACCTGTAAGCACACCTCACTTACCCACCCGTTACGGGTTAATGAACAGAAGAAAAAACCGCCTGTTCAGCTGCGTTAACCCGAAACAGCGCTTGACATACAAATTAATACTAAGTGTGAGGGCGTTGTATGTGACAATGTGCTACGCATGGTATTAAACTGCAATAGCACCAACTCATATTGACTTCAACAGGAAGATGTGTGCAACGATGCCCGCTCTGCCTTATCGCAGTTTAATGAGTAACCCTCATTGTGCGCCAATTGTACTCTCGTATCTTGAATTTCTTAGATGTCCTAGTGATGTAACACTGGTCTTTTATAGCGTTTCAGGACTTCCCTGAGGCTTTGTAAAATTCCACAGATAAAGTATTTTTTTACATGCGTGTCTGTTCCAAGTCTGTTTGCCCTATACAGCCAGTGACCTTGTAACATCACAGCAGGGAGCGGAGCAGCAACATCTCAACAATGGAGGGGACAAAACCCCTCTCACTGCAAATATATCTATATGTGTCTCATATACACACAGACATAAACATCATCGCGTCGTTGATCCACTGCTGGATGAAGCCTCCCCCATATTCTTCCTGGGACTGCAGTCTTCTCCATGTTGCTCCGAAAAATGTGCTAATGTCACCCTCCCATCTTGTGGATACCATCTTGACCTTTTGATATCTCTTGGAATCTAATAGAGTGCCATCTTTGGCCAACAATGGTCATTTCTTCTTTCGATGTGGTCAGCCATTTTATTTGATTCACCCTTGTGATGTCATAGACTTGTTTGCTTCCAAACCCCATTCATTCTTTTTTCCTGTCTCTTCTGGTACTACCCAGCATGCATCTCTACACACGTATTTGAGTTGCCTGAAGTGTCTGCATTATCTTTGCAATGAGGATGCAAGGTATACATATAATACAATTGTGTGTGACTGCATGCGCACGCACACCTACCTCTAAAAAAAAACAAGTCTCATTACATTAAAAAGATTAAAAGACCACATACGAAGGGAAAGAGAGGGAAAGGATTGGCACGTGTTGAAGTCAGATTGTAAAACCCACCCTGCAAAATATGAAAAACACGGAACACAGACACAGAAGCACATTCTCCAAGGTGGCGCGTCAACGCTGTGATGGTGCGTGTGTCATATCTCCAATTATGTGAAATTATTGCAAGTAGAAAACGAGGAACAAAAGCTTATATTAGGCAATGCCACACGGTGAAGCATTTACTGATCACATATAATCATGTCACAAGAGAAACGACACTACGTCCCTTGGGGGACATTGAGGCTAGCTCTCAGATTTCGTACTTTATTAAACACTGCGTATTGAACGCCTATTGTAGGCTATTAAAATCCAGTCTAATGGAACACCTCCAATCCCAAGACTATTACTGAAATCACCCACAGGCGTTTACAAAATGCAATATTCCCTCTAACGAGTTATTACTACAATTTGGCTTGGTGTCGTTATGCTAAAAATGATTTGTGCGTTAGAAGCCGAAAAGGTCGGATATTATTTCAGAACACATGAAGAATGTAACGTGATCATGGTTTGATTGCATGCACGTCCAACAATGCTGAATCTCCAACAATGCTGAATCTCCAACAATGCTGCACCTCTAACAAAAAGAAGGGTCAGTAATCATTCTCAGTTACTAGTTATTTTCTCCTTTATGATGATAATTGAATTAATTTGAGAGTGCGAGAGGGGGATGGGGGGGAGGGGTTGAGAAAAAAAAAAATCTATTCGCATGAATTATTCTCCAAAATAGAAAAAACGGGGAATTTATACTTGCGTCTAGTTGCTGTGAGTTTGTATGAATGCACAAAGATGAAAGTTGTGGGCAAGAGACAATGTTTATTTTAATTGTAATCAGATTAAGATTAATGTAAAAATGTTTTTATATTTAAAAAAAAAAAAAAAAAAAGTGGGTTTACATTTTAATGATATTTAATAATACAGCAGAGATCATCCAGCCCATATTAGAAAGCTACAACCGGGACATTCATTTAGCAGTAATATTTTCAGTGGTATGTTTCAGAGTATAGAAGTATTAACATGTAACTCTACATAGAAACCAAGATCGAGCACATGACTCTAGAACTACATCCCCTTTTCATAGAACCATTGTGAAATGAAATGCAAAATGATGCTTGGGAACATCCTAACTGGACATGACGTGAAAGGTTTACAAGATTAAAAAAGTGTAAGCCCGCCCTTTTAGATGAATGAATAGTTGTAACACAGCCCCCTTCATTCCCAAACAAGTACGTGGAGCAGATCCAATAAGGTTTACCAGACACGGCTGCCAAATCCTCACCAAACGTTAAGTATATAAACTCCTGGGAGTTATTCCAGACGCGGACTGCGAAGGAAGTGACTCTAAATATGCGAGCTGCCTTGCATAGAACTTTAGACAAAAGGGGATTATTTTCGGCACTGGAGCAATTTAACAGAAGGGTGCAGATACAATCAAAAGAGCAGAGGCTAGGACATGCTATAGTTCAGCTGAAGGCCTGTAAATACTGACACACTATACCTATAAACAAGACTTCAGCCGTAGCAGCTATATTACTCTCCCCCACCTAATTACGGTTCATAAAATGAACAACGGTTCTAGTATTCTTAAAAAGAATTTGCACACTGCAGCAAATGGATATATGGTTGTACATTGTAAATTCCTTCAATGGGCCATAATGATCAATTTGTGTACAAGTCAACCCCAATTTTGTGTTATAAATCAGAGAGACGCAGTGTGTGTTTTCTTTACTAGAGAACAGTGGGTACAACTGAACTTCCATCCATGTGGCCTTCCATAAATATATTTGTTGCATACAACAGCCATCTCTCTTTGGCTACTGACTAGATGTGATAGTTTGCTGTCCAGCAGTAAAGACTGTAAAACTACCCAGTCAGTTTAGGTATGTAGAGGTATTATTTCCCAGTTCCAGTAGCTATATTTGTCATGGAGAAATGTAGATTTTAATTTTTTAAAGACAATTCTGTTCATCTAATATTCCATTAAATGCCCTTCAGTGCTGGTGTACAATGCTTTCCAGACATCTCCAGTTAAATTGTTAACCACTGTGCTAACCAAAGAGGACAATTACAATTCAGTGTCACCCATTGCAAATAAAAAGGTTTGGTGCCTTGTGGTTTAGAACACGCACTTTAAAGTGAGGAAGCTCATGGATTTTCCAACTCCAGTCACTTCCTGTCTGTATCATTATTACCTAACAGGACACAGACCATGCCCTAGCATGCAGTCCAGACATCTTTGTGTATACACCACACGAGTACAGTTTCCTTTCAATTTAATACAGCATTAAAGCAGACAGTTTATTACCATGTAAAATGGGGCTATATAATTTACAAAATATATAAAATACAAGTGATTATAGTATACATGAATTCCGTAGTAAGAGGCATAGGGTAACAAATGTTATTCATGCACAGACCATGCATATGTTTGATGAAAAAAAACTCTGTCCATTATACGCCAAGGGTGTGTATATATTAAAAAAAACAAAAAAAAAAACTGTGCTCTCACTTCGAGTCTTCAGATTTGGATGGATCACTAGACTCAATCCTTCAGCGAGGGCAGTAATAGAAGAGATGTATATGTATACAAATATATCATTCCTCCTTCTAACAAATAACAAAAGGTGCTGATTCAGATGGAATGTTTGTTGGAGAAAAGTTTTAAAACTGAAGGATAAAAAGAAGATTTAATGTTTGTCCTAAAGCGTGCATCTATTTTAATGCATATTGGTGGCCTTTCAGACACATTAAGATTGAATCCTGGATAAGTTCCCAGTGTCCATGTAGCCTTCAGATAATTGAACCCCACAATAAAAAAAACTAAAAATAAAAAAAAGTGGAGTGACAAAAACGCATCTGCATTTCACTATCCATTCAAATTTCAGCAACAGAAATTTAAGAGCCAACATAAGTTACCATAAATTTTAAATATTTGCACAAAAAAAGTACCAAATTTACAGAAATAAAAACAGTCATCTCCAATAACAGGGGAAGTTTGTAGCTTCACACCGTAGTCATCAGTTTTAAAGACCCAGATCTAAAGCGGAGAATTTTCTTCTTAAGGTTATGAGACGCCTTAATTTTGACAAAGGCCTTGGCTGTGGTTTTCAGTTGAGACGCAGTGGGTGTTTGCATAGGAAGGGTATTTACAAACTGGGACCATATTAGCCCCCCACTTTCATCAGAATCACTTGAAGTTGTGCTTTCTCCAACAAATTCCACTTCACTCAGACTAGACTCACTGTCCCCAAAACAATTGGTTGTATAGTTGCTCTTTTCATCTTCACTGGTGTCCACGACTGTAGAATGAAACAGAGACTCACACTCGGCAGAATACTCTGAGTCGGTAGCTATGTAAGTATATGGGCTGGCATAGGGGAGTGGAACTTGTGCATAAACACCCACCACCTCTCTTTGGTTTCGTCTTCTAGCTCTCCTTAGAGCTTCTTCATAAGAAATCTCAGCTGAAGACTTCCATCTCCGGTAATCAACCCTCTTATGTTTGGGTTTGGTCAAGACCACGTCCTTTGTGTGTCCATGAGACTTATTTCCAGATTTAGCAGTGCCTGGGTTTTTGCCTACAATACCACTCTCTACCTGAGAATGAACCACTTTTTTACCTCTTGGAGAGACTCTCTTCATTTTTTTGTTTGTATCCAAGTCATCAGGAAACCTGCACTTCTTAACCACCACTTTGCTCTTTTCTCTTAGTGTCAGGGAACCATTTTCAACCATATGCTGAATGTTGGCCCTGTGCTTCAAAGTGGAGCTCTTGACAATCTTCAAATTTTTGGAGCTCTTATGGAGTTTAACACCCTGTTGCTGGGCTGGTATGTAATGGGCATTTACCAATAGCCCTTCATCCAGGCTCTGGGATGAGGAGCCTTCACTCTTTAAGTCCAACGGTGGCCTTTCATCAAGAGAAGACGCTGTGTGATAAATCTTTTTTGGTGGTGGGACAACTTTGATCTCTTGTGGTGGAGGTATATTCCCCTGTGGAATTTCCTTGAGAGATACATTAAAAAGAGAATTGGGTGCATTAGGAAGATGATTGTTGGATGCATTGGAAATCAGATTAATTTCCTTTTGAACAACGTTTGAGGTCACAGATACAAGGCCCCTTCCCAGACCTTGGGACACAGACTTCACAGTGTTTCGTGGATTGTTTTGGCTTTGAAGTTCATTGACATTACATTGGGGGTAGCCTGGGATGGATGGCATCCTCTTACTTTCCAGCTGTTCAATTGGAGATTCTTTTGAGCACGGTTTTAGTGAAGAGTAAGTGCTATTATCCAAAGAGGTTATTCCAGTGGAATGTAAACATGTTTGTTTAGAATTCAGGTTAGTGGAGCTGCTATGAGAAACACCACCAGTCTGTTTGACACATATACTCCCATGTCGTAAAATACCCTTGACGGGGTCTGCATTTACACTTGTTCTTGGCTTGTTACTCCTTACAGGATGTGCTTTTTTCTGAATTACACCTAAAATGTAACCGTCCAACTTTTTAGTGGAAGAGAGGGGTACAGAGCACAAACTGCTTGGCTGGTGAAAAGAGCTTTCTGGTTTTAAGGAGTCGAGTTCAGTTACAATGCCGCCATCATCGATGTTGGAACCAATGTCTTTTTCCTCCCTCATGTTGCCCAACATGGGTGGTAGAAGAAACATTGGGCTTTGCACTGCTACGGCATGTAGTGGGCTAGGGTAGCGATACACGTCACTCCCGTTTTTAGACACCAAATCACACTGATACTTAGGGTGAACATCTGCTACCGCCTCCAGGGAACTAGAATGTGATGCTGAGAAAGAGCGGCGAACTGTGCCAGTTGCTTGGACTTCATACTGGCCTTCTTTGACATCTAGCCACTCCAGGAAATCATCTGTAACAGATTTGAGTTACTAAACAATTCTAAATCGGGATGCCAAAAGATGCATTTCATGTGTAGAGTGGGGGTGAAACCACACACCCTAAAAACAAAAACATGCTGCACCTCTAGAATCATACTGGTTTATGCGATCAAATTCTAATCTCCAAATAGATCTCATAAGAGAACACAAAAACACCTCTACTATGTTTAATCTACATGGTGACTTGCCCCAATTGCCTACTAACCCACAGAAGCTTTTCCACTACAGAGAACATTATGGTCTCCATCTGCTGTTGGAGGGCATCAAAAAAATTGTTCCCCATTTACCAAGCAAAGGTTTGAAACAGCTTGGTGGTTAAATTACTCTCCATATCGTCTTAAACTGAAGAACGTTCATTTTCAGAAGGGAGGGGTGTATAAATAAAAATTAAAAAAAAAAAACATTTAATTGGTAAAATAATAATAATACTTAGAATAAATATATTTTAATTATACTAGGGTAAATAACAGAAAATTATTGCTAAGAAAAATCTGCACACAAAATGCTTTTGTGTTTTAGCTGTTATGCATTGGTAAAGCTCAACGCTAATGATTCATAGCCATGCGATTAGACTATTGGATTGTAAGCACTTCGGGAGCAGGGATGCCTTTTCCTAAATGTTACTTTTAGGTCTGAAGCGCTTCTTCCCATTTGTTATTTATATGATTGCCACGTGTATTACTGCTGTGAAGCGCTATGTACATTAATGGCGCTATAGAAATAAAGACATACGTCACTTTACAGATCTTTTCAAGCAGACTACTGACAGAAAGTGGTATTGGAGTAAAGAGACTTGCTTGGGCTCAGCAGAGTGTAATGCTTAATTCCCAGCGATATTTCAAGTTATCCACATATCGCTCAAAAATACCAATAAGAAATATATTTAAAGGGAAAAAAAAAAAGGACTTTCAAGTAAATGGCGACAGGAATGTCAATGCCCAAGCGGCGAGCCCACCGCGTTACAAAGTCTTACGTCATATCTATAGGGAAAGCACTTACTCAAGCAACACCTGCTAAACTCCCTGTGCCGTGCCATTAACCAAAATGAATATCATGAAGTTAAAGTACTGGCATAACTGTCCTACAATTTTAATAACAGCTGTGCAGGCAGGTTTGTCAACCAGAGAGAATATGCAATTTCTGCTCCCAAAATATATTAACAATTAAAGGGGAAGTGTGGTGGGAAACAAAAAAAAATTAAAAAAAAAAAAAAGTTACCTGCAGACTTTGGCTGACCATCTGTGATATTTAATGATGCTTCTAGAGGGCTGCAAAAGCAGGTGCCAGACTGGCAGCTGGATAAACATTCACTGAAAACCGAGTTGGAGGAATTGGAGAGAGATCCTGAGGTCCCATCACTCAGCTCATAAAATCCTATAAATAAAACATGCATTCTTGTATCAGGAAAAAAAGAAAAGAAAATGCATTGCAGATGTACAGGGAGTTATTGCAGACTTCAATCTGAAAAAGGGGTTGACCAGAAGAATTAAATGAAATTGCCTCATTATCAGTCATGAACCATTCAATACCAAATTTGGCAAGTTGGTTTAGAAATTAAAAAAAAAAAAAAAAAAAAAGTTGACAATAATGGTCTTTTTACAACTGACGTCAATCTTGCAAGCAGTCGTACAACAAGTTATAATTAGGATGTTGTATTTATGCTTCAGATTATACAGGCACATACAGGGCACGCAGAATGGTTTAGATAGAGTAGTGTCATATTATTCTAACTTTGCAGCGTGTCATCAGAATTAATAACATTATTTTCAGTGAATATAAAGAACGGCAAGCAATTCTTTAACCCATACAAAAACATCTAAAAACAGCAAAACCTTCCAACGGATTCACTATTTATGTTATGGGAATTCTACCGATTGTTACATTTTATATGCACCAGAGACTTACCTGAACTAGGACGGCTGTCCGTCTCCAGGTGTTACATTTTATATGCACCAGAGACTTACCTGAACTAGGACGGCTGTCCGTCTCAAGGTGCTCGTCGGCGGTCTTGTCAACATCGAGTTTCAGATCATTTATTTGCTTGTCTAATTCATGGAGCTGACTTAACAAGCCGGCATCTCTCTTCCTCAAGCAGTTCTACAGCAACAAAAGGGGGGAAACAGAATGGTTGGTAAGAAAACAGAAGTGGGCCTTTACGAAATTTATTATATGTTGTTAAACACACATTTTAAAACATAACCCTTTCATAATTGTCCTCAATATTTCCCGGTACCAAAAAAAAATAAAAAAAAGTTGGATCAGGGGTGGGCAAGTCCAGTTCAAAGGCCACCAACAGGTCCATTTTTATGGATATCCCTGCTTCAGCACAGGTGGCTCATACTGGAAACCTGACCTGTTGGTGGCCCTCGAAAACTGGAGTTGCCCACCCCTGGATTAGATACTATATGCGGGAAAAGGTTAGAAGTAGGAGTGGGAAATGGTTGAGGTTTGCACTAGGGAAAGGTATCCCATCAGATTTGGGGCATTGCTCTTAATGCAATAGCTAGAGCAAAGCAAGTCATTCTGTACTTCAATGTGTCCAATAAAAAAGCAAAAAACAAAAACACTTAGGAGACCCAAATATCCCAGATAGAAGGAACAGTCTTAATGTTTAGTGAAAATGGGGATTTCAGGAGAAGTCACATTTTTATAGAATCAGCAAGCACTCACATTGTTTGTAGAGGCTATTTGTGTTTTGGGTAAGAGACACACTGACGGTCAGATGAGAAACAGACATAGGGAAAACACTTCTATATACGCCTATATCAAATGCATTGTATGCAGACAATGCATCATTTTACTGGCCTCTCTATTCTGGCGTAATCCCTCATCTGTGGCACATGAGCCGCACACACCAAATATGTCACAGGAAAACAATAAAAATGCAACCAAGGAGATTTATTTTTAGGCAACTGCAGAGCTATTTTTTTTAAGGGGTTTTAATTTTGTAGTACAGTGCAATTTGATTATAAATGTGTTTGCAAAGCCCACTGCATTAGTCAGATATCCTTATCTGCAGAAGTGACCCCCACACATTGTAGCATTACAAGTCACTGAAGGAGTTAATAGTCTCCCATATGTGGGTTGGGGCTGTATCGTACATGTTGGCTGGAGTCTCAGCTGACATAGTGGCCTATTCACTGCGTTTTGCCGCAGGCACAAAGAGGAGAAGCGCAGCCCCCCCCCCCCCCCCCCCCCCCAGTCCATACACAGCTGCACCAGATGCATTCAGGTGGCTGCGAGATCGCCCCCTGCTGGTCACGGCCCTCATTGCACACCAGGCTATAAATAGGATTTATTATAAAAGCGCAAACGCCAATCCCGTTATAATCCAGAGAATTTGGCTTTATTCCCTCCTATTTGTAAATGCCATTTTCTTTAGGGATAGTTTCACAGGCAACTACATACACTTATGAATAGAAAACGTGACTTTTAGTGGTTAATATGGGGGACAGTCCTTAGAAAATCACCCTGTGCATGAACAGCAGAAATCCACGCGTGTGTGGAGCAAACCCCCGCATTACACTCAGAACAAATACAGGGATCACACGGGGAAACCCTACATGGATTTAGGATGACTGATCAGTCAGCAGACAGGAATTCGGTCCCCTGCAACCCCCTACACACGCTAGGTGAGCTACATGTGCCCCATACATATCAGCATTACCCTGCACATAGTGATAACCATCTACCTACCCCTGACCAGCATTAACCACCACCCCCCCCGTCCCTGATTACCTGCCCCCTGCACAGCCTTAACCTCCCCCCACCCCTACAGCCTTAACATTCTCCCTCACTACCTGCCCCTATTCACCCCTCCCCACTACCTGACCTCCCCCCACCATGCATCGACTTCTCCCCACTACCCCCTGCACAGCCTTGTCCACCCCCCCCCCACGTCCGCTTATTGCCCCCTCTCACCCCCCCCCCAAAGTCGCTGCTATTGCCCCCTCCCCCCCCCCAAGTCCGCTTCTTGCCCCCTCCCCCCCCCAAGTCGCCTTTTCTGCCCCTCTCCCCCCCCCCTCCCTGCGCCTACCAATTGTTTTTTCAGCAGCAAGATATTATCCTCCAGGAACTTCTCCTCCAGGCTACGCGGTTTGTCCCCCCCAGCGGGGGCATCTCCGGCCCCCCGAGATGCCCCGGGGCAACTCAACGCCGTGTTGACCAGCAGCTCCTGCCTGTGCCGCAGGTAGCTCAGCTCGCCCAGCCCGGCCAGCGTGGCTTCCAGGCGCTCCCGGGTGCGCTCCGAGTCCGCCTCTCCCTTCTCTTTGCGCCGGGCGCAGCTGCCCTGTGGCTGCCCCTCCTGCCCCGTGCTGGGCTTCATCCTGGGGGAGACCGTGCAATGCAAACACTACCCCTTCCTCCCAACGCTACAACATCTGCCCCGGGCTGGGGCAGGATAAAATAACACCCTCCCTATGAAAGGAGTCTGGTTATAAGGCGCAGATCTGCGCCCGGGTCCACCTTCCAGTGTCACTGGGGCGATGCACGCAGGGTTATTATGTTGCACATATCCCCTTTCAGTGGGGGAGATCCAGGTGCAAAGCTCCAATCCTCCAGCGGTTTAATGCTGCACCTTGGTCATTAATAAGCCTGGTGTAGATTTGGGATCTGCTGCCCCCCACACCTCCCTCCTGGGGTGGATTTGGGACCTCCTGCCCCCTGTGGCAGCGCTGCGGGGCTGTGTGACCTGCTGCTCCCCCGGCTCAGCTCTCTCTGCAGAGCAGCCTGCAGCAGCGGCCGGGTAATGTACAGCGGGGTGTGACGTCACGGCCAGCCCTTCCTCCTCCACATCCACACACAGGAGGAGGTGTGCAAGGGGGAGTCCCACTGTTACCCTGCCACTGTTACCCTGCCACTGTTATTATAACACTGCCACTGTACACTGCCACTGCTCACCGTGTGTACAGACAAAGATAGTGCTATATATGAAAATAGCCGTGTCAGTCCAGTTGCGATAGTGCAGAATAAATGAGTTCTTCAGTATTAGGTGATACCTTTTTTTATTGGACTAACAATTTATGGTGGGTAAAAAAAAAGGTGACAAAAACCCTCCACAGCAAAGCATATAGCAAATGGAAATATTACTGTATGCTCATTTGCATGTCTTAGACAGGTCGGCAACCCTGCCTTTCACCATTATCACCCAGCATACAGTGTATCCACAGCAGCAAGGGATTCTGAGAAATGACAGGCAAATGAGCACACACCTTTTGCTTCAAATCCATTTTGACATGGTACTCTATAAGCTTATGCTTGCTGCATTGCACAGCTTTTCAGCACAGCCTGGGTTATGATGCATAGTCAGTAAACCTACCCACAGATTTTTTTATATATATATTTTGCGCTATTAATATACCGTAATACATGTGACATAATATAAATAACACATCATGGGAAGAAGCGCTTCAGACATAAAATTAACATTAGGAATAAGAGTCCCTGCCCCAAAGAGCTTACAATCTAATTGTATATGTTGTAAAGGTTTATGTTATTTTTATGTACTTGGACAGAAATGTAGTAAATGCTATATATAAAAAAATGTATTGTTATTGAATTGTATGTATATCTTTATTTATATAGTGCCATCCAGGAACATAGCGCGTCACAGCAGTAATACACGTGCCATAATAATATAACACGTACAGGGAATAAGCGCTTCAGACATAAAATAGGAAAAGGAGCCCATGCCCCGAAGAGCTTACAATCTATGTGACCTTTCCCCACCCCCAACACATACACACACCTCTCACACTCAGGATGATATCATGGCTCACGGAGAAAGTTATGGGGGGCTATGGATCAAGGAGCTAAATGAATGCATGTAGTGCCATTGTTATCTCTTAGGCTTCGGGCTTAGCGCTTATGCGCTGACCCGTGCTGAGGCGCGCTGCTGCTCGGCACTGAGCCCCTGCAGCCGCAATGAGAGCGGCTTTAGCAGGGGCTCGCGCACGCTTGGGGAAGCGTGTGTCTGAGGGCGTTTTGAAATTTCCCCGCTTGCCGGAGCGCAAGGGCCGGTCACGTGAGCGGTTCGCCCAATGAGGGCGAACCAGCTCCGTGACGTCACTGACCCGCCCCCGTCCCGCCCCCTGATGGCGCGCTGTGTAAGGCCAGGGAAAGCACCGCTTTCCCTGAGCCTCAGCGCGCCTCCGCACTGTTTGGGGCACTATGTCCCAGGCCTTAGGCTGCGGGCAGGGGGACGCTCGTGCTTAACGCGATCCGACTGATTATTCTGAATGCACTTTTCCAGGGTGCGCGCGTGTGACCGTGCCCTTGCCGCTTGCTGAGACAGTCAAATTTGATTTTGCTGCTCGCTGTTGCGTCACGTGAGCAGCTCGCCCACTGAGGGCGAACCTGCTCCGTGACGTCACGGCCGTGCCCCTCGACACCCCCCGCGCACGCAACAGGACACAAATCGCCGGAGCAAAATCAGCGCTGAGCTCGAGCACCAGCACGCTCTCATTCACCCTGGCCGCAGCATAAGGCCTTGGCCATGTTTGGCGCTTGCTCGCTCTCACTTGCTGCCGCTCGCGCTACCAGGAGCTTTTTGCTGTCCTTACAGAGGAGTCAGCAAGCGCTTGGGAGGCGGGTATCACTGTGTGTGTGTGTCACTTGGTAGCTGTCAGTGTGTGTGTGTCACTGGGGAACGTGTGTGTGTGTGTGTGTGTGTGTGTGTGTGTGTGTGTGTGTGTATTCTATACTAATATTTTTAAAATATAAAAAAAAGACGTGGATAATAATTATTTATACATTGTGCAACTTTGTAAATATATTCATGCACTCGCGCTGCACACACGCATACACACACCACACAAGGCACACCCACACCAACCCCACAACACACACACACACACACACACACACACACACACAACACAAAGGCACACACACACACACACATGCATACACATACACACACATGCATACACACACACACACACATACACACACACACACACATACACACACACACACACACACATACACACACACACAATGCACAAACACAGACACACAGACACACAGGAGACATGGATCGGGGCAGAAGGGGGACAGGGATCGGGCAGAAGGGGGACAGGGATCGGGCAGAAGGGGGACAGGGATCGGGCAGAAGGGGGACAGGGATCGGGCAGAAGGGGGACAGGGTTCGGGCAGAAGGGGGACAGGGATCGGGCAGAAGGGGAGCAGGGATCGGGCAGAAGGGAGACAGACCATCAGGGGGCGGGCCGGGGGCGGGCGCGTCACTGGCCGGGGGCGGGCCAGTGACGTCACGGAGCTGGTTCGCCCTCATTGGGCGAACCGCTCACGTGACCGGCCTGTCTCGCCGGCAAGCGCGCGGAAGCGCAGGTGAGCCCCTACTAAAGCCGCTCTAATTGCGGCTGTAGGGGCTCAGTGCTGAGCGGGAGCGCGCGTCAGCACGCTTCCGCAAGCACGCTTCCGCAAGCACGCAGGGAACATGTCCGGGTCCTAAGCGTCAATGTGCTTTGCTACAGTTTTTTGTAGCATGAGCTTGCGATTTGTGGGGGTTGCAAAATGAGGAGTTTCATGACCTGCAGATTACGAGATGTTCAAATTGCGCTCCTCTGTGCGTCACTTAATTCGTTAAGTGGGTTGTTCTTTAAGATCCGTTACGAGTTAACGTGCCACTGATTGAGCCACCTATGCTGAAGAAGGTATATCCTGAAAACCTGACCCGTTGGTGGCCCTTGAGGACTGGCTTTGGCCACTATTGGCTTCGTGTGTTTCTGGAGTCGGTCTGGAAGATTCACACAGGTTTAAGGTTTTTCGAAACGCATTGTTTTAATACGCAGGCATTCAAGAAAATGTGACAAAAACGGCAATATAATGAAAAATGAAAGAAGACGAAGAAAAGATGAAAGTTAAACAAGAGAAGGCAAATATGTTAAAATAAAAGAAGAGGGCTTAGAAGTAAAAAGTACTAGAGTTCCAGCACCTTTTTCCAGGGATCAGCAATAAACCCCACAGCGATTAATGATGAAATGATTAGGAACTAAGCCAGAGCACTAACTGGAGAAACTTTATTTGCGAGCACATTTCCTTTTCGTGCACTGTAGGGGGTGTGGGAGTCATTTTTCTTTGCGTTACATCCATCACTGCGTATCTTTCAGGTAAACTTTACAGGTACCACCTCTAAGATCCTGTCTTGTCCATAACTGGTCTTCTTCTGCAATAATAACCCCTGCCCCGCCCGAGGGACAGTGCATTGAGTTGCAGGCCCCTTCTGCCTGAGAAAGGGTTAAGTTATTCCGTCTAGAAGGTTTATTTGTCTTGAGGGTAGCTTCACTCCTAATAATGTTTTTGTTTATTGTTGTTGAGCCTAATGAATTGAAGAGGTGGGAGCCTTCAAAGTGAGGGCAGCCACAGTACACTCTTGAAGTCCTTTCTTGCGATGGTAGCCAGATTGTTGCCGTGACAACGCGAGAGAGCCCTTGAAAATCAAGGGCTAGTGTATAAACATCAATAGCTTTCTGGGGGGATTTGATGGGTTCTATAGATTGGTCCTACATTATGCTCCTTAAAAATTAATGCTATCGTCATTGAAGACATGAGAGTTGCAGTTCTGAGTTAAACCAAAGGAACTAAGTGTCACTGATCTATTTTTGTCAAGAGGGCGATATAGCCCGAAATGTTGAGTTTCATGCTTGGGTATCAATTCTTGTGTTAGGTATATTTTTGGTTATGGTGTTTTTTTTAATAATTATTTGTGTGTATGTATTATTCATATTATTTTTTGAAACATTATTATATTGGATATATATATTTTTATATTATTCTATACATTTTGGTAGTGTATATATGTATGCATGTGCTTATGTGTATGTATTGTATTGTATTGTATGTCTTTATTTATATAGCGCCATTAGTGTACATAGCGCTTCACAGTAGTAATACATGTGGTAATCAAATAAATAACAGATAATATAAATACCAGATCATGGGAATAAGTGCTTTAGACATAAAAGTAACATTTCGGAAGAGGAGTCCCTGCCCCGAGGAGCTTACAGTCTAATTGGTAGGTAGGGAGAATTGGTATGTATGTATATCTTTATTGATATAGCGCCATTAATGTACATTGCGCTTCACAGCAGTAATACACGTGACAATCATATAAATAAATAACAAATAATACAAATAACATATAATGGGAAGAAGCGCTTCAGACATAAAAGTAACACTTAGGAAAAGGAATCCCTGGCCCAAAGAGCTTACAATCTAGTGTGTTAGTATTGTCCTGTTTTCGCCTTCTTTCTGTACAAGACAAATGCTGAGGGGTTCTAAATAAAAGTCCTTTACAATAACCAGTGAGCCAATACATTTACCATTTATGTGTTGTTAAAGAGGCAATCGAATTGCAAGGTTTTTTTTAACATAGGATTGAAGCCGGAGGTGTCCGGAGCTGAACCCCATTAATTTCAGCTCTGGGGACCCCCTGCTTCCAGAGATACTAACTTCCGTAGGGGGCGCCGGTAGCAGTTCCGCTCAGCTAGCAGGGATCACGTAATGGCGGCTTTTCTAAGCTTCCGCGCGCCCTGTGGGCCAATAGGAAGCTGCGATGTCATCCAGTACGGCTTCCTATTGGCCCACGTGACGCAGGAACTTTAAAAAGCAGAGAGATACCAGCACCCCATTCGGAGGTACATAACTCTGGAAGCAGGGGGTCCTCGGTGCTGAAATTAATGAGGTTCAGCTCCAGTGACCCCCTGCCTTAAACCCAGGGCCGCAGACAGCTTTCCCGGGCCAAGGACTAAAGTTTCAACCGGGACCTCCAACCCACGTGTCGACGGCCTTGCAAGAACCCCCCCACGCCTCTTCAGTTTCTCTTACATCCCCCCCCCCCCACCCCTCACACACCACCTCGCTCTCACCCCTCTCTTACACTCCCAGTCACTTTTTCCTTCTCCCCTGTATTTCTCCCCCTCCCCACACTCAATAACCTCCCAACACACACACACACACACACACACAAACACAAACATGGCCCCCCCCCCCCCCCACAACCCCCCCCCCCCCCCCCCAGTGCACAGGAGGGCCCTGCAGGCCCGCGGAGGCCTAAGAGAGGGACAGATGGGCAGTGCCGAGAGAAGGGGAGGGCCCTTCATGCCTGCAGGCGAGGAAAGAGAGATAGATGGGAGGGCCCAGGAAAGGGGAGGGCCCGGCTTGCCTGCAGAGATAACTGTGGGTTGCCGGCAGGGAGGCCGTCCTCTTGCCTGGTTGGGCCCGGGACAGCAGTCCCAGCTGTCCCCCCCTGTCGGCGGCCCTGCTCAAACCTATGTTAAAAAAAAAAAAACACAAATAAATCACCCGCATTTATTGCTCCTTTAATATGTTTTTGACTTTTTATAAAAACAGGAAGAAGAACAGATGGCTAATTTACTAAATATGTGTTAGTATGTACCTGAAACAGTCATGTCTTCTAGGTGCTAGTTTTACAAGCTGTTACAGTAACACTTTCAGTCCTGAGGGAGGCTCAACACCTTTCTCCACAAAGCTTTGCAGGCCTCGCCAGCAGAAATAAAGCGTGGAAACATGTACAGTGTAAATGTGAGGATTTTCATACTATACTAACCGTAAAACACACAGATATGTCATGTGTCAGTGAAAGGAAGGTAACTGGAAAATATGTTGCTTTATTATGATAAATGCACATGTTTAATGATGATGCTGAAACATGTGGTGTGATTTGCAAGGTGCCATGTGTTGACAAATTGTAAATGAGAATCACGTAATCAAATATCCATGAAAAGTGTTTAATTAAAAAAAGAAAAGTCTTGGGTTTGCGAAATTCCCATTAATATGAAACATGTTTTTTTAGTAACTCTTACCCTTGTGTACATCCAACCGCGGATAAAGTAGGCGCGCACGACGGAGACACCCTTACTTGGGAATTGGGGTTGAAAAACGATACTTTCCTAGGTGTAGGGGCTTATCAATCCAAAGCTTACCCTAAAAAGTCTTGGAACTGAAATGAACCTGCAGTTCCAAACGCTACAGCTCCCCTCTCTGTCCAAAGGGCTGGAATTCACCTGGTGCTTAGAATCTTAGAAAACTTTGAGAGACCTTGGAGAACACTGGAAAACACCACTCTATCTAATGGGCGCAAGGGGTTATAATACCTCTTACTTTCATTCAAAAAAATACTATAGCCCAATCCAAAGCGTGAGAAATTTCTCTGCCCCCAATCAGAGACAGTAGCAAGAAAATGAATCAAGGCAGATACCAAGACACGTGGAGGAGACGCCGAGCTGTTCGTTGCTTCTTGCGGCCGCAATTAGGAGCACCTGTGGCGGAGCGTCTCCATTCCAAACCTAATCGCGATTCCTGGAGAGGAAGGGGCGGTGAGATCATCATATGCCTGTACCTCTGATTCCTTATTGCCTGATATTTTCTTATACTTTGTAAGTGAGCACTTGTGAAGTGTTTTTTAATTCATTAAATTGTTGCACAGTTCGCGCTATGGTGTGTTCTTGTCCTCTGCTGTAGTTACCCTATCCATCCCATCCTGGTCCCCAGACGCCCCTCTACGTGGGACTACTGTTCGTGTACACTCTATGTGTGAAATGCCTTTACTCACTGTCTGCTTGTGAGTATAACCTTTGCAGAATTTCATAGGATTATCATTTTTGTGCTTTACAGTACTGTACTATTTTTGTGATCTCTCCTCCTTTACATGTGCATGGTGTCCCGCTCCCTTGTCACCTCTACCCACTACGTCCCAATCAGAGACAAACTGGCAGAAAACCCAGGGTTACCTGGAAATCTGAATGAATCAAGGGGCATGGGTAATTTGGCACCTCTGGCCCTGGTTCCCTCAATGCCACCCGCGGTGACCGGCTCCTGCCAGTCAGGTGGGATCAATGGAAATGCAAAGAGCGTCCATTGGTCCCAGGATGTGGATACTTGTCCTTCCTTCCTTGCTGTCCAAATGGTCTTGACACCTCAGACACATCCTCTGTGGCTTTCATCTCCACCGTAAGAGTAGACACAGTGGCATCCAAGTTGGTAGCCCACTGGCCCACTCAGAACACTGGTTCTGAAAGTCCCAGCTCATTTCTGTGCACAAACAGATATGTTTTAAAACACACTGTTCCATAAAATATACACAGGTTCAAAATATCCTAAATCTTTTGGTTATGGGAAATAGAATAAGAAGCTGCACATTATTTCTTACTAGCCATATTCCCCAAACTCTATACAATATCGTAGGACTGGACTTTTAGAAGTCCCCTCACAACCTTGCAGATGATTGGAGTATACGTATACCGGTTCTGGATGACCTGGCCATTTACTGGGTATCCCCATAAACCTAGGGACCCCTTGACTGTTTCTGGGACACCTCACATCCCTATGCCCCATTTCCCTTTCTGGGCTGTGCTGAAGCATGGTTGGAGCACCTCAGAACCCCTATACAGGTTCTGGGTGACCTGGGCATTTACTGGGAATCCCCATTAACCTAGGGACCCCTTGACTGTTTCAGGGACACCTCACATCCCTATGCCCCATTTACTTTTCTGGGCTGTGCTGAAGCAGGGACCCCTAGAGATGAGTCGCGCAAGCGTTTTCAAGGGGAGATATTATCGAGACAATGTGTCTACATGCATCCAGGCGTCCTACCTGATTCCTGGGTACATTTTAGGGGAACCAGTAACTCTGGGCCCTGACCAAATAGAACACAATCTGACAACACTTTCTCCGCAACCCCCCCCCCCCCTTGAAACTCATACCACAGCAATCCCTGCTCGCTGGCATCCCTGGAAAGGTAAAAACACATCAAATTCTTTATTGTCGCATAATTACAGGTAATGCTTTTACAGCAGTTGGGTCCAAGAGCTGACACTCCTGAACCCCAAAACATGGATCAGAGGTAACCAAATGGGCTTAACCTTTATTAGTGAGCCTGGCTACCCCTTCACCGTAACAGGGGGGTTGTTTTAGGGTAAGGACTTAGGGTAGGGGGTTTAAGGGTAAGGGGGTTTCGGCACTTACCTTAGTGGTGAACTGGTTGGCAGCGGCAGGTTCCGACGGTGGGGGGAGTTGCAGCGAAACGTCCGCGACCAAATTTCCTAGACTGCCTCAAGACCCCCTCCTCCCCCCCAACAGGTCCGATTTTAAGGATATCCCAGCTTCAGCACAGGTGGCTCAATCAGTCCCTGCTTCAGCACAGGTGGCTCAATCAGGGGCTGAACACCGCTGCTTTACCCTATCATCAGACTGAAGGACCGATGACGAGTGTAATCCTCTCACAAGGTTGACACCTGCCGTGGGAAGCGGGTTTCCTTGTTTCCTGTGCAGTGATAATCCTTTAACGTACCTTTTTTGTATTTTTAAGCAGTGTCCTGAATGCCATTTTTTTTTTGCACTTTATTTTAATTTTATTTTTTTACTTCCCATAATAGATCTCTTGTCCTTTCCAACACGGTTTTTATTTTTTACATCTGATGCTTCGTTCAGGTGATATAACCGTTTGAATTATTAAGTGTCTGGGACGTTAAAATGAAGCTTCCCAGAGCCCAATGCAATATAAACATTGGGGCTCAACTCCAGTCCTCAGTGGGGAGAAAGAAGACTGTAAATAATATATAAGTTACTTAGAGGCTAAAGCAGGATTAGATCTTAAAGTGTTGACGTTCAGAGTCTAAAATATCCTCTTCATTCCCATTAAACACAAGTTAGGGCGGCTCATAGAGGAATCAATATACAAGGAAGCCATGAACAAGGTCACTACTCCGCTGGTAATCTACGACATCTGGTTATGGCCGTTTTTCCGTGACCAAATCACCGGTGTTAACCCTCGCCTCACCGCAGGGACCTTTTGTCGCTGGCCGCTTTACCGCCAAAGTAAGACCCTGACCTTACTCCTTACCATAAAAACCCTAACCTTTAATAGTAACGCTACCCCCTACCCTAAAAACCTTAACCTAAAACCCCTAGGGGGCTTCTCCAAAAATACTGGACACAATGGTGAAAGGTGCGACACACTCGACACACACACACACACACACACACACACACACACAGCGACATCTTTAGATATGGCATATGTTTTTCATCTGCTTCTGTCAGTCAGTGGAAGCTCATGAATATTCATGAGCACTCCTGCACTGACAGAAGCAGATGAAAAACATATGCCATATCTAAAGATGTCGCCCCCCCCCCCCCCCCCCCCCCGCTTTTCCTTGCATTTCTATTAAGACCAGATGTGGGACACTGGAGAATCTATGCAACAATATCCTTTAGTCCAAGCGGTTTACTGCAGTGAGCTTGGCAATTGACTTGGACGCTATGTCCAAAATCAACAGTCTCCCTACATTGCAGAGACCAACCTGTCAGGCCCTGGGGCGGCCAGCACTGTCAGGGATCACCACTGCCAGATGTTTTGTTGAAGAGCAAAACAGTATGAGGTAAAGTTGCCTCTTCCAAAACAGGATGACAGCTCTTACCTAGCCCTTGTGGATTTATACTTTCAACGGGGTCATCCTCCTTGATTTTCGGTGCATTCGCTCTTATATAAGATAAAGAATTACTTCAATAAGTTCTTCCCACTTTTATTATATTCAATCACTTAGCCAGTTCAAAGAGTTTATATACTGTGCGTGTGTATGTGTATGTGTATATATAACAAAGAGAAGCGCAGGCTCCATAGCATGTAACTGTTTAACAAATAAGTACATTTATTAAAACCAGCATCCCCAAGGAATTGCACTTACAGGATTAAAAAAAAGCAACCATACATGGGAGAGAAAACTCTAAATGGGGTCATCCACGGGGGTGGGGGAGTCCAGGAAAAGGCCTCGGGCATGAGTCGCGCTCTCACTTACCAGTGAGCCCCTGCAGCCGCAATGAAAGCGGCTTTAGTAGGGGCTCGCCTACGCTTCCTCAAGAGTGCGGAAGCGTAGGTCTTATCCAAATTTTAGATTTCGCGCTCATTGGAGCGCAGGGCCGGTCACGTGAGCGGTTCGCCCAATGAGGACGAACCAGCTCCGTGACGTCACTGGCCCGCCCCCCGACACGCCCCAAGGCCAGGGAAAGCACCCGCTTTCCCTCAGCCTCAGCGCGCCTCCGCACGGGCTGAGTCACCATGGACTCAGCCTTAGCAGGGTGCACCTGATCAGCTGGTAGCCACAACCAGCTCCTGTCACGAGCTGGCGCCAATCCGCTCTGCCTGTCAGTGCCTCCGCGTCCTCTGCTCCTGCTTTGGTCAGATACCAGCACTTGAAAATTCAGCTGGCTGGATCTCTGGAACACCCAGGACTCCACGTGCACGCACCCTCACATGATGACATCACCAGCCCTACGCGTTTCGTCACTTTGCGTGACTTCGTCAGGGGTTGTTTGATTGGTCAGTGACAGCCAATTACATAGGCTGAGTAGTGTAGAGCTATTCTCACTGAGTGGTTACTGATTCAACAAATTCAATAATTTGCATACAGGCATACCCCGCATTAAGATACGCAATGGGACCGGAGCATGTATGTAAAGCGAAAATGTACTTAAAGTGAAGCACTACCTTTTTCCCACTTATCGATGCATGTGCTGTACTGCAATCGTCATATACATGCATAACTGATGTAAATAACGCATTTGTAACAGGCTCTATAGTCTCCCCGCTTGCGCACAGCTTCTGTGCAGGTAGGGAGCAGGTATTGCTGTTCAGGACGTGCTGACTGGCGCATGCGTGAGCTGCCGTTTGCCTATTGAGCGAGATGTACTTACTCGCGAGTGTACTTAAAGTGAGTGTCCTTAAACCGGGGTATGCCTGTATTACATACACATTAATAATTAATGATTATTCACAATAAACCATAGTATTCAATTAGATTGTTCACACCAAACACTGAGAATATCTTAACTAATATTTTAAAGTAATCCCAATTTACTTAATATTTATTAATAATCTATTAAACCCATTTACTGAAACCAATCCTACATTCATCAAAAATTGAAACCTTTACCAATAACTAAATAATAATAATTATTACTATTATATGAAATCAATTCAAAATACAACTCCCTGTATATAGTGGGAACAATACAACACCAACATTCACAATAAATATAGTCATATTTGCATAATACATTTCAACCAAAATCTAAACACAGGCCATCCTATATGGGTAATTAATAATTATATTTTAAAAATAAATTTTAATAAAATTAAACATAAAAATAAAATTGATAATAAAAATGTATATAGAAATTGAACAGGTAATTAACTCTAGACTAGAGCCTAGCAACTATTTATAAACTTGAAATAGAAAAATGATTGTACTATAATAAAGAAACTCTCCAAGGACAACAGAGCCCCTAATAGTTATTTACTCTCAGAGTCTAGGACAAACGGAGAGATCAATATTATAACCTGAGCAGTGAGGCAAGAAACAGCAGAAAAAGACCAGACCTTGACCAGTGTGCTTGTGTCTATACATTCAGTCCTTTGGGTGAGAGTGTATCGAGAGAATATATCCAAAAGGATTCGCTCATACATAATGACTTGAACTTATCCCCACTTAGTTTGGTCTTGGGGATACTCTCAATCCCCATAATTTTGAGCCCCGTAGGGTCTTTGGAGTGGACTTGAGCAAAATGATGAGGAACACTGTGCGCCAGTACCCCCTTGACAATAGCACATCTATGTTCAAGGAACCTGACGCACAGTGCTCTTTTGGTGCGACCTACATATTGGAGATCGCACGAACAAGATAGTAAATAAACTATATAGGTGGAAAGACAATTGATTGGACTCTTTATTGTGTGGACAGAGTGATTGCTGGATGAGGAAGAAGTGTCTGAGACCCAAAGATGTCTGCACATAGTGCATCTGGATCTACCACACTTAAGGTTCCCAGGCACTATGTTTGCCCACCAGCAACTTGTGTAATATCACTCAATTTACTCGGGGCCAAAAGATTTGTAATATTTAAACCCCTACGAAAGACCAATGGTGCCGTGGAAGACAGTTGACCCTTGAGGTGTGGATCCGAAAGCAAAACCTTCCAATGGCGATTTATGATTGTTTTAATTTTGTTGGAATAGCCATTACATTTAGTAATAAATTTAACACCATGAGTGTTTCTATTCTTGCTTTCCAAAGCCATTGGTTGAACAAATTGTTTAAGTTTGGACTTAGCTAGCAGATCCACACGTTCCACAGCCCTTACCTTGTTGAATGCCTCCTGCACCAGTGCTGTGTTGTAACACTTCTGTGTGAAATTGTCGATAAGACGACAGGACTGCACCTCAAAGACCTGGTCAGACGAACAGTTCCTCCTATTAAATTGACTAAGGGGAATATTACACAGCCACTTTGAATGGTGACTGCTCGTCGCATGTAGATAGCTATTAACCGCCACGTCCTTGAAGTGCACCTGTGTGTTGATGTTAAGATCCAAACCTATCGACAATTCCAAATCCAAAAAGACTATGTGAGATGAACTGACCTGGTGGGTGAATCTGAGGCCCATGTCACTGGAGTTGAAGTCGGTCAATATCTGCTCGAGATCGCCCCGATCTCCATCCCATATGATCAAGATGTCATCAATGTACCAGCCATAGAACAACAGGCCCGCCCCCAGCCGTGCATTGGTCCAGATAAATCTGGTTCTATGGCCGGTACATTGATGATTACATGTGTTTAGATTTTGGTTGAAATGTATTATGCAAATATGACTATATTTATTGTGAATGTTGGTGTTGTATTGTTCCCACTATATACAGGGGGTTGTATTTTGAATTGATTTGATGTAATAATGATTATTATTCAGTTATTGGTAAAGGTTTCAATTTATTGATCTAATTTCCATATTTGATGAACGTAGGATTAGTTTCAGTAAAATGGGTTTAATAGATTATTAATAAATATTAAGTAAATTGGGATTAATTTAAAATATTAGTTAATATATTCTCAGTGTTTGGTGTGAACAATCCAATTGAATACTATGGTTTATTGTGAATAATCATTAATTATGAACATAAATAAATCATGGCACGGTGTAATATGTCATGTGTTGTTGTTCATCTGAGGTTGTATTTACCTAATTTTAAGACCTGCTAAGGAACAGATGATTGTTATTATGTCCTGATATGTAAAACCATAGAATTCAAAGAGGGTGTACTTTCTTTTTCACACAACTGTATATATATATAAATATATATATATATAAATCATCGACAAACTGGGCCAAAACCCACTCGCGCCCCCCCTGCCATGGCAACGCGACGGCGTGCGACGTCACGCTGGTGACATCCACGGCATCATTTGACGCTGTGATTCAAAAGGAGAAGGAGGGCGGCAGCCACATGTAAGCGCCACGGGGTGCACGCCTTATGCTATGCATTGTGATACATTTTACTAGATGAATATTACGGTCACCTTATTATGAAAGTCCGACTGATTTATATTTAGCCAGAGACAAAATCCCCTATTTAATTTGCAACTACATTTGGATGAAATCTTCCCAGGCAAAAGACCAGCATGAATCAGTGACACTTCGTTATGTGTGATATCACTAAGGCCCAGATTCATTCAGCTCCGTTAAATCAGTGTTCATAACTCCATATTATCATAATCAGTAACGAGCATTATGTTCCTGGAGGTTAACGCGAATCCACAAAGCTAATTATATGCGAAAACACCGTCCGTTAGGGCAGGGGGGCGCAAACTTTTTTCCCTGCGCCCCTCTGCCGGCTGTCCCCTCACTCCCGCGCCCCCCTCCCAACCTCAACTTACCCGCGCTCCGGCATAATGACGTCACGTTGCCATAGCAACGTGACGTCACATGACTTCGCAGCGTCATTTTGACGCCGCGTTGCCATGGCGACACAGGGAGGAAGCCGCCGGAGCCACGGTAAGTTAAGTTTACAGAGGCCCTGCAGCTCCCCCGGCACTTAATTTAAGTGCCTTCGGGAAGCGCGCGGGGCCTCTGTAAACCCCGCGCCCCCCGTCGGCAGTGTTGCGCCCCCCCTGGGGGTCGCGCCCCACAGTTTGCGCACCGTTGCGTTAGGGAGCTCATTAGCATAGTTTTAACGCCATATTAAGTTAGCACTGACTTGCGTTAGCTTCAGATAACATGGCGTTAAGCCGGTCATACCCCAAGGCGGCGTTACTCCCATGCAAACCCTGAATAGGTGTTTGATTAAAGTTAAAAAATAAAAGATAAGACAGGAGAGGAAAATAACCCTGTAAATAACAGTATGGTGGTTAAAACAGACCGAACTGTGGTCTTACACTTATCCTGCCCCTGTAACAGACCTATTCCAGGGCCTGGGTGGGAGTGACGCCACCTTTAGCGCTGACCTAACTAACGCTACGTTAAACCCCTGCGGTAACTATACCGGAGCGCTGAGGATCGGCGCTGTTAGGGGAACACCTCTTCTGTACAGTATATCATCAGCACTGACGTCCATTATACTAACGCAGGACTCGTTACGGCTGAAAGCAGCACTTAGCGCATCGTTACTGAGCTTTGAAGATCTCCGTTAGCACTTAACGAGAAGTTAACATCTCGTTAAGTCAATAACAGAGCTTAGTGGACCTGGGCCTAATGTGCTGCACAGGAGTTTGCACAGGGAAAGCTCCCACCCCTCTATACCCGCCCTTTAACAGACAATGGGCTAGCGCGCGTCTGTAAAACACTTGCCAATCTCTCCCTCATTCAGAGGTCCAGATGAAAAGACAAATATTTGCCTTAAAGGAGCAATTATTATTATTTAACATGGGTTTAAAGCAGGGGGTTCCGGAGCTGAATCCCATTAATTTCCGCTACGGGGACCCCCTGCTTCTCGAGGTACAGACCTCTCTGTAGGGGGCGCCGGTATCTCAGCAACGTTTAAAGCTTCTGCGTCACGCGGGCCAATAGGAAGCCGAAGCTGATGATTTCACGGCTTTCTATTGGCCCGCAAGGCGCAGGGGCTTTGATACTCAGCCATCACATGAACCCTGCTAGCCAACCAGGGCAGCTACCGGCACCCCTACGGAAGTATCTCCAGAAGCAGGGGGTCCCTGGAGCTGAAATTAATGGGGTTAGCTCCGGAGACCCCCTGCTTTAATCCTATGTTAAAAAATAATAACTAAAGTGCATGAATTGCTCCTTTAAAATTCTCCCCCCCAAAAAAATCGCTAGCTTGGATTGCCTCTAAGTCCAAACCAATAAAACATAAGATCAACGCACATCCTAACTCACTAAACCCCTATAAATACGATATCATTTGTTTAAGGACGACAGTCACATTGTTAAGTGGTTTTGTTTTTAAATATTGTCTTTTTAACCAACGGGCATTGCACCTTTAAATATGTGATCTGGGAGTATCGCGAGGGATACTGCTTGGCGCTGGAAGAGACGGGCGTATCTGTCCAAATCCATTTCCCGGATTTTCTCACATTTCCCCCCCTCCCCCCAAAATCCATTTCGCAGTGTAAAATCCACAAACTGATTTTGTCGGTTTTAATCCGCGCGGATTCATAAAAAAACGCCATTGGATAACCACCCATGGATGGATTTGTAGAATCCAATCCGCGGATTCAGCAATACATTGGCGGATTCTTAACCATCGCCAATGGGTTGCGGAATCCGTGGAGTGTATCAGTAATAACAATAAATAATCCGTAAAACGTGAATCCCCCCTTTGAGGTTGGACCGCTGAAAATCCGTGGCCCAAAGCAACTAAATATCAAAATTCGTTCCCCCCCCCAAAAAAATGGCCCCTCTCTAGGCACAGGTAGGGTACTCTGCCTGACATTCTTGTGCTAGGATACCAAGCCAGACCCAAAACCGATATGGCACAGCCCTGACACTAGGACTTTATTTCTGAAGCACCAGTCCAACCATATACAATGAAACTACAAGACTAGGTATCACCGACACTGTAGGACAGGGGAGTGCAATCTTTTTCTCCTGTGCCCCCCTGCTGGTTGTCCCCCTTTCCTCGCGCTCCCCCCCCACCACCACCCCTCCTTACCTTGGCTCTGGTCACATGACCCCGCTGCATCTTTTGACACCGCGTTACCATGGTAAGGAGAAGTTACAGAGGCCATTCGCTGCTTCCCCGGCATTTAATTAAAATGCCTTCGGGAATCGCGTGGGTCCTCTGTAACCCCCGCGCCCCCTGCAGAGAATCTCGCCCCCCCAGCCCCCCTGGAGAGCGTGCCCCCCAGTTTGCGCACCCCTGCTATAGGAGACATGTGCAGAGGTATAACCACGGAGACATATATGGGAAAATAAACCATGGCTTTTATTCAGCCCGCAGCTTTAAACAGCGCAGTGTAAGGCCGCACACAAATAAACAAACATCCTTTCCCTGTGTAAGGGGTAACTCCCTCTCCCAGTCCCTATCTGCAGGGCTGGGAGGATACGCCTCTTGCCAACCCATGACCCCAAAGAGGTAACTGTAAGCAGCGGGCTCTTTATATCAGTCTCTGGGTTGTGTCCGTTGGGGGGGGGCCACCTCTGGCAGATTCCTGTGTCCGCTGCACCCTGGATGTAGAGGGTCTGGTTTCAGGGTGTCTTGCTGGCAGCACGGTCCTTCTGTGCTCAAGAAATCCCCAGCAGTGCAAGCAGGAGCTTTTCTACCTGTCTGATGAGCCAGGTGAAGACTGATTAATTGTCTGTAGCTGTAATTAACCAGCTCCCTGCTGGACTCATCAGACCAATACAGGCTTTCTATTGAAGCTCTTTCAGACAGGGATTAAGATCCTGTCACAGACACCAACACAGAAATCACTACCATGTCAACACTTCGGGAGAAGGAAGGGGAGCAGTATTAATGGGGTGTAGGCTGTTCTGGCACAGAACAGGTTCAAGCCCATGTGATCTAAGGGTTAAAGAGCACTATTTGGAAACCTTTGAAGGCAACCGAGAAAGGTAGGGATTTGGGAAATAAACAAAAGCAACGATTGGGATCATGAAATGTCTTTTTTTTTGCAATGAAGAATAAGAAGTTGTTGCTTTTAAACTGCCAGTGGTATACCTGCAAAAAAATACACTGTCATGTTTTATCTGTTATCCGCTCCATAATTATGCAAAACATTTCAGGCCCTTAGAGTACAAAGTATTCCAGCAATTATTGGATTATGTTGCCTTATTATGACAAAAAAATGGTGGTGTTTTCATTGCAAAGTAATTTCCCCGCACCAGCCATGGATTTCCAACATGAAAAGCAGATGTGTGGGTGATTTCTAATACACTCATTCAATTTCTATTCCCATGTTTATGTTGCAAAAGTTCTTAAGTGTTCAGACTTATTGCCATAGATCGGGCGTGGAAAACTCCAGCCCACAAGGGCCACTAGCAAGTCAGGTTTTCAGAATACCCCTGCTTCAGCACAGGTGGCTCAACCAGTCCCAGTGGCTCAATCAGTCCCAGCACAGGTTGCTCAAGCAGTCCCAGTTTCAGCACAGGTCTTTGACTGAGCCGCTGATTGAGCCACCTGTGCTGAAGCAGGGATATCCTGAAACCTGACATGTTGGTGGCCCTTGAGGACTGGAGTTGGCCACACCTGTCATAATAGATGATTAAAGTAATCCCCAGTGCCCAAAGCAACAATGAAAAACACACCAGGTACCACTGAAATATCCCACAGAACTATATGTACGGTCAAATTTACAGGAAGGCGTCGTCATAAATTAGCTCGTGTAATGAATTCATTGTACATATGACTTACGACCGTCACCGTGGTAGTATTTTCACAGATTCATAACGTGCCATTCTCATGGTCCTTTCATCAGTAATGTTCCCAAATACTATAATTAGGTGTTTGTAAATGACACCCATTAAAAGTAGGAGCACATATAAAGAACAAGCGTGTAACCACCATAATGGAAACTGGTCAGTGACCTAAGGTAACATCTAGGAGGAAAAAAAATTGACCAAAGGTCAAAGATCATACTGGCCTTGTCATATCCCTCAAAATCCAGTCGAGTACCATCTTTCTCCCACGATGGTCATTTCTTCTTGCGATATGTCCGGCCCACTGCTATTTTAATTTCGTCACCCTTGTTTGATTTCAAAACTATTCATTCTTTTTTCCTGTCTCTTCGGGTCAATACATCTTTCTGGGGAGGAGCACGGAATCGTCAAAGTATAAAATAAGAGAGAGCAGGTACATAGTGCAATAATGCAAGAAAAATACCGCAAAATTGGTGACTTAGAATCTTGAGGTTCCACGACTCACATGTTCAACGACTCACATGTTCAACGACTCACATGTTCCACGACTCACATGTTCCACGACTCACATGTTCCACGACTCATATTGCCACAATTCAAAACAGGCATCGGTGTAAATCCAGGAATCACTCCACCCCACTAACGGGTAACGGTCCCCTCCAACCAATCCACGTCCCTCCCGGAACAGAAGATGACACTTTATACTTGATGACCCTCACCACAAGAGGACATACCATTCAAGAACTACGAGGATGTTCTATTTTGGGGGTTTGAGAAGCATATCTCCATTTATTTCCTACTCACCATTAATCACATATTGTCACTTTATATACTTTTGTCACCTTGGGTTTTAAAGCGCGCCCGTTTTTCTCACCTTTTTGCCCTTCGGGTAATACCCTGCATACAGCTCTCCATACTTCCAGTTTTCTGAAGCTTCTGAATGGTCTTCGCATGTAGGGTCCAACTTTCACATCCATACTTGAGCGCGGGCAGTGTACGCTGGTCTAACACTTTCCTTTGGAGGCACAAGATTGTCTTGTCTCTTCCAAATACGCTCCACCCCATCTTCAGTCTCCTACTGTTTTCAGTTGAATGATTTCCATCCATTGATACTCACCGGCCAGGGTAGACACTGTCTTCGACTTTTTAAGATCTATTCTATTTATTGCGATCTTTGTTGAGTTGACACATTTGTTGGACACTTTGTCTTTGCTGAGATTCATATAAAGGCCCATCTTCTTACTTGCTTTGGCGAGTTCTCTGATTTGTTACATATATACATATAAATTGAAGGTTAAATCAATGAAAGCACATTTTTGGACCAACTATCTTTTTTTATTTGAAAATACAGCTCAACCCCCTTATAACCCTTGGGGTCCAAAAAAATCACATCGCGTTATAAACGAATCGCGTTAGAAATAATGTACAATTGTATGCGTTGTACAATTAAGTATTTAAGACCCCAATAATCGTGTTGTAAAGTATTCATGAATCCGAAAACTGGGAGCCAGGCTTGCATCGCGTTATAAGCGGATCCGCGTTGTAACGGATCGCGTTGTAACGGGGTTAAGCTGTATTGTATTGTAAATATACCTAAGGCTTCTATTTAAAAAAATACTCTTTGAGACATACGTTTCATTTTCAAATATGTCCAGTGATACAATAGAGGGGATACATTATGAAGACAGAACCTTAGAACCCCCGCCCCCCCCCCAAAAAAAAAACTTAAAATGCTAAAACTCAACAAAATCTTCCAAGATTACAACCATGAAAATATAATTTTATTGACACACATTGTCTGCATTAGCTACAGAAAACACCAAGACGAAATCCTGTTTAACTGCAAAGTTATACCCTTAAAAAGCATGTGCTTATGTGCAGAATGTATAAGCAATTCTGATACACGGCTCAAAATCTCCTATAGCACAAGCAAGCCGCTGCATAGAGATGCAAAGCTTTAACTCGCAAACATGGCTGGCTTTACTACTAAAACAGTTCAGCATTATGAGTCTGGTTAATACTGTATAAATAAACCTGGTTTATGTCCTCTAAATAGAGCATTTACTGCAAGAGAAATAGCGATTCATCGCTGGGGTAAACAAAGCAGAGAAGAACAACGGCCCTTTTTGTTTTCCATTTCTAATGGCGTTTTAATTCTCCTGCTGATTTTATTTTATATTCTAGCAAGAGAGTAACTTTGTAGCATTTATTTAGCTGCATCAAGAGTAAAACATAGAATGCAAATTCAAATGACTACGGTTTTCTTATTGTGGTAACTAATTCTAAAGCAGCAGTTCATACCACTCGACATACATATATATATATATATATAATTAGTGCACCTGATCGGATGATTACCGCATACAGCTCCTGCCACGAGCTGGCGTCACCTCGCAGCGTCTCACTGTGCCTCTTGTACTTTCCTCCGTTTCAAATTGGATACCGGCAGTAAGAAAATCAGCTGGCTGTATTGCTGAAGAACCAGGAACTCCTCGTACACATGCCTGCGCACAATGAGGTCACCACGTCCCTACGCGTTTCGGCACACCTCGTGACTTCATCAGGGGATATTGGATTGGTGCAAAGTAGCCAATTAAATAGTCTGGTTGCAGTCGCTTAATGCAGATTTTGTCCCTCCATAAACAGGGGAAAAGCCGTGTTTATGTTGTAATATAAGGAGAGGGAGAGGGACACGGAGAGGGACAGGGTTTCTGTGTAAAGGGTTATTCCCTCCAAGGGTCAAAGTGACTGGAAAAGGACTTTAATCCGAGGCTGTTTTGCCCCCGAGTTAATGTTAGGGTTAGGGGTTTAGGTAAAGATAAGGGGGGGTAAAGGATTAGAGGTAAGGATGTAAAGTAAGGATTAGGGGTTACGGTTAGGATCAGGGGGTAGGGTTTTAGTGTTCGGGGTTAAGGTTAGGATTAGGATACAGACACACTCCCTGCCCCCCAGAGTTTACAAATCTATGATTTTGGTGCCTGAGGCACAGGGAGATAATGTGACTTGCCCAAGGTCACAAGGAGCCGACACCGACCGGGAATTGAACCAGGTTCCCCTGCTTCACACTCAGCGCTGCTGTTCACAGTCAGTCTTGACTCACTGAGCCCCTCCTTCAATACCTCACTGAACTTGGTCTTCTTTGCTCAGAAAGCAATTAGGCTGTTGAAGTGACACGCTCAAGATTCATTACTGTCAGCTCACTTGGAATTATGTTTATTAATGGCCAGATTATATCTGTTTATATAATACAATTCACCATAGGCTGACTGCAGGCATTGAAAACCTCCTTCTGCGTTAAACACGCATGAATAATAGGGATGCTCACGGTGCATTCGGCACACATGACTAAGCTTTTATCCTGGCACCCGGGGGGCAGACTGGGGCGATGGCTTGTTCACATTCCTCACTGGAGCCATCATTAATTTGGGAAGAATTACAGATTAATGCGCAGATAATGAAACTGCTGGTGGGACATTATTTTATTACTTCGCTCTGTGAGCATTAAATGGCATAATACGCCCAAGCTTTCCAATTTAAATGTTGTGTTGAGCACTAAATTAGCCTCGGAGCCATAACACAAAGAGGAACGTTTAGCCCAGCGGTGGGCAACTCCGGTCCTCAATGGCCGCCAACAGGTCCGTTTTTCAGGATATCCCTGCTTCAGCACAGGTGGCTCAAGTCGAAGACTGAGCCGCTGATTGAGCCACCTGTGCTGAAGCAAGAACTTAAACAGGGACTGATTGAGCCAGCTGTGCTGAAGCAGGGATATCCTGAAAACCTTACCTGTTGGGGGGGGAGGGAGGTTTGAGCACCCCTGGTCTAAGGGGCTTATTCTATTTTTAAGTCAATCGGGAATTTCGGAAGAAAGGAACGACCTGGTCAGCGGCTTCGACGGATACAGAATAATACCCCTAAAATTATTGCCATACCCCCCTCAGCACAGCTTCAGGTAGCAGCATGTTTATTATTGATAGTGGAAATGTTATATAGACTGCGAAACATGAAATGTGGCTTTATATAAAATAAAATTAAAAGGTTACTTAAGTTTATTCTTTATTATACGCGCAGTGGTATTGAGATATTTACGACATAGAAATGCTATTATTGGGACCTGGTATAAAACGTATTTAATGTGAAGGAAACAAATTGGCTTCACCAATAAAACATCTGGCACACATTAAACACAATTACCAAATGTAACAGTTTGTTTCTGCTTTGGCAGCCGTGTAACGACTTTGCCATTTCCCCAAAGCTGCCCAACTTTGTAAGCACTTTTGTTTTTAAAGGTATTCTAACTCCCACTTGGGTTATTATCTGGTGGAACCTTTAACAAGACATAAGCAGCAATGTATAGGGGCATATGTATAGGGGCATATATACGGGGCAAGGGCTGAAGCATTAGGATATATTTAGCCGGAGAGGAAAAATACAGTGCAGTTATTACAGTTCCCTGTCACTCGAATGTTACATATGTCTAAAATGTAGGTCTCTTCATTTAAATACCTATATAAATCGTATAAAAATTGCATTCCTACGAAGAGGAATAAAGAGTCCATGTTGCCAAAATTGTCATAGGGGGTCGCACACACGATCGTTTATCTGCCACGCACCTCGCCGCCGGGAAATCTCTCCACCGGCCGTTTCGCCGCCAAGGTGAGCCCCTAACCTTACCCTAAAAAAACGTAATCTTAATAAACCTTAGTGTCTTACCCCAATTCCCAACCCTAAAAACCTTAACCCCTTACTCTAATTCCCAACCCTAAAAACCTTAACCCCTTACTCTAATTCCCAACACTAAAAACCTTAACCTCTTACCCTGATTCCCTACTGTAAAAACCTTAACCCCTTAGCCTAACCCCTACCCTAATTCCCAACCCTAAAAACCTTAACTCCTTACCCTAATTCCCAACCCTAAAAACCTTAACCCCCTACCCTAACCACTGAAACCCCTTAAATTAACTTATCCGATTGACGGCTGAGTGCCCTGCGGTGAAGGCTCCCTCGGAACGAACACCGGCGCCTACTTGGTCATGGCAAAACGGCTGCGACCACATGTTTGATTCCGTCAATCCATATCACCCCTAACGATTCTAGCCATCGCTCATTATCGCTGTACAATACTTTCCAAATCTACCACTCCATTTGGCAGCCAGGACTTGTGTATTTGGTTTCCATTAATGTAAGGCCACGTCTTTCCCCAGGCCAGGGCTGGCATTAGGGCAAGATGGCCGCCTTGGACCCCATGCCTGCAGGGGCCCCGCTCCTCCAGATCCCCCGTCTGGTCAGAAGTTGGATCCCGGCGCCGAAAGGAGGAGGGAGCACAAGACCCCGGGACCGGCAGAGAGGTGGGTGTGTGTGCGCGCGTCCGCGCTCTTACCTTCTCCGCAACAGGCCGCCTCAACGTGACATCATGGCGTCATATGATGCCATGTTGCTATGGCAATGTAATGTCACATGACGCCGCTGGAGGAGGGATGTTGGTCTAGGTAAGTCACGTTTTTTTTTAAAGGGGGGCCCCGCAATGCCCAAGGCCGGCCCTCTCCTTCACAGGTAGTGTTAGGACCTGCATACTGGTCATGCCGTGACGTGGCTGCATACTGGTCATGCCGT